>CM033724.1:982148-1354872 GCA_019671005.1 Hibiscus mutabilis
TATAGAGTACAAATAAGACATATGAACCTTGTTCCATCAGCACTGTATGCCATTGTTGTGGATGACTGACCAGGTGCATTATAGTCAACTCTTGAACCCATATTATCATACAACCAAGCCTTTATTTTCCCATCAGTTGCTGTTGAGAAAATGAACTGAAAAAACAGAAGAAAATGGAAGTCTTTAAGCATAACAGTAAAATAAACATGCAACTTACAGGATACCAATGATTAAAAATATATAATTTAATAATAAATAAATAACATCCCCAAAAGAAAAGGTACATAAATTCTTAAGGAAATAAAAAAAACCCAGAAGGGAATTCGTGGTTCTATGGTTGAAAGATAAATTGAACCAAGTCCTAAACAGATTGTTCCATACAAGCTCAATATCCCAATATCAAAAGACTAAAATCTTCTTGCCATGTCCTATATTAATCTCCAGAAAAGATTTCTCTTAAATTATATTTTTAACACTGCCATTTATTTGAATATGACTTATGCAGAAAGAAGTGGTCATTGGAGGTAAAACTACTGCATTTACAAGCATAAACAGCAGTTTTCATGATAGAACTCTAGCAAGAAAATTTGCCAAAAAGAAAGTTCCAGAACCTTGTAAGACAACCCAATCCAAAACAAGCAATCAAGGAAAAGCTAAAAGCAAACTTGGATTAAACATAATTTCGATGTCCAATGGTTGTGTTTTGGCATTAAATGCATAATTATCTAATGCTATGCATTCCATCTGTTAAGATTCTGTGAATTAATTGGTTAAATTTTTTAAATTAGTTTCCTACACAAATTGTTGATTTTTTTCATAAAATAAGGGGAATAGTTTTACTTTTTCCCCTCACTGTTAAAATGGAAAAGAAATATAAATAAATGAACAAAGAGTATCAGTCTCCATGCTATTGTTTGTTACCTGAATATTTTCCTTGTGATGAGGGCATATAGAATAGACAGGTGCTTCATGACCCTCAAAAGTATGCAGTTTAGCCCCAGAGGCCGCATCCCAAACCTACAAGATATGGGAATGTTAGAAAGAGATATCAAACAGACAATAAAATAAGAGAGAGAGAAGACAAGCAACCTTAATGACCCTGTCCTCGCCACAAGTGACAACGCACAATTGTTTGTTTGGGTAGGAGAATGCAAGATCATTAACACTTCCAACATGAGCATCAATCTAAAATACAAAATAGTTTAGTGAATATAATTAGGTGAAAGCAAGGCAAAAAAAATCAGGTTAAAACTAGATGAATCTAATCAAATTGACCAATCACACAAACCTCTAAGCGGTTACGTAGATCATCACCGCCATGGTAGGAATATATGTGCACAATATGCTTGGAGTATGCAACACCTGAAATAAGGAGGCAATCTCAAACCAAGTGTTCAATTTAGATAAATAACCTCCTGTACAGGAGTAGACTATCAGAAGTCCAATTGCTATAGCTACAAGAATTACCAAAAAGAGCTCCATCAGGGCTCCACACCACACGGTTGACTGAGACTGTATAATCATTTGCCAAGTTACCCTGTGAGAATCAGAAGGTTAACATCAATTCATTTTTAAGACGCATTGAATAACAACTTCATGTTCAATAAATCTTGTTAGCAGTGAAACAAAGCAATACCTGCAGAGCCATTGAACATGTTGAAAGGTCCCAGACCTTAAATGTTTTATGAGCTATCTTTTCGCCACTACCTACTTCCCACACCAAGATATCTCCAATGTTTGTTCCAACTGAAATTATAAAACAAAAATACAGAGAACACAATCAAAGCACAACATGAAAGAGAGGTTAAAACCAGAATACGAAAACCTACTCAATTCAGAGGAAATGAAGTCTGAGCAGGCATGAAAACTTTTATATGTCAGTGGGTTGGCTCACCAAGAAGTAGAATTTGTTGCACTGGATGAAAATCCATGCTCTTTACAGCAGACCCCTGACTTAGAGTCATAACAACAGTCTTGGGCAAGTCACCGGGAGTGTAAGAACTCTGACCGTGGGTCTGGCCGGCATATGGAACAGGCAAAATATTTATGGGCAGATTATTGACCTGGTGAATGGGCAGCTGATCAAGTACCCTTCATTTACAAATATCATTTCAAAGAAAACAGGAAGGATGATCTATGCTACAAGATGGAGCAGATCTCATGCTTTCCAGACTACCAGTCATAAGCCTAATGGTAGGGAGACCTTCAAAGTGTTATACAAGACAACTAAAACTCACAAAATTATAAAAACTGTATATTACCCCCCCCCTTTTTCTCTTTTCAAGTGATAAAGAGAAACCAAAGATGAGGACTTAACGACAAGAAAAGTAAAGTGACTTAAGAATGGCACTCAAAGACAAAGCAAAGCAAATGAAATTTTCCGTTCTGCCTCACTGACACTGCTATACTACATTTCCTTCATACCAATCATTTAGGTCGCAAAGGGGAAGCAGAAAAAGCCTTTTTTCTATTAATTAACACAGATTTTTGACCTAGTGATAAAATGGTTTATACAAATCTGAATCACTGGATGAATTAATTAATGTCTTCCAAACCTCAATAAATGTGCATAACTAGCATCTCAAAGCCATACTAGTTGACAGATATGGTAAATAGATATGCATATGTTACACAGAGGTCATGAGGTAAATCTAATTGTAAACAAGAACAAAAGTATTATTAGTAAGCGATACCTCCTCTGGCATTCCGAAGGGCCTTGATCTCTTCAAAACATGTTCAGAATCTGCTGACTGATAGTCCAGAGCAGGGTTATTGGTTGGAGGAGTTCTAGGGCGTTTCAAGATTGCAGCTACCATGGGAAAGAAATATAGAAGGTAATATGATAATCCATCAAGGTATTCATTTAACTAAAAGAACTCAGCCTATCCTAAAATCTTCATGCTCTAACGAATTCTCAGTGTTTCTTGGACTTATATCTTAATAACATGTTAGCAAAAAGTATACCTTTACCTAACAGGTTCCATGTAGTGTGTCCTGTTTGAGGCCAAATATGTATTTCTAAATACATATACAGCTTCACATCATCCCCCACTTAAATGTGGAAATTACCAAAGCAAAAGCACTTTGAAGTTTGAACTCAATGGAAAGATTCTATAAATAACCACCTGCATTGTTAGGTGCAGTAAGTCCTAATGGTCCAGCAGAAGCCACAGGGTGAGGCACAGGAGTTGGGTTAGCCATCCATCCCACAAGAGAGGTTGGAAGTGCAGCAGGTGTGGGCTGAAAGGGCTGCAAATACACGTATATGAAATCAAAGGAAATACTCACTCCATAAACAGCTTAATTACTTATGACTTCTATCAACTTACACCATGAGCACCCAGAGGAGGAAAACCCCCTGCCTTTGGAACAGTACTCATTAAAGGATTGGTGACGGGGGATGGAGCTCGTGCACCATTTGGTTGTCCACAACTGTGGTCTACAAATAGGGTTTTTATGTCCGGATTAGACCTTGGATTCTTACAAAGCTGATGCTGCCAGTTCAAACTGCATTATAATGACAATAAATAACTGTTAGGAAGCTAAAACGAAAAAAAAGGAAGAAATCAACTATAGAATCTACAAACAAAATATGAGACCTCTGATTTATTAAAGTCCGCAATCTTGAATTCTTCAAGGTAGGAAACTGAAGCTTATCACGGAAAAGGGGGTTAGCCTCTATTAACTTCTTTAATTCAGCAAGCATTATACCCCTAGCAGATTTCGTGTCTCCATATTTTGATAGTTGCTCATTTTCTCTGTGTATTAGCATAAGCAATAAAATCTCATGATCGCATGCGTAAAGAAGCTAAAGTAATGCCACATTAGACAAGCATAAGCCGAGAACTAATATTTTTAATTCATACCTGAAGTTCTCCAACGTCAACAGATGTGTAATTTCCTTAAAAAGTTCCTCATTAAATGTGGAAAACACTTTTAGGTCCTTAACTAAAATCTCCACAGCTTTGGTGCGATCCCGCCTGCATTTATTTTAGGAAAATACTGATGCGCTTACAATCATTCCCTTTATATGGAAACTAAATTAACTCCCATATACTACAAACCAGCTCAGAAAACACGTCAAAAAATGAAGCCTAAAAAAGGGCTTACTTGTCAAGAGCTTCAAGGTACTTCTGTTTTCGAATCTCGAAGAAAATTTTCATGGAATATCTATTATCATCAACTTTTGTAAACCCTGAAAGATACTTCTCTACTTCATCCCATTCTCCATTTGTCACCATTTCCTCAAAATATCTCAAATTGAAATAAAACCCCGACTCTTGCTCCAATCTATTAAAATATCAATCAACAAATACACAATATATATATATGCATCGACACATTAATAAATTTAAATTGAAGTCGGGAAAAAAAAGTTGAAATATCAAAGCATACTTGTGAACAGTGTCTTTAAATTTCTCCTCGTCGAGGAATTGAAGTATAAGGAACACAAGTTCTCTGCTAAGCGAGGACATGATTGTAATTCTGTAAAAATAAATCAACAAGACAATAAAAACACAAAGAGATCTGAGCTTCTCACAATCAATCATACTTCAAAAAATAACCCCAAAAAACCCTAAACAAATTACAGACCAAGCTCATAAAATCCAACAACTCAATAATATTATCCAAACAAAATTTTAAAAAGCTATAAAAAACTATAGAAATGAAAATGAAAAAAATACCCAGATTAATTGCACAGATCGGGAAAAATTCCTGGAGAAAGCGAAGAGAACGGCAGGTCGTTTCACTGCTTTCTCTTTTTTTCTTAATTTCTTCTTTAAGAGCTGTGTGCCTCGCCTCTCTCTCTCTCTCTCTTCTTCGTTGCTGTGTCTGGTGAAGTATTTATACCGAAGAGAAATGGGGTTCGGATTTGAAAGATGAAAAAGAAAAAAAATAACAAAATAAATAAATAATTTAAATATGCCAGCATCAGACAATTAATTAAATACCGTAAACGAGACGATATGAGATGAGAATTAGATCTATTGATATGAATGATAAGTTTGCTAACTGATAAGCAAAAGTATTTATAGTCTGATAAGTGGAGTAACTTATAGGCGTTTTTAATACGCTGTATTTTATGGATTAGTACTCAATGGATAATTACTAAATTTAAATTTTGTAACAATTGTCTTTTTAAGTTATTTTTACGTTATTACTATAATTAGCTACTGAACTTAAATTAAATGATTATTTTTTTAATAGAAATTATTATTTTTATCTATACTTAAATTGTAATTAATTTATTGATATTAATATTATTAAAATTATATTTTATCAATTATATAAATTAAAAAGTTTATATTCTAAACAAATAAGTAATAAATAATATGTGAGATTCATATGCATGTAAACAAACTAAACGAACACCAACAAGTGTATGTTGATGTTCGTTCGTTTAATTTTAACTAAACAAATGAACGAACACGAACAACTAAAGGAACATAATTTTTTGTTCGCGTTTGTTCGTTAAGGAATGTAGCTTAATTGTATTCGTTCATGTCCGTTCATTAACGTAAACAAACACAAACGAACATTGAGTATTGTTTAATTTTTTAAGAAGTCTGAAGTCTCATACATCGAGTATTTTTTATTTTTTTTCTTTTCATTTCATATTTTTAATATTTGTTTTCAAGTTTTAAAATATAATAATTTGTTATGAAAATTAATAAATATAAATGAATAAATTTAAACATACATAACCAAACAGATTACGAATGTTTACGAACGTAAATAAAAAATGAAGTCTTTGTTCATGTTCGTTCATTTAATTAAACGAATAAAAAATTTTATTTATATTCGCTCATTTAATAAATAAATAAACTTTCCGTTAAACGATTCGTTAAATGTTTAGTTCATTTACCGTCACCCTAGATTTATTCAAATTATGGTCATCATCTTTAACGGTCACCATTTCTCAGCAAGTTTCGTAGGGACCATTCTTTCTCTCTTCCTCTAAATATCATAGCCTTATGGTTCACTCTCGAAATACTCTATATAGAGTAGTCGGGTATTAGAGAAATATTGTGGGCAGTAAAAAAAGATATTACAAAAAAAAAACTAAAATTACAAAAATAAAAATAATTAAGCTTCATAATATTTTAATAATTTTTGGTGAATTATTTCCAATCATAATGATAACTGTCCATAAAAATAATTATTTTACTTAGAAAATTATTTATTTTAAAATTTAATTCAATTTTATCATCCAATAATATGAGGCACATAAGTGGTCAAACTTTTGGCAGAGCGAGTGAAAAGGGAAAGGAATACCATTGGAATAAGAAAAGTATCAATCACGTGTCAACCTTTTTTTCCATGTGCCTTTGAAATTTTAAAATTCTATAATATATTTTATTATTATTTTTCACGAGCTAGTACGTAAAGTTAGGCTGGGGCTGGACTAAATTTTTATGATAACAGGGTACTCGACCCGACCGACTACATTAAATATATTTATTTTTTAGTCTTAAATTATATTTTTATTTTAAATTTTTTAATATTTTTACTTAAAATTAAATTTAAATTTTTAAATTATTTTTATATTTGTATTATGTACTTTTAAGTTTTAAATTTTTAAAATATATTTTTTTGATTAAATAGAAATGTATTATATTCTCATGCCGAGATTCGGAAAAAATCGAGATTAATATTTTTAATGTCTTTCTGGTGATAAACTTTAATATATATATATATATATATATATATATAATTTATTCTTTTAGGTAGTTGGGCCGGAACTAGGCCGAATTTTTTTGGTAACCGGGTACCCGACCCAACCCAATACTTTTAAAATATTTATTTTTTTAGTTTTAAATTATATTTTTATTTTAGGTTACTTAATATTTACCTAAAACTGAATTTAAATCTCTAAATTATTTCTATGCTTGTATTATGTACTTCTAAGTTTTGAATTTTTTAAATATATTTTTTGATTAAATAGAGAAGTATTACATTCTCATACTGGGATTCGAAAGAAAAACCGAGATTAATATTTTTAATATCTTTTTGGTGATAAATTTTAATATATATATCCAAATATTTCATCTTCAAACTAACTTTAAATCACTGATTTTTGTGTTTTGGTTATGTATTATGAACTTTTAAATTTTATGTGTTTACTATGTGATTTTTTAAAAAATTTAAATTAAAAAAAATAAAAATATGAATCGGGTACCCGTTACCCGATTTTTTGAGTACCCGAGTTTTACGGGTACCCGGCTAAAGCTGGCAGGGACACGGGCCGTCGTATGTAGTACCCGAGAATGAATACCCCTAAAGAATGGGGATTGAACTCAGACCTTGTGAAGAAACATCAAATTGCTAGTCGGGGTTAGAGTCAGGATTTAATACGGGGCAAAATAAAATTTAGAAGGCGGGAGACAAATTAAGAATTAATTCAATTATATATATATATATATATATAAAAAGAAACAAATATAAAATAAAAAAGGCATAATACCAAAAAATGCTCCTAACGTTTAACTGAATTATCATTTTGGCTTATATTCTTTTTTGAAGCAATTTAGCCCTCAACCCCCTCTGCGGATGAAAATTGTTAGTTAACCAACAGTAAATGGCTTGAAATGATATGAAATCCTACGTTGCAGTGCTCGTCGCGATAGCAGTGTCATATAGACAAATATAATTACTTTACTGAATGACACATTAATCAAAAAATAATTTTATAAAATTATATAAAATATAGAATATCGTTTCTTATAACGTGTCATTTTGTCAAGTCATTTTAAGTTTTTTATCATCAATTGACTAACAGTTTTCATCCGTAGAGGGGCCGTTTTGACCCAAAATGAAACGTTAAGGGCTAAATTGCTTCAAAAAAATTAAAGACAAAAATAACAATTAGTCAAACGTTAAGAACATTTTTAACATTACGCAAATAAAAAATACCCGCCTTGGGACGCAAATGCCCCTCTCATTGTCTATTTAGTTCAGTCTATGTTGATAGCTAAATAAAAAAGTTATTACATGGTTGGTAGAAACAATATTTAAGTTAAAATATGGTTGAAATTAATTAATTAACTTTGTAAAACGTCTTAATATAAAACTAAAATATAAAATCTTATAGAAATATAATTATAGCATCAACAGAATAAAGTTAATTGAAACATAATTTTATTTAAAAAAAATAAAAAACAAGGGCTTGTTTTTGGTTGCTAAAAAGCAATCTAGAAGTACTTTTTTTAAGTGCTTTTACTTAAATATGTTATTTTTTGTTGTTTTTAAAAGTGATTTTTTACCCAAAATTAAAAAAGCTAAATTTTATAGCTTTGTAGTGGAAAAGTTAGTTTGAAAATAAAATAACTTTTTTACCCTTATAATCTAATGTTAAAATAATGTTTATGCATACATTATTATAAAATAATATATATTTTATAAAATCTATATTGAGAATAAAATTATTTTATTTGTAACTTATTTTAAATTTATTATTAATTTATAATTGTTATGTTCGTATATAATCTAGAATATAGTTTATATTTTAACATTAAATTTTACAAAACATTAAATTTTTTATTATAATTTAAGTTGATTATTTCATATATCATAACATTAACGAATTTAACATCACGCAAGTTCATTTTTACTTTATAATATCATGTCACGGACTGCAAGCCCGCAACCGTGACAAGTGCAACCATGGCAGCCCAAACCTATCTCTACAGCATTTTGGGCTTGCCAAATGACCTAAGAAAGCTGGCCTTTTACCATTGTGAAATGAGCAAGCGGAGTATTTACCATGGTGAAATCCGATAAGGCATCTTACTTATCATTTTTGTGCTTATTTGTAAAGATAATTCCCACTTTATCTCTTATTTGAAATTCAAATGTTGTAGATATGATAAGCTCTCATCTGGACCATTGATTCATTGTAATCTTGACCGTTGATTGTACTGAGCTCTCACTATAAAAAGAGGCTCAACCCAAGTCATTTTATTCATTCATCACTTGCTTTAGTTTGTAAGCTTTTACCCAGAGTAATACAACTCAGTATTCACTCATTTTCTCTTGTTCTTTTGTCATCGCCTTTCTTTTGTTTCGCAGCAGTTTCTAAGTATTCCTACTTAGGAGTTTTTCAAGTGACTTAGCCCAGTTTTCAGCCGAGAAAGCAGCTAAGGCTGCACTGCTGCCTAGCAGAAGATTAGCCTCGTGACAAGTGGTATCGAGCGAGGTTTTGCTTTGAGAAGTTGCTGATTCGAGATGGCACGTGATGGAGAGAACACCTGCGAAGAAGAAGGGTGCGGATGCCACATCGACAAATCCAAGAGGGGTTCGTCGAAGGACATGATCACATCGATCCAGGGAAGGATTACCAAGCTTGAAGAGTCCCTGGCGGAGGCCAAGGCAATGTTGGAACCGTTGGAGTCGATGGACGTTGAGAAGCTGAGTTCGTTGGATTTCGAGAGGCTCGAGTCCCTGGAGGAAATTTAGGATGATGTTCATGAGGCTCTTAATGGGATGGATGTGAAGATGTCTAAGCGTGGCGATGCCTTAGAGGCCATGGTAGTTGCTCTAAGGGATGAGGTTGAGGAGCTCAAGGCAAAGAGTTCCAAGTTAGAAAAGATGAATCGAAGAAGGAAGTGGAGCTTCTCAAGACCGAGTTGCTTGTCTTTGAAAGGCTGCGATTGCGAATAAAGTCTAATTGTTGCAGCGCCTAGAACCTCGAGAGATATCCCTAAACCAGAAAAGTTCAAGGGGCGAGGTCCGCCCGAAGTGGAGAATTTCCTTTGGGGAATGGAGCAATACTTCAAAGCCGTGGGCATCGAGGAAGATGCTAAGAAGGTAAGCTTTGCAAGTATTTACTTAATTGATCTTAAACAAACGTGGTGACGACGTAGGTGCGAAGATGTAAAGTGTGGGAACATCTTCTTTATCGAGACTTGGAAGGAGTTCAAGAAGAGTTCAAAGAATAGTTATCTCCTCCGTATACTGAAGATAAGGCACGGTCAAAGCTGAGGTGACTCGTGCAAGAAAATGTTAAGACTTTGAGGGACCATGTCCAAAAGTTCATGAAGTTGAGTTTGTAGGTCCCGAGCTTGAGTGAAGAGGATAGGTTTTTCACCTTCATGGATGGGTTGCAACCATGTGCAAAGATGGAGTTGCAGCGACGGGGAGTGATCAAGCTCTCTACTGCCTTGACTGCTGCCGAGTCCATCATTGAGATTGGGCGTAGGAAACCTGACTCCTCCAAACCAAAACCGAAGCACAAAGGTCATGGTAGAAATAAGGAGAAGTCAAGTCGATCCGACAAAGATTCGAGTGGCGGGAATAAGCCTTCGAATGGGAAATATGTAGATTCGAGGGACAAGCAGTATGACAATTGCTTATATTGCCACAAAGAAGGGCATATTGCCCGGGATTATCCCCAAAAGAACAGAATCGCTGCCGTTAAGGAGACAACTGATGGCGAGACTAGCGAGTATCTGAAGCTTGGCTCCGTCATTAGTATAATGGAAGTCAAGAAGGGTCGAAAGAAGAAGGGGTTGATGTCCGTCGACATCATTATTGCTGGCCAAAAGTTGAGTGCACTAGTTGACACTGGTGCCTCTAAACCGTTCATGTCCGAGCAAACTACGAGAAACTTGGCCTTACTACCGAAAGTCCAGTGGATCTATCGAAAACATGAAATGCCAAGGAAGTACCGATTGCGGGAGTCGCAAAGGGAGTTCAACTTGACATTGGAGGTTGGACGATAAGAAAGCCATCAAGGTAATCTCACTCGATGACTTTGATTTTGTGCTTGGGTTAAGTTTTCTAGACCGGATCAAAGCTTTACATGCCCCTTTACGGATTATGCATGTATTATAGATCCGAAACATCAATGCATTGTTCCAGTGAGCCAAGGGTCGGGAGTAGGTGCAAAAGTTCTATCTGCAGATTCGGTTTTCAAATGCGGTGCACAAGGAGGAGCCGACCTTCTTGACACCTTGGTGTGCGATGAGCTGTCGAATCGAGAAATCCCCGATAAGGTGGGACGAGTCTTGGTAGAATTTTAAGATATGATGCTTGCCGAGTTGCCAAATAAGTTGCCTCCAAAGAGGGTGTTGATCACAAGATTGAGCTTGTGCCAAAAGCGAAGCCCCCGCTGAGCCCCTGCCGGCTGGCCCCGCATGAGTTAGAGGAGATGCGCGTGACAGGTTGAACGATCTCCTAGATGCGGTTATATTCGCCCATCAAAGACACCTACTACAGTGCGCCGATGCTGTTTTAGAAAGCACGATGGGTCCTACGGATGTGCATCGACTACGAGGGCTTTGAATAAGCTCGTGTGAAGAACAAGTATATGATTCCTCTCATTGCGGACTTGTTCGACCAGCTTGGTGGTGCAAGGTGGTTCACCAAGTTAGACTTGTGATCGGGCTACTACCAAGTCGAGAATAGCCGAGTGATGAGCGAAAGACGACTTGCGTGACGATGTATGGTTCTTTCGAGTATCTTGTGATGTCTTTCGGCCTTACCAATGCTCCAACTACTTTCTGTACCCAGATGAACAAGGTGCTACAACCGTTCCTGGACAAGTTTGTTGTAGTCTACCTCAATGACATCATCATCTACAGCAAGACATTGGAGGAGTATGTCGAACACTTGCGGGAGATGTTCAAAGTCTTACGTAAAAATGAGTTGTATGTCAAGAAGGAGAAATGCTCATTTGCCCAGCAAGAGGTTCCTTTCCTTGGCCACATTGTTGGAGGAGGCATGATCCGAATGGACAAGGAGAAGGTTCGAGCCATTGAAGAATGGGAGGCGCCAACTAAGGTAACCGGGCTGAGATCTTTCTTGGGGTTGTCGAATTACTATCAGAGGTTTGTCAAAGGCTACTCCAAAATTGTCGCACCATTGACCGACTTGCTGAAGAAGGACAAGGCGTGGGATTGGGGATCAGAGTGCCAGAAAGTCTTTGATGAGATCAAGCTCGCCATGGTGAGTGAGCCTGTCTTGGTGTTGCCAGATTACACTAAACCTTTCGAAGTTCACACTGATGCATCCGACATTGCCATTGGTGGGGTCCTAATGTAAGAGGGACATCCGATTACATATGAAAGTCGAAAGCTCAATAAAACCGAGCGGAGATACACGGTCCATGAGAAGGAGATGACGGCGGTGGTGCATTGTCTAAGCGCATAGAGACACTATGTGCTTGGGTCCAAGTTCGCGGTGTGTCTGCACAATGTCGCCAATAGTTACTTCTTGACTCGAAATAATTTGTTCTCGAAGCAAGCTCGTTGGTAGGAGTTTCTTGCCGAGTTCGATGTTACTTTGGAGCACAAACCAGGGAAGGTGAATTCCATGGCCGATGCCCTAAGCCGAAAGTATACTATGGAGGTTGCGAATTTGCGGAGGGGCCGTCTTTGGAGCGCATCAATGAGGGATTGTCACATGACCCAACGGCCAAGTCATTAATCGAACTTGCCAATGAGGGCAAAACCCGGAGGTTTTGGCTAGGGGAGGCTTGTTGTTTGTTTGTGGACGTCGCCTCTTTGTGCCTCAATTTGATGGAATTGAAAGGAGCTCGTGAAGGAATGCCACGATTATAAGTGGGCGGGACATCCGGGATGCGCCCGAACATTGGCCTTGATGGCGGAGCACTATTATTGGCCACACATGGGTAGTGATGTCGAAGCCTATATGAAGACTTGCCTTGTGTGCCAGGAAGACAATATCGAGCAGAAGAGTCCAGCGAGGTTGTTGCAGCCTTTGCCAATTTCGGAGAAACCATGGGTAAGTGTTTCCATAGATTTTATAGTCGGTTTGCCAGTTGTTGACGAAAAGTCTAGTACTATGGTGGTCGTAGACAGATTTTCAAAGTATGCGACATTTATCCCAACATCCAAGGTGTGTCCAGCCGAGGAGGCAGCTAGGCTTTTTCTCAAGCACGTGGTGAAGTACTGGGTGTTCCACAATCGATTATCAGTGATCGGGACATGAGGTTCACGGGGAGGTTACGGGCGAGTTGTTCAAGTTGTTGAGCTCATACTTTAGCTTCTCGACGAGTGTCTACCCGCAGACCGATGGGTAAACCGTGAGAGTGAATACACTCATTGAGATCTACTTGAGGCACTATATGAGTGCTAATCAGCGTGACTGGCCAAAGCTGTTAGATGTGGCCCAATTCTCTTACAACTTGCAGCAGAGCGAGGCGACAAACCATAGTCCGTTCGAGATTGTAACGGGCAGCAGCGCTTTAACCGAATCGCGGTTGTGACCGGGTACCGTGCGAGTCCAAAGAGCCTATCATTTTGCCAATGAGTGGCGTGAGGCTTTATGACTTAACCCGTGCATGCTTGCGCAAGGCGGGAAGCGGACCAAGTGGGCGGATCGAAAGCGTCGTGATGTGTACTTTGAGGTTGGTGATATAGTCCTTGCCAAACTGACTTCGATCTTGCGCAACCCAAATTACAAGGGGCTTGTACGACGATATGATGGGCGTTCAAAGTTGTGAAGTGGGTAGGCACCATGGCTGTCGACTAGAGTTGTCGCCGACCATCCGAGCTCATCCGGTGTTTCATTTGAGTTTGTTGAAGGCATATCACCACGATGAGAAAGATCCAGTTAGGGCAAATCACACCAAGCGCTAGTCGGAGTAAAGGTCTCATACGAGAAAGGTAGTAAAGCGATCCATTCGGATAGAGTTGTTCGTCAAGTGGGAAATCGACCAAGCATGAGTACCTTTTTCAATGGAATGGTCTTCCGAGTACAAGATGAGTTGGGAACCCACCCGATGCCTGATAAGGCATCTTACTTATCATTTTTGTGCTTATTTTTAAAGATAATTCCACTTTATCTATTATTTGAAATTCAAATGATGTAGATAGGATAAGCTCTCATCTGGACCATTGATTCATTGTAATCTTGACCGTTGATTGTACTGAGCTCTCACTATAAAAAGAGGCTCAACCCAAGTCATTTTATTCATTCATCACTTGCTTTAGTTTGTAAGCTTTTACCCAGAGTAATACAACTCAGTATTCACTCATTTTCTCTTGTTCTTTTGTCATCGCCTTTCTTTTGTTTCGCAGCAGTTTCTAAGTATTCCTACTTAGGAGTTTTTCAAGTGACTTAGCCCAGTTTTCAGCCGAGAAAGCAGCTAAGGCTGCACTGCTGCCTAGCAGAAGATTAGCCTCGTGACAAGTGGTATCAGAGCGAGGTTTTGCTGAGAAGTTGCTGATTCGAGATGGCACGTGATGGAGAGAACACTGCAGTGAAGAAGGGTGCAGATGCCACATCTGACAAATCCAAGAGGGGTTCGTCGAAGGACATGATCACATCGATCCAGGGAAGGATTACCAAGCTTGAAGAGTCCCTGGCGGAGGCCAAGGCAATGTTGGAACCGTTGGAGTCGATGGACGTTGAGAAGCTGAGTTCGTTGGATTTCGAGAGGCTCGAGTCCCTGGAGGAAATTTAGGATGATGTTCATGAGGCTCTTAATGGGATGGATGTGAAGATGTCTAAGCGTGGCGATGCCTTAGAGGCCATGGTAGTTGCTCTAAGGGATGAGGTTGAGGAGCTCAAGGCAAAGAGTTCCAAGTTCGAGAAAGATGAACTGAAGAAGGAAGTGGAGCTGCTCAAGACTGAGTTGCTTGTGCTGAAAGCTGCGATTGCGAACAGTGCAACTGTTGCAGCGCCTAGAACCTCGAGAGATATCCCTAAACCAGAAAAGTTCAAGGGGACGAGGTCCGCCCAGGAAGTGGAGAATTTCCTTTGGGGAATGGAGCAATACTTCAAAGCCGTGGGCATCGAGGAAGATGCTAAGAAGGTAAGCTTTGCAAGTATTTACTTAATTGATCTTAAACAAACGTGGTGACGACGTAGGTGCGAAGATGTAAAGTGTGGGAACACTGCTATCGAGACTTGGAAGGAGTTCCAAGAAGAGTTCAAAGAATAGTTATCTCCTCCGTATACTGAAGATAAGGCACGGTCAAAGCTGAGGTGACTCGTGCAAGAAAATGTTAAGACTTTGAGGGACCATGTCCAAAAGTTCATGAAGTTGAGTTTGTAGGTCCCGAGCTTGAGTGAAGAGGATAGGTTTTTCACCTTCATGGATGGGTTGCAACCATGTGCAAAGATGGAGTTGCAGCGACGGGGAGTGATCAAGCTCTCTACTGCCTTGACTGCTGCCGAGTCCATCATTGAGATTGGGCGTAGGAAACCTGACTCCTCCAAACCAAAACCGAAGCACAAAGGTCATGGTAGAAATAAGGAGAAGTCAAGTCGATCCGACAAAGATTCGAGTGGCGGGAATAAGCCTTCGAATGGGAAATATGTAGATTCGAGGGACAAGCAGTATGACAATTGCTTATATTGCCACAAAGAAGGGCATATTGCCCGGGATTATCCCCAAAAGAACAGAATCGCTGCCGTTAAGGAGACAACTGATGGCGAGACTAGCGAGTATCTGAAGCTTGGCTCCGTCATTAGTATAATGGAAGTCAAGAAGGGTCGAAAGAAGAAGGGGTTGATGTCCGTCGACATCATTATTGCTGGCCAAAAGTTGAGTGCACTAGTTGACACTGGTGCCTCTAAACTGTTCATGTCCGAGCAAACTACCGAGAAACTTGGCCTTACTACCGAGAAGTCCAGTGGATCTATCGAAACAGTGAATGCCAAGGAAGTACCGATTGCGGGAGTCGCAAAGGGAGTTCAACTTGACATTGGAGGTTGGACCAGTAAGAAAGCCATCAAGGTAATCTCACTCGATGACTTTGATTTTGTGCTTGGGTTAAGTTTTCTAGACCGGATCAAAGCTTTACATGCCCCTTTTACGGATTGTCTGTGTATTATAGATCTGAAACATCAATGCATTGTTCCAGTGAGCCAAGGGTCAGGAGTAGGTGCAAAAGTTCTATCCGCAGTTCAGTTTTCAAATGCGGTGCACAAGGAGGAGCCGACCTTCTTGACAGCCTTGGTGTGCGATGAGCCTGTCGCAACTGAGGAAATCCCTGATAAGGTGGGACGAGTCTTGGTAGAATTTTAAGATATGATGCTTGCCGAGTTGCCAAATAAGTTGCCTCCAAAGAGGGGTGTTGATCACAAGATTGAGCTTGTGCCAGGTGCGAAGCCCCCCGCTTGAGCCCCTTACCGGCTGGCCCCGCATGAGTTAGAGGAGATGCGCAGACAGTTGAACGATCTCCTAGATGCGGTTATATTCGCCCATCAAAGACACCCTACGGTGCGCCGATGCTGTTTTAGAAGAAGCACGATGGGTCCCTACGGATGTGCATCGACTACAGGGCTTTGAATAAGCTCAGAGTGAAGAACAAGTATATGATTCCTCTCATTGCGGACTTGTTCGACCAGCTTGGTGGTGCAAGGTGGTTCACCAAGTTAGACTTGTGATCGGGCTACTACCAAGTCAGAATAGCCGAGGGTGATGAGCCGAAGACAGCTTGCGTGACGATGTATGGTTCTTTCGAGTATCTTGTGATGTCTTTCGGCCTTACCAATGCTCCAACTACTTTCTGTACCCAGATGAACAAGGTGCTACAACCGTTCCTGGACAAGTTTGTTGTAGTCTACCTCAATGACATCATCATCTACAGCAAGACATTGGAGGAGTATGTCGAACACTTGCGGGAGATGTTCAAAGTCTTACGTAAAAATGAGTTGTATGTCAAGAAGGAGAAATGCTCATTTGCCCAGCAAGAGGTTCCTTTCCTTGGCCACATTGTTGGAGGAGGCATGATCCGAATGGACAAGGAGAAGGTTCGAGCCATTGAAGAATGGGAGGCGCCAACTAAGGTAACCGGGCTGAGATCTTTCTTGGGGTTGTCGAATTACTATCAGAGGTTTGTCAAAGGCTACTCCAAAATTGTCGCACCATTGACCGACTTGCTGAAGAAGGACAAGGCGTGGGATTGGGGATCAGAGTGCCAGAAAGTCTTTGATGAGATCAAGCTCGCCATGGTGAGTGAGCCTGTCTTGGTGTTGCCAGATTACACTAAACCTTTCGAAGTTCACACTGATGCATCCGACATTGCCATTGGTGGGGTCCTAATGTAAGAGGGACATCCGATTACATATGAAAGTCGAAAGCTCAATAAAACCGAGCGGAGATACACGGTCCATGAGAAGGAGATGACGGCGGTGGTGCATTGTCTAAGCGCATAGAGACACTATGTGCTTGGGTCCAAGTTCGCGGTGTGCACAGACAATGTCGCCAATAGTTACTTCTTGACTCAGAATAATTTGTTCTCGAAGCAAGCTCGTTGGTAGGAGTTTCTTGCCGAGTTCGATGTTACTTTGGAGCACAAACCAGGGAAGGTGAATTCCATGGCCGATGCCCTAAGCCGAAAGTATACTATGGAGGTTGCGAATTTGCCAGAGGGACCGATGCTGGAGCGCATCAATGAGGGATTGTCACATGACCCAACGGCCAAGTCATTAATCGAACTTGCCAATGAGGGCAAAACCCGGAGGTTTTGGCTAGAGGGAGGCTTGTTGTTTGTTTGTGGACGTCGCCTCTTTGTGCCTCAATTTGATGGAATTCGAAAGGAGCTCGTGAAGGAATGCCACGATTATAAGTGGGCGGGACATCCGGGGATGCGCCGAACATTGGCCTTGATGGCGGAGCACTATTATTGGCCACACATGGGTAGTGATGTCGAAGCCTATATGAAGACTTGCCTTGTGTGCCAGGAAGACAATATCGAGCAGAAGAGTCCAGCGAGGTTGTTGCAGCCTTTGCCAATTTCGGAGAAACCATGGGTAAGTGTTTCCATAGATTTTATAGTCGGTTTGCCAGTTGTTGACGAAAAGTCTAGTACTATGGTGGTCGTAGACAGATTTTCAAAGTATGCGACATTTATCCCAACATCCAAGGTGTGTCCAGCCGAGGAGGCAGCTAGGCTTTTTCTCAAGCACGTGGTGAAGTACTGGGTGTTCCACAATCGATTATCAGTGATCGGGACATGAGGTTCACAGGGAGGTTCTGGACAGAGTTGTTCAAGTTGTTGAGCTCATACTTTAGCTTCTCGACGAGTGTCTACCCGCAGACCGATGGGTAAACCGTGAGAGTGAATACACTCATTGAGATCTACTTGAGGCACTATATGAGTGCTAATCAGCGTGACTGGCCAAAGCTGTTAGATGTGGCCCAATTCTCTTACAACTTGCAGCAGAACGAGGCGACAAACCATAGTCCGTTCGAGATTGTAACCGGGCAGCAGCCGCTTACACCGAATGCGGTTGTGACCGGGTACCAGGGGCCGAGTCCAGCAGCCTATCATTTTGCCAATGAGTGGCATGAGCTTTATGACTTAGCCCGTGCATGCTTGCGCAAGACGGGAAAGCGGACCAAGAAGTGGGCAGATCGAAAGCGTCGTGATGTGTACTTTGAGGTTGGTGATATAGTCCTTGCCAAACTGACTTCGATCTTGCGCAACCCAAATTACAAGGGGCTTGTACGACGATATGATGGGCCGTTCAAAGTTGTGAAGTGGGTAGGCACCATGGCCTATCGACTAGAGTTGTCGCCGACCATCCGAGCTCATCCGGTGTTTCATTTGAGTTTGTTGAAGGCATATCACCACGATGAGAAAGATCCAGATTGGGGCAAATCACACCAAGCGCTAGTCGGAGTAAAGGTCTCATACGAGAAAGAGGTAGAAGCGATCCATTCAGAGAGAGTTGTTCGTCAAGTAGGAAATCGACCAAGGCATGAGTACCTTTTTCAATGGAATGGTCTTCCTGAGTACAAGATGAGTTGGGAACCCACCGATGCCTTATGGCAATTCTATGAGCAAATTGACCAGTACCATTCTAGCCGCGCGACGAGGGCATCGCTAGAACTAGTGGGGGAAAATGTCACGGACTACAAGCCCGCAACCGAGACAAGTGCAACCATGGCAGCCCAAGCCTCTCTCTACAGCATTTTGGGTTTGCCAAATGACCCAAGAAAGGTGGCCTTTTACCATGGTGAAATGAGCAAGCAGAGTATTTACCATGGTGAAATTCGATAAGGCATCTTACTTATCATTTTTGTGCTTATTTTTAAAGATAATTCCACTTTATCTATTATTTGAAATTCAAATGATGTAGATAGGATAAGCTCTCATCTGGACCATTGATCCATTGTAACCTTGACCGTTGATTGTACTGAGCTCTCACTATAAAATGAGGCTCAACCCAGGTCATTTCATTCATTCATCACTTGCTTTAGTTTGTAAGCTTTTACCCAGAGTAATACAACTCAGTATTCACTCACTTTCTCTTGTTCTTTTGCCATCGCCTTTCTTTTGTTCCGCAGCGGTTTCTAAGTATTCCTACTTAGGAGTTTTTCAGGTGATTTAGCCCAGTTTTCAGTCGAGAAAGCAGCTAAGGCCGCACGGTTGTCTAGCATAAGACTAGCCCCGTGACATTATGTTCGTATATAATCTAGAATGTAGTTTATATTTTCAAATTAAATTTTACAAAAAATTAAAATTTTTATTATAATTTAAGTTGATTTATTTCATATATCATAACATTAACGAATTTAACATCACGCAAGTTCATTTTTACTTTATAATATTATGTCTAAAATAGACATTTTATCTTCTCAAAATTACTTTTTGACATCAATGACAAACACTAAAATCTTTAACCCAACTTTTTAAAATTGTTTTTTATATTACTTTTAAAATTACTTTTTAACCGTATTTTTTAAAAGTAATACCAAACTAAATTCAAATTGAAACAAAAGTTACAAGTGATTAAACTTGTAGTTTAGCAAAGTTTTAAGTTCAATGCCATAGATATCGCGAGACGAGAGATTTTGAATTTTGTCTGATATAAATTATTATTATTTTATCTTTCTCTCTCAAAATCACATCAATTTCTCACGTTTAACGAAAAAGAAAAACAAGCGCACGTCAACTCACTATGACAGACATATTTTTCTAAAAAAATAATTTTTAAAATTTTTGTTTTTATTTTAAAGAAAGAATAAATTAAAATCACATGAGAGGCGGCTTTCGTTGAATAATTCAAATAAATTGAATACTTGAGAGAATATAGTATTTTTGAGGATATTTTAAAATTTACGATAAATTTTACAGTGTAAGGTAAAGTCGTCATATGCAGATGACAATTTGGTAAAAGACGACATTTGCAGATTGTAGGTGGCGACTTTTCCTTAACTTATAATAGTTTAATATTTTTTTCTTATCAATTCAAGACAAAATAATGGTAAAATTGCCACCTGCATATGGTATATTTCTCCGAGTTGTCATCTGCAGTTGGCGACTTCACTCTATACTATAAAATTTACTGTAAATTTTAAAATATACCCTAACGTCTCTCAAAACTCAAAATATCATTTGTGTTTGCATTATTCTCCAAAATACTCTCCCACAGAGGCCCCTCTTCATAAATTTGTTGCAGTTTCCCGTACATCTCATAAAATAAAGAGTAAAGTACACAAATTATCATTGAACTTTTAAAGTACTTTTATTTTAATTATTGAATTTTTAAAATTTTTATTGGGATCACTCAACTTTTATTATGCTTTCATTTTGGTCTCTCGTTACCTTCCGTTAAAAATACTGACATAGTCCACGAAAACACTTTTAAATTGTCCGAATTCCATTTTTTTCACCCAACTTTGAAATTGTCCACGATGTGATATAAAACTTATGGTGCAACCCCACGAAAAAGCATCAGCCTTTTGCAAGTGATGGAAGATTTCTCCTACATGAAAACACTTTGCAGAGTAGATGGAATTGTTATTGGTAATTTTCTTTCTGTCTTGTTGAACATTCATTGCTTAATTGGATGATTATGTGCTGATTTTTTTTGAGTTAAGGTGATTACAAGATAATATTTGTTCATACTTTTCTTAACCGTTTGTTGTGCCACACATCTTGCAGACAAAATGGATTGAACCAAGGTCTCATAGAATGAATAGCATTATCTTTTCCACTGAGGTCACTTGCTTAATCAAGGCTCTCACTATTTTTTTTTCATCGTCAAAATTTAAAGATATTTGGGATATGGTTAACTTATCCTATAAGGAAAATGGTTTTAGAATTTCAGGTTTGAAAATAGAAATTTTATTACAAAATAATGTTGAACCAGTGGCATCCCTTGCCAGAAAAGGTGAAAACAAAGTACGGAACATGTAAAACTGGGATGATTCCAGAAATGGGTTGGTTTTTGACAGAAGGAATTGATGAACCAACAAGTGTTGGAGGTGGTTAAGATTGTTAATAAGGATCTGAGCATGAATTTTCTTCGCCTGATTGATTGTTAGCTGGTTATTTAAGAAGCTTTTGTAGTAAAAAATATAATTTAGAGAAGAAGGAAAAGAGTTCACATGTGATGATTTAATCAGTTAAAAGTAGGACTAAAATATATTATTTTAATAAGGAAAAAGAAAACTAACGGACACATCAGTATCTTCTAATGAAAGGTAACGAGAGAGACTAAAATGAAGTCAAAATAAAAGTTGAACGACTCAATGAAAATTTTAAAAAATTTGGTGACCAAAATAAAAGTATTTTAAAAGTTCGATGACCATCTATGTATTTTACCCTAAAATAAAATAATTCAATATAATATAAATGAGTAATTCTTAAAATTATGAGTGATTTTTTATATATATTATAAAGGTAAATAAAATTCAAACTTATATAATATGTGATAAGATGAACATCCTTTACTATTAAAGGTGAATGATAATGAAAGCATGGCTCCCCAAGATTTGGGGAAATATCCTCTAGATCCTTTAAAATTTTTAAAAATTTTAATTTGGTTCTTTCAAAATTTTAAGAAATTTTTATTAGAACTTTAAATTTTAAATATTTTAATTTAACCCTTACATTTTTAAAATTCTCATTAAAAATCTTTAAAAATTTTGATTATACCTCCAATTTTTTTAAAAAATCACAAATTCTCCTAATTTTTTAAAAAATTTTAATTGGGCCTCTCCAAAACTTAGTCCCAAGATCCACTCTGTGTATCACTCGAACAATTAGTAAATTTTATTATATAACTTTTTATTATATCTAATTTATATAAATATATAATGATTTAAATGTGAAAATGGAATTAATTTTTTTCTAGCTTACCAAAAAGGAAATATGCTTGAGATGTTATTAGTTGTATTCATGCATGTAAATGGATAAATGATTTCGTATATAAATTACTTTTTAATCACATCAATTGTAATTATCGTATGTCCAATCATGATTTGTTTGATTAAGGTACGAAGATATGGACGATAATCTTTCGTGAAAGTCACACCGAATAAGTAATTTCCATTTCTCGGGGTAAGTTAGGTAACATGTCCTTCCTACATTTATTAAAAAAATCTAAAAATTATACATGAGATTTTAACGAAAGTATTCGAACGAGTCCAGTTAACAAATTTCAAGTTTAGTAATGTTAATGATTTTTTTAAAAGGTAGAAGAACCTCATTACAAATCTATTTCATAACCAACATCGAACCGAAACATAATATTTGATAACAGAAGGAAGAAAATAATGCCCAAATTTTATAATTTAGATTTTATTTGAATATTTTAAATCTAGTTATTAAAGTGTATATATATATATATATTGACAATATAGTTATTCAAGTATATGTTCGAATTTAATTATAAATATTTATAATGTTATGATACTAATTGATTCAAATTTAAACGTCTTTCTATAACCATATACAATACATATATATTTGAATAAAGTACACAAATGGTCACTAAACTATCATAAAAATACAAAATGGTCATCAAACTTTCAAAAGTTACATAAAGGACATCAAACTTTAGTTTTTGTTACAAAATGGTCACTGAGTCATTAACTATTATTAACTGGGTAACATGGTAGTTATGAAAACTTGTATAACAACACATTTAATCCTCAATATTTACACATTCAATCAATTTAGACATATATAATGAGGGTTAAATTAGTAATAAATTGGCTTAAATGTAAATATTGAGGATTAAATGTGTTATTATTCAAATTTTTGTAACTATTACGTCATTAACTTAACGACAGTTAATAGCTCAGTGATCATTTTGTAACAAAAACTAAAGTTTAATGCCCATTATGTAATTTTTGAAAGTTTAGGACCATTTTGTATTATTGGATAGTTTAGTGACCGTTACCCTATATATTTTTTTATATGTGATATACATATATTAGACAAGATTGAAGAATTCGACTCAAACTTTAAAATTGATCCACTATTTTTAAAAAAAATTTTAGTTATTCGGGTTACTCGAGTCTCAATTTATAACAAAAGCTTTAGTTGATTTTTTAGTTAAGTAAAGTTTATAAAATTATAATTAGAGTCAAGTCAAATCAAGCATTTTCACATCGAGTCAAAAAATTCAATTCTTTCGGGTTGTTTCGAGTTTTGTTCACTCCTAATTTTAGCAGAGTTTATTGGATTAAAGTTCGAGTCTATTTTGTAAATTTTTTATATTATATTATTTTATACATGTAAGCTTTAGTGTATATTTGATAATTTTATTTATATGTCTACGAGTCTTGATTTACAATATATCTAAGAGTTTTTTTAGTTGTATTGAAAAAAGAGTTTTTTTAGTTGAAATCAAATAATCCAAGTAAAAAAGAGAATGTCGTTATTTCTAGATAATTTGAGTTCGATTAATTTGTTTATATAATGATTGTGCACTACTAAAAGACTAAATTAATAAATATATATTATCTTGTAATAATTGTAATTAATCGCACCAAACAATTAAAATACAATTTATTTAGTTTATCAATTTGATATGACATATTTATTATTAATTATATATAACGTTATACCTGCGAAGAATGTCTAATGACATTTTTTATTTTTTTTTTTTTTTAGAAAAAGTCATTTTAGTAATTATTTTTTTATTCTCGAACTTTTATTTTTTAAATCAAATTAATTGACAAAAATTAATGATTCTATTAAGTTGATGTCAATTATTTTATTTTTTTTTTACAATTGACATTAGTTATTGTCTTTTTTATAAGAGTTTTTAAAAGTTCAAAACATTTAAATATTAAAAATCAAAACTTTATAATTTTGAAATTTGTAAAAAAAATTTAAATTATTAACAATTATAAAACCATAAAATCGGGAAAATATATAAAAAAAATTGTAAGATTATATAAAAGTATTAAAAACCCATTACATTCTCGGTCAATTGATTTAATTTAACCGAGAATAAATTTGAAGATCAATAAAAAATAATAAAATTAGAATGCTAACACTCCAAACTCTCGGATATTTTACTGTTGTTTTGGTTGTTGACTCGGACACTCTTGAACCGAAAGAAATTCGAACATTGATAGTGAGACACAATTATAAGATTCGAACTCATAAAAAAAGAAAATATAAATATTACTCGGTCAATTAATATATCTCCTAGTACGTTAACTCTGGTTGACAACTAATTCCATTGTACTTGTTTTGTATCTTTTTGCTTTTAATAAACCCCTTTCTCCGTCATGTTATGTACTTCTTGTGCTTATAAACTATATTAATGTTTATTGAACTTTTAAGTTTAATATATATACACTTTAATTACCGAAATAAAATTACGTTCACTAATCATTGTTATTAGAAAATACTTTCATTTCAATCATTGAACTGTTAACTCAATAACGACAATTACGTTAACATGCATGCACGCCATTTTTTAAAAATATTGTTGGTTCGTTTCTTAAGACTTTCAAAAATAAATTGAATTCTTTTAATCAGTAGAATTGACGACACGTTAGCGAAAAGATCAAAATAAAATGACATTGGACATTTTAAATAATTAACTCGATAAATAATTAAGTAGAGATAACAATGTTTATATATATTTCGATTGTGATAACACGACAGCCACAATTTTATTATAATAGTTCCTTCAAATAAAACGAGTTAGAGCACGAAAGAAGAAGAAAAATTAATAAGGTTTTTCACCCTCAATGTTTCCAGGAGGATAATAGCTGCAAACAACGTATTCCCACCCATTGGCACACTTTGCTTTACCGCACCCAACGCTAAACGATGCTTTCGAAACAACCTGAGTATAGTGAAAGCAGGCAAGACCACCGCTTTTGCATGTATTGGAAGCGTGGTCGTAGTCGGGTTTTTCGTCGGCCCAAAATTTCACGGCATCGGCGATACTCAGTTTTCCGCTGGACGAAGCAAGGTTTTCACCGTAGGGTCCGATGGAATGTTTCATCTCGCAATTACACTTCTTCTTATCGGCATACTCTTGAGCGTAGGTGGCTAACGAGTCATCCCAGTCGAGAGGAAGAGCCCCGACCTCGGCACGATATTTATTATGAGCTTTCAAGATGTCATTTGGAGAGTCTGTTGCTCGTGATAGATTTAGGGTCATGAAGCACATGGCCAAGAAAAGCTTGGTGAACAACATTCTCTCCATCGTGCAGGTCCAGGGAAATGAACAAATTTTCTTGGACATTTTTCTTGTTAACATTAGAGCGGTAAAATGGAACACAAATAGAAAATGGCACGTAAAATTAACACTGAAAAACCATTAACATGATGCACGTAGTTTTTCAAATTTTATTTTATTTTTTCATTTAAAGACTTAAACCTTAAAAAAATTATTATAACTAGGTTTGTTTCTGAACAAAACAGTTAAATTTTAAGCTATAACCATAAATTCTAAATCTTAAACCCTAAAGCATACCATATTTCTAATCCCCTAAACTATATTTATAAACACTGGTCATTAAATCTAAACCTTAAACCTATTTTTTTAATGTGGAAGCATAAATAGAGGCACCAAAAAAGACAAAAGATTTCCGTTCGTTGTTTCTTGTTGATTTCATATTTGTATTTATATTATATGCTTGCTTTTTTTTTTTTTTTTTTTTGTATATATTGAGTCAAATAATTTTTTTTGAATTGGTCGAGTTGACAAGTTTTGTTTTATGATTCAAATTTTTTTGAGTTAAGTCGAGTTTATGAAATTTGAGTTAAGTTGTTCGATTTTTTTAAATTTAATTATAATTATCTATAATATTATGATACAAATTGGTTTCGATTGAAACGATTCTATCTAATTATAATATCTATATATATATATATGTTCAAATTCTTTTCACCCGTGCAAATAAGTGTAATGTTATTTAATAAATAAAATATATTTTAAAATTATAAAATATATTTATAATGTTATTTTTTAAGAATGAATTTTTGAGGAGGAAGTATTGATAGGATTATAAAAGAGTTGGGGGGAAACAGTTTTTAAAAATGTAGACGAAAAATCAAATTGAATAAGATACAAAGTTAAGGAACTTAATTACAAAAAAGAATAAAAATATTGTTAAAAATATAAATGGAAGTTACGTATAAATTCTATAGTGGTATCAGAACATGTGGTTCAAATTTGGCCAAAAAACAATTTAACACAAATGAAAAATTAAAAGAATGAGAAAATCATACAAAGTTTGGGAACTAAATTACAAAAAGAGAAAATTGTTTTGAAAAAGAAAAAATTGAAGGTATATAGTTATTCTATAGTGATTTAGGAGAACGTAGTTTAAATTTGGTCAAAATAGACCTAAATTTCAAACTCGACTTAAATTTAAAAACATCTCATTAATTCAAATTTACTCAAATAACTCTAATCGAATAATAAAAAAATATTTTTTGAGTCCGATTAAGTTTTTTTTTTCACCCCTATTTAACGCTGATACTCCAATTTCTCGATTTTTTTATTGTTGTTTTGGTTGTTAACTTGGACACTCTCGAACTAAAAGTTCCGAATTATGCACAAGTTTTAAAAATTTATGACTAAAATGGAAGCACCTTAAATGTTCGGTAACCATTTATGAAGTTAACCCAATAAAAAATAGAAAATAAGGGGTAAACCTCTCTTCATCTTCTCGACTCTACCGGTATATCTCTCCCGAATTGGTCGGCGTAGGCTTTTACATTTTTTTTTCTTCTCATTTCTGCATTTCAGGCGACACCCAAGCGGCAATATAACGCTCGCCGATTATCCTCTTTTGTAATTTCTCCAAAACTTTGAGGACTTATTACGAAAAATCCTCAAATGAAAATTTATTAAAAACTATACCACATTTTTGGTGTTAGAACAAGCTAGGGTTTTTAATTCGCTACGCCTGAGATTTTTTAGCCAGTTCGATTGGTCTGATCTGGTCATGGATTCGCGAGATTCGTCATCTCCGTCGGCTCCGAATCGGGATGGTTCCGCTGACGACAATGAGGGAGGCCTTCCCGTCACTGCCGCACTCGCTAAAGAAGCCGCTCTTCACTTCCAATCTAGAAAGTTCGCCGAGTGCATCGATGTGTTGAATCAGCTAAAGTTGAAGAAAGAAGGCGATCCAAAGGTAAATTATTTCAAATCATTTCGCATATGCGCGCGTTTGTTTCGTTAATGGATGCGATTGGCCCGATTCATTTTTAGTCTTCTCCCTTTCATTTATCCATAACTAGTCTAGTTACTGCCTTATTATGTTAAATTCGCTTAATAATTCTGATTTGCTGACAATTGACTTGCTCGGTGTATCATGGCGATGGTAGATTCTTTTATGTTACCATACTACCAAATGGTGTACTCGGTTGCAATTGCAGTTGTAATACACTCTTAAGCTCCTGCAAATGAGTTGGTTTAATGAAAGTACAAATTCAATTTAGCTATTGTGCTTAATTGAGTAATATCTAATCAATACATGACCAAGTTGGACTAGAGGGTAGTCATCAAAGATGGAATTCATAGTTGGTTAAAGTGCTGTAAGCCTTTAACTGTTTTATTGTTAGGCTGGGCAACTATACACTGACATTTGTGTAAGGTGGACGTGGTTTGATATGTTGTTATGGGTTTTAGTCAATGCATGATATGGAATTGTTGTAATGCATTAGAAAGACCGATGTTAAGGTGGAGTGGACTAGGGCAGATGCAGTTTCTCAAGTTTTTAAGTAGTTGATGACTTGATGTGTACAACTACAATGATGTTTGATGGCCTTTTAAATTGTGCTATATCATAGATTTCAATGTTTAGTTACTCATATTGGGGTCACTTAAATGAACATTTCAATGAAAACAGTGATGAAAATGTTAACTGGTAAGTAGTTCTTGCCGATTGTATATCATATTAAATTGAGATGCTTTTATCTTTTAAAACATTTTAGGTTACAGTGCCTAGCTATATATTAATTTAGTAAAAAATTCTTTTCTATTTTAAATTAAAAATTAATGATTTTCAAAATGCATTTTTTTGGTTTTAAAATTGCTTCAAGTTATTTTTCAATTTATGCTTTTTTTAAAGATTATTTTAGTTTTTATCAACGCCAAAACCGGAAAGTGTCTTAGGCTCTGTTCGGCGCTGCTTCTCCACCTAGCTTTTGGAGAAGCTCCGCCGAACACCCAGCTTTTGGCCCTCGTCGCCCAGCTTTTGCGCTGATTTTGGTCTCAAACGCAGCTTTTGGAGAAGCTGAAAATTCCAGCTTCTCCCCAAAAGCTGCTTCTCAACCCAAACCAGGGTTTTGGCAGCGGCGCCGAACGAAGCCTTAATTCAAAAAACCAAACCAAGCAAAATGATGGCTAATAATTTGATACAAAAAGTGCTAGTATCTCTATAGTGCAAGATTTGATGGCTTCAAGGCTGAAATGATTGTTGTACACAACCTTCAAACTTTATGTATTTTCGGGATGAAAGTTTCGGTAGCATGTCAAAATAGTTTTTGTAGTGCTAATTGGTACTTATAACATGCTGTAGTGAAATTGAATATTTATTTTATCAGAATCAATTTTCAGTTTATCAAGTTTGTCAGCACAAATAAGTTCAGCTGCTGCAGGATTTGTCAGCATGAATATGTTCACCAATAACTTCACTTGAGTAGCTTTTTACTTCTTTTATAATTTTCTCCTTTCTGTTGGTTCCATTAAAGTATTTTGAACCAATGGATTATTCAACAGGTTCTTCATAATATTGCAATTGTAGAGTATGTTCGGGATGGTTGCTCAGATCCAAAGAAGTTGCTTGTGGTCCTTAACAATGTCAAGGTACATGCTATCTTATTACCTCCTGGTTTCCAAGGCTGTGCACTCCCACAAATTTTGTCTTTATTAATTGAGTTATGTACTTCCTGTTATGAATGATTGTCCTTGCACTTTCATCAAGAAATTTTGAAGTCTTGTTTTCTCCAGTTGAAACGGAAGGTTAGTGGAGCAGCAACTGCTGCAGATATTATATCAAAATTTTCAACCAACATGGAAAATTTAATTTTATCTTTTAATACTTGATTGAAATATTTTTGGTGAAGCAATTCTCCGCGGCTTAACGTTGTTTGTATTTTGTTTTTTGATTGCAATCACAATTGGGTAGGCATTTGGCAATACAGACCATGATTACCATTGTGAAACCACTATTAGGTAGTATTTACTCTTGGAAATGATTTGTGTTTTTGATCACATTTAATTTGGGCCAGAGACTTTTTGAGTCTCAGTTTTTGTCATGTATTTGAGTCTGTGATCAATTCAGTTTCTTTCTTCAAGTTGCTCTAACTTGTAAAAACTGTTTTTGAGTAGGAGATTTATTGCTATATGGGGAGATATTTGCATTGTTAGGATCATGATTTATGTTACTCTTGGATTATTTTTTAACATCCTTTTCCCATTTCTGCTGATTCAGAAGAGATGTGAGGAGCTTGCTCATGCATCTGGGGAACAGGCGGAGTCTGGTAGCAGTTCTGGTAATAAATTTACTTTGGATTCAAAAGGAAGTGGTACAAGTACAACTATACAGCAGTTTTCTTCAGATAGTACCAGTATTGTTTACAAAGATGAATTTGATACCTCTGTGTCTGCTCTAAACATAGTATGCCCTCTTTTTGTAATTTCAAGAGCCCAGGAACAATAATCTTTCCACCAATGGCTTGCAATAACATGTTTCTTGTGAATTGTTCTGATTTAGGCAGTCATTTGGTTCCACCTTCATGAATACTCAAAGGCTTTATCAATTCTTGAACCTCTGTATCAAAACATTGAGCCAATAGACGAGGTATTTTATCTTTATATATTGTCATTTTTAGGCATTTGTTGGTTTGTTTTAATATTTCCCCTTTTTATTTATATGCAGACAACAGCCCTTCATATCTGCCTCTTGTTGCTGGATGTTGTGTTAGCTTGCCATGATGCTTCAAAATCTGCCGTAAGTTCTAAATATTTGTAGTGTTATTACTTGTGTATGGTGATGTGTGAGTTTGTCTACCTTACAATTTCGATAAGCACGTTTGTAGAGGACATCAAAGTGCTTGCTTGTTAATAATGACCACTGAAAGATGGATATTGCTGAAACTCTTTTCTGGTTGCGAATTTAGGGTTCTAATGCAGTATTGTTTTCCGTTGGTTATTTACTTGGATATTTTTGTGCTAAATTTTTATATGGTATTGATTTTTGGATTTCTTTCTCATTTTAGGTTTTCATTTTAGTATGGCAGTATCTCTGTTCAGAGTTCAGATAACTATAAACCCAGTTTGTTGTACTTCAGTTCTAATGTAATACACCTTATATTGCTTATTGTTTGAAAGGACTTTGTAATAAATTGGTGACAAGATGATTTGAGATCTTGTAGGTCATACTTGGTTTGGAAATGTAAAGAGGAGATAATTCCTAGCATCTTTGCTGAACTTTTGAAAATTATCATTTACTCCACTGTTGGTCTAGATATTATGGGAAGTTTTATCATGTTATGTTTTATTTAAAAGTAGTGTCCGTATCTTACACATTGACACTAAACAGCTTTAGTTATGTGCAGGATGTTTTAAATTATTTGGAAAAATCATTTGGCATTGGCAATGTGAGCCAAGGGGAAAATGGTAACACGGGCACTCAACAATCCACGAATCTAGTTGGAAAATCTTCCTCAGTTCCTAGCAGCCCTTTCGTCTCAGAATCAGATGCATCTAGTTCAGACTTAGCTGCTAGTGTAAATGCCTCTGAGAATACTCTATCTGGAGATTTATCAGAGGATCGACTGGATGAAATGTTTTCGACGCTGGATATTGGTGGACAGAACTTAGCACGGCCTGCTGGTATTGCATCTGCAAATGATCATCCCCGGATCACAGTTGATAGATCTATCTCTGGTGTTGATTTGAAGCTCAAGTTGCAACTTTACAAGGTTCAGTTTTTGCTGCTCACTAGAAATTTAAAGCTGGCAAAGCGTGAAGTCAAGCATGCTATGAACATAGCTCGAGGGAGAGATTCATCTATGGCTCTCCTCTTGAAGGCTCAGCTTGAGTATACTCGTGGAAACCATCGAAAAGCCATCAAGTTGTTGATGGCATCAAGTTCTCGGACAGATGCAGCATTTTCAAGCATGTTTAACAACAATCTAGGCTGCATTTACTATAAACTTGGGAAGTATCACACATCTGCAGTTTTCTTTTCCAAGGCACTCAGTATTTGTTCATCTTTTCAAAAGGAGAAGCCTCTAAAGTTAGCAACATTCTCACAGGATAAATCCCTCCTCATAATATATAACTGTGGGTTGCAGTACTTGGCATGTGGGAAACCAATACTTGCTGCTCGCTGTTTCCAGAAGGCATGTTTAATTTTCTACAAAAGACCCCTGTTGTGGTTTCGGCTTGCTGAATGTTGTCTAATGGCAGTAGAGAAAGGACTTGTAAAAGGAAGTCAAACTCCATCAGACAGATCAGAAATCAGAGTCAATGTTATTGGCAGGGGTAGGTGGAGGAAACTTCTAATTGAATATGGGATTTCAAGAAATGGACATGTAGATTATGTTGAAAAGAATGATTGGGCTTTAGGTGGCAATGGGCAGCCTAAGCTTTCATTACCCCTTGCTAGGCAATGCCTATATAATGCACTGCACTTGCTGAACTGTTCTGAGCGGAGTAATTCTAAATCTGTTTTACCCTCCAATTCATCCTTGGAGGAGAGTGACTCGAGTGATGGATCATCTTCCAAGAACCCAAACCATAAGAAGTTATCCTGCATTAATTCCACGGCTTCAACTATGTTAGTTGGTCTAGCTAACTCAAACGGAGATTTGAAAGAGCCAAAGGGGGGAGCCAATCAGGAGATTGTTCAGAACTCTGTCTCCTATTATGAAGACACCCGCAGAAGAGAATATTGGATGATTAAGCAAGCTCTTCTTGCTAACCTGGCATATGTAGAGTTAGAACTGGATAATCCTTTGAAGGCCCTCTCTGCTGCACTATCGCTGATAGAACTACCAGGTTGTTCAAGAATTTACATATTTCTAGGTCATGTCTATGCTGCAGAGGCACTCTGCTTACTGAACAAACCTAAGGAAGCTGCAGAGCATTTGGCCATTTATTTGTCCGGGGGCAATAACGTTGAATTGCCGTTTAGTCAAGAGGACTGTGAGCAGTGGCGAGTGGAAAAACCGGTCGAGTGTGAAGAACCAAATGGAGCAGCAGCAGCAGCCAAGAATCCTTCTCACGAGGGCTTGCAGGAATGCATGTTTCTGAAGCCAGAGGAGGCACGTGGAACACTTTATGCAAACCTTGCCGCGGTGTCTGCAATACAAGGTGAACTTGAGCGCGCCCACCATTTTGTGACGCAAGCGTTGTCCCTGGTACCAAACAGCTGCGAAGCCAGTATAACTGCAATTTATGTCGACCTCATGCTGGACAAGTCACAAGAAGCTCTGTCCAAGTTAAAACATTATAGGGATGTCAGATTCGTTCCCAGCAGTCTACAGTTGAATAAATGCTCCTAATTGTTGTGTGGGTTGTTTGGAATTCGACCCCGAGTTAGCCAGATAGATCATCAATCCTTGTAGAGGATTTGTATCATATATATGATATAGTTCAATTCAGGTAATAAGTTTTTTCGGCTTTTCCACATGTAGGGTTCATTTTCCTGTGAATTTGAGCTCGTGTAGTTTCGATTCAGGCTTATGTTGTCTTTAAGTGGATAATCCCCTCTGCCTGCCTCTGGTGTTTGAAGAATAGAGATTTAAACGGCATAGATTTTGGATTTAAAATCCAATTCCTTCCTTCCAATGGTTTGTTGCTTTGCCTTTCAGTTTCGATTAAGGGCTTTCTAGTAGATGGTGGTTGAGGCTGGGGGATTCCCAGCACCAAGAGCTAAAGTGACCGAGGGAATGGAAAACATACAAATGAAGAGGGCTTTGGAAGGGGGAGGAACATATGACGTGTAGCATGAATCAGCTTTCATCTAAAATAGCCACAGGAATCATCCTATTCCTTCTCTTTTCTCCATCATTTTTACCCATAATCTCTCTCTTGCTCTGATTGTGATTTGTAAGGAAAGGCATGTGAACAGAAGATGAAAGTTTCTTCTCCATTTGCTTGCCAACACCATTGTCGTTTTGGAATTCATAAAAATCAGTTCCAACTGATATACAAGCATAGGAATTAGATCAGTTTTATTATTAGCTTCAAAGTTGAGATCGGATCATTCAGAAATCACTGTTTTTTTTTTACTTAATTTTCTTAAGTTGATTATCGGCTGGACTGGAAATGAAGGTTACGAAAGTTGCTCCTAAAATTTCAAAGGGAAATTGCTAAGAAATTTTGCATGACTTCTCGGCAACTTAAGTAACATAGGACATCCAAGCTCGAATTTAGCTATTGCAAATATACAGGAGATGATCACTAACCCTTGGATATATTTCTCGCTCAAAGTATCCTTGATTTTATTGATAACAAGTAGGACCAAATAATTCAATGGGAAAGGACGATTTCAATATTTCCCATACATAAATTTTTATTTAAACATTCGAACAGACAGACACTAAGATTAAATAAGCACGTTAATATGCCTAATGTTCCCGCTGCAATATGATGAGAGCAATAGGCTCTCACTAATTGAGATACAATTTTGAGATTAAAATAAAGTAAAGATACTTTGAAAAACGATATATCAGATTTGTTGAAAGATTTATCGACTAACCAATAAGTGACACTTTTTACTTACACTCTACAAAGGTAAGTCCCTCAATAAAAAGAATAGAAATCCTCTATCTTTTTTAGGTGTTCTTATTTATGCTCTCACACTCTTAGGGTTTATGGTTAGAGTTTAGAGAATTTATGGTGCTTAAAATTTAAAGTTAGAGCTTAAAATTTATTTTTTAATACTTGTTGTCCCAATAAATATGTACACATATTCAACACCCAAACCCAAATGAAAATGATATGGACTGAAACGATACCAAATCCATGCTAATATAATGCAACATCTCTTTCTTTACAATATCTCGTTAGGGGAATGGTCGTGGTCCGCTTTTCAGCATCTTCTCCCTATGAACGTGCTTATGCGTATTGCTGCAATAAAGGGCCCTATGGCGCAGCTTCCCGATGACAACGTAGGCTGGCGTGGCGGTCCTAAGCACAGGTTTACGGTTAAATCAGCTTATAAGATACGGGCTAATTTCTTTGACGCAGACCATGATAAAATTTGGAAGATCATTCACTCCTTCAAAGGACTACAAAACTAAGTTGCACAGATACGGATATGGGGACGGGAGACAGAAAATGACAATTTCCAAAATTATAGAGTACGGGTACGGCAAGAGTACGGCAAATATAAAAAATATATATATATATATATATATATATATATATATAATCATTAAAATTTATAATACAATAAGAACTAAAATTATAATTGTATTAAACAATAATTAGAATTATAGTTATTTAAATTCACTTTTAATGATTTTTAAATTATTTTCTAACACTTAGATTAGAAGATTACTAAAATTAAATGATTAAACTGAATTAAAATTTAACTTTACATTCTAAATTAAGAAAAAATCAATGACTAAAATGATAAAATTAAAAGATAACATGACTGAAATGGATATTTACCTATCTCTATTTAAAGCTTGAGTGAAGAAGCGTTAAAACAAGTTGGAAAAGATTATAAATACAATACACACTCATACATAAAGCAAGGAGAGAAAGTAACCTATAAATAGGTGCTTAGCCACGGGAACAAGGAAACAATTTAGTCTTGGCCTTTTGGTTGAGATCAAGTGTACGTGGGCCATTTGCCACACGTAATTAAGTTTTTATTTTTTAGGTTGAATGTTCAATTTAGTAGTTTTTTTACTTGTGCCTTCAATCTTTTATGTGCATACTTGAGCTTTAATTGGGTTTGAATTTCAATTGAGTTTGAGTTTAGTTGGGTATAATTTGAACTTTCTAAGTTTAGAATTATTCTTGAGCTTTTTAATTTCGGATTAGTTTAATGGTTTTTAAAATCTTGCTCATAAAGAAGATGAGGATTTTATTTTTTATTTCTTTAAGTAAATTTATTTGGGAACGTCCTCGGGAACGTTCTTAATTAATGTTGATCGTCCCCGGTAAAGTTGGGACGTCCTCGGGACGTCCCGTCCTAGAGACGTATCGAGGACGCGGGACAGCCTTAAAAGAAGCGTCCCCGTGCTTCATAGCTACAAAAGATACGTATCTTTATATGGCTTGTTTTTTGCGACAAGCTTATGACCAATGTTGAACGTGTTCGTCGGCATTACGCCACGAGCAATAAGTGTATAGTCTGCCATACGGACGAGGAGACAATTCACCATGTTTTAAGAATGTGTCCCTCGGCGCTGTTGATTTGGCACGTGCTTGTCAAACAAGACAAGTTGGATGAATTCATGGCGCTGGACATTAAATCCTGGATCACTTTGCAAAGAATCCTCGTGATTGGGATCTTCTTTTTGAAGCGGTGATATGAAATTTATGGCTTCAAAGGAACGCTATGGCTTTTAGTAATCCTAGTGATGTGCAGGATAGTTTATTGGTTCGTTGTTATCGTTTGGTTTCGATGACGCGGGCTGCTCTTGATGGGAAGGCTAGTACTCAGAATGAGAACCTAGCGTTGACTCGGGGCCCGACTGTTTGGTCTCCACCGAAGGAGGGTTGGTTTAAGTTGAATATGGACGCGGCTCGTAATGCCAGGACTAATACTGCTACTTGCGGAGGGGTGCGGGCGTTGGTGCTTCGGTTTCACCAAGTTCATTGGTGCCTGTGCGGTTGTTGATGCCGAGCTCTGGGGGCCTATGTGGGGCTTCTATGCGCTTGGGAACAAGGGGTGCGGCAAATAATTTTGGAGGTCGATAGCATGGAGGCTAGGGGGCTCATCCTCGATTGTCAAAATGGGAGAGGGGCCATTCCTTGCTGCTGCATATCTTGGAGCTGCTTCGTCGCCCCTGGGAGGTTCAGGTTACGCATGTTTTCCGTTCAGGTAATAGAGTGGCTGATGCGATGGCAAAAAAGGCATCTTGTGGAGATTTTGAGATTCGCCGGTTCCACCAACCGTTGCCTGAGATTCATGCGCTACTACAGGCTGATGCAGGATGATGTTTTTGTTCTTTAGTACAGCTGTTGTGCTTTGATTTTTGCTTGTGCTGTTTGTTGCTTTGTTTTTAGTTTCAGGCTATTCTTTTGCTCCATCAATAGAATATTAAAACTCCAAGTTCAGATATTAAAATGGACAAAAAATATGGACTAAATTGAAAATAACGGTCAAGTTTAGGGACTAGAAGTTATTTTATCCCTTTTGGGACGCAACATTTGCTCCGCACGTAACTGCTTGCTGTTGTTTTGGCTCTTCATCTTTGTTTAGTATATCTCATGTTTCTGGACAGATCGAGGCTATCTTTAGCGTAGATTTTCGAATTCGTGGACAAACGGCCTATTGTTTAGAAGTTAGATTTTTCGGTTATGGCAGAACGTCTGTTTGAACGTTAAATCAAATAAAAAACAAGGGCCAACATCCGTTCTTAAAAAGTACATTCCGTACATGTTCAGTATTGCTTCTGAGCGTTGGAGAAGCATTGTTGAACGGGCTTCAGAACACAACAGATATGCGGATGAATGATGCACGTGTTGATGGGATAAAAAAAGAACGTTATTCCTTTAAGAAATCTAGGTTCGAGCAATTATGTATATAATCATGTGCGTAAACTTTATTAATTATTAAAATTGAACGATATTGCCGTATAATTTCTATCATCAAGGAAAGACGGATGGAGGCTCCAGCTTCAGTATCAATACTTAAAGACATGTTTTAAAGAAAGTTATGGAGTGTATCAGAATTGTCACCAACCTTGATCAATGAAAACAATCAATAACAAAATGCTCTCTCCCTCTCTCTCAATAAATATTTAATAATGAATCTTAATCTAGCTAACTACGGCACATTCACAACATATGGTACACAATTTCCTGTTCTTCAAGCATTTCCCGAGCTCAGAATTCACAACCGACAAGTTCCTCGTTCCTGTCTTCTTTCCTGTGCTTCTAAATGTAAAACATGTTCCTCGGGCGATGCATCTACATGAGGCCTGCATATGGATTGTATGGTTGAACTGGCATACCTGAGCTGTAAGGGTGGACGGGGGCTCCATAATTGCTGAATGGATTTGAAGGCTGTTGTTGCGGGGGCGTCATCATCATCATCTGCTGCTGTTGCTGCTGAAACATAAAAGCCTGCTGCTGATTGGCCATTGTTGCCATCTGGACCGAATATGGAGCTGCAACCGTGTTGGAGGCATAAAAGGGGTCATGCACTGGTTGTTGCATCATTGCACCAGACATAGGAGCTTGTTCCCATGGATTATAGCTAATGTTCTGGTTGCTTCTTCTGATTGCATCATCATAAAGGCTATCCAATGTAAGCTTATCGAGTCCTCCGGCCTTTCAGTTTAATACAATTAAAAGTATCAGTGCAACATGCCGTCTATATCATATTATGTTACCAATGATGAAGCACGCATGTTTATAATCATGTACAAAACAGTAGCGTATGTAATATGCGATGTCCTTGTAATATAGCACACAATTTGAAGGTTCATGGAGGAGATAACCATAGAAAAAGTACCAGTTTGCCGGCGGCAGCGGCACTTTCATTTGAGCTTGGAGCAGTGACAAGTGCTAACTCCCAGCCTGTAGCACCATTTGCTTGAACAGGAGCAGCAGTAGTTGTTTGCTCTGTTGTAATACCACCAATTATACATAAACACAATTTCACAATAAGAAATAAACCATCCAAACACAGTTGATTCGACTTAAAACATTACAAGAGATATTTCTTAGGAGCACGGGCGAAGCCAGGAAATCTATATTATGGTGTCAATTATTTTTAAAGTGGTGTTAATATTCTTTTAAAGGGGTGTCAATTTTATTTTTAATATTTTTATATTAAATTTTATAAAGGATTTTTAAATATTTTTTTGATCCACTAGTTGCCTCTGCCCTTGCTTATGAGCTTATAAGTTCAAAGATAAAATACAAATCTGAAACAATCCATATTAATTTTAAGCGGTTAGAACCAGTAGAAAAGCGAGTTGTTGAGGTTTCATGTCTATGATTGAATTACTGAAAAGGAATGAATTCAAACTCACCAACAGGAACTATAGCTAATGCCAAGGCATTCTTCTCATCCAACTCTGAAGCAACTGGGATGGGATCGTTTAAATTCTGTCAACAAAAAGAAGCTCTCAAATGAATCTAGGGACAAAAAAAATCGGATGTAACTGCCAAGTTCTCATATAGCAATATAGTAGGTATAGCAAGAGAGAGAGAGAGAGAGACTACAAAATTCATAATTATAACTTGTAAACAATTCAGATGAACAGCCAAGTTTTCATACAACAATATAGTCGGCAACAAGAAAAGAAAAAGCCAATGGAAATTACCAACAAATCAGGTTGTTCAACAATAGGCTCTTCCACTTTCTCCACTTTTTCTGGTTCAGGAGCAGGCGGTGATGGTGAACGTTTCTCCTCCACCTCTGGGGTTTTCTTGTACTCAATTGACAGCACTTCCTTGGGTTTGTCAGCCTAGTAGTTCAAAAATAAAACGTATGACATTAATAATTGAAAACTTGAGTAAAATTAACAAAAAAGTGTAACTTCAAACTAGACTTTTATGTAAAAAATAACAACATATATCATCGAGAATGTTGAACCATCATTGGTTCAAGGAAATGTGCAAATATCACTCTCTTGGCTTTCCAACATAAACTTAAAGTCAGATTGCTTTGTTTTCCACAAACCAATCAAACAAAACTATTTTTACAAATTCATAAGAGGATTTCAAGACCTTATCTTTACGAGCTGCTGAAGCCAGTGGAGCCTCTCTTACATACTCTTCCATAGCTTGCAGAAATGATGCAGGGGGCTTCAGCACAAACAGCAAAAGAAAATTAGTTTTAAAATGACACCTCGAGAATTCAAGGCAAATCGAATCAGTTCCAGAAGGCACCAAAGGTGGAGCATCCTAACCTTTTCTATCTTAATAAACCTTTCTCCACGCCCTACATCCAGACTTTTACAGACTTCATAAAATTCTGAAAGCCTCTCTGCCTGAAAACAGAAAGAGTTAGATTCCCCCAGAGTTTGAAATCCTCCTCATTCAAAACAGGGAAAAGACATTAGTGATACGGGTACAGCAACTTACCTGCTGCCCAGCTCTCCTGTATATGTCCAAAGCCCTCAGAGCATCAGGACGTTGCATCTCAAAGAACTGTAATTTTTCAGGGCATCATACATATAAGGTTCACTGAATAAAACAACGGCTTACCTAGATTAATGCCACAGCTTACCTTGTCTACAAGATTGACTGTACCATCACTAATAGCTTGATAAATTTTGACACTTTCCGAGGCAACCTGTTTGAAATGACAAAAGGAGAAAAAGAAGAGAATGACATCTCCAAATTCACTCTATGAATATGGGGAGTTTAGACTGGTAATATGTATAAAAAGTAACATACCATAGAAAGTGCCAACCGGATAACAAAATTATGAACAGCCGCACCTTGGGGCTGCACAGAAATTCCATTAATACTCTCACTGAATAAAGCGAACAAGAAGTAGAAGGTACAGCAAGATATGCAACTAACACAACCGGTCCATGTTAGCATGGCGAGAGGCAGTGCATGCTCACCTGGCAACCAATAACACGAAAAAGAAGCTGCTGCAAAGCTGGCAGCTGCTCAAGCAACCCAGCAGTGTCTAAATCTTTGGTTCTCTGCAAGAAGATTAATTTATGAATTCTCCTGACAGTTCAGTTTCAATAAAGTTTAAGAGCCTACAAGAGACGGGTACAATCCTAACAAGCTAATGACAAAATAAGGTGATCACTGGTACTTTCTGTTAGTTAAACTTAAAGCCCACAGTTACAGAAGTGCATTCATGCTTCTAGGCACTAAAAGCTAGAGAATATTACAAAGGGATGCAGAAGTTAAGTTTTGAAAACTAATGTAATTTAATATATGATAGGTTAAAAGATCATGTGTGGTGCCTTGTAATGAAGTATGAAAATATGCTTCTTACTGGGCGGTCCATCTCAATATCATACTTCAAGACACAAAAACATTCCAACCTCTCCTCCAAGAATAAGGCATAAGTGCGAACCCATGCAGAATAATCCCAAGCTGTGAAGCATATATAGTAAAGGATTTCATAAGCAAGGAACTTCATTTTTATTAAATTTAATAGTGTGGATTCTCAAAAGGGAAGATAAGGTACCGTTTGGGCTGGAATCATCCTTGAAATGAGACATGTTAAGCATATGGCTTCTACTTCTTCCATAATTAATGAGTTCTTCATGAAATGTAGGGTCCACCTCCCTCAAAGCACGATGAATGACGATTAGAGTTTTCAAAGCAACCTAAAGGCCAAACAAAATTCAGTCAACAAGATTCCGCCAACATCCATGAATTAAAATATAACTGCTAATGGTTGCAAAGATTGGCTTCCCAATTAAACTAATATATGAGCATTGAAGCTCAACAATTATTCTTCATATTCCAGTCACCATCTAGTTAACTAAGAACCCATAAATAAATAGATCATCTCTCTGATGCTTACAGTATTCACAATGATAACCTAAGTCCCAAGTCTTGAAAGTACAACTCCCACAATAAAAGATATAAGTGAAACTTGCAATTCTAGTAAGTTTCTGGCAATACTATGCAAACAAAATTTTATTTGTCATAATTTTCTTCTTTAAAATAATTAAGGCATAAAGCATGAAAAACATGTAAAAAGTATCAAAGACTACAAAGAATTCGAAATTAACTTCACCTTAATATAGGTTCTATCATAATTATAGATTAAGCGATTGGACAAATGCAGCAGATCATATATTTCATCAAGCACAAAAATCAATGCTCAGCTTCTTGAGAACTAAAACCTTTGCTTGTCTTCAGCTTCTTTTCAGCATAAGAAACATTCTGAAATTTACTTGAAATATAACATGATGGAAGAGAAGATGGGACAGATGGCGAATCAGACAGAATCTCGATCCCTATAACGAGTTCAATACTGGTTGTCATAGATACCTTTAAATATTTTTTAAAGCTTACAGAAAGCATTATTATATATAAAAATATATACACACATACACAAGCATATAGGTAACAAATATCTTAGTAGTTAATAATTTCTCTCTGAAGGACTTGCTTGAATAATATTTTTAAAGCAACTCATGTTTCACTCATAGTGGCACAACCAATCCTTGAAAATCACATCAAATGTCATTAGCAGCATTAACATACCGCCCAATTATGTGTCCTTGTTAACCGCCTTGCAAGAGCATGGATGCAATAGGCGACATCAGCCCGAGGCCTGGTAGCTGAAATGGCAGTGAAAATTGCTGTGGAAAGGGGGGAAAGCAAGTGTCATATATAACTCAGCTATAAAGTTCTCTTTCTATGAGCAAATCAAAACTCGAACTAAATAATACCATCACCATCAACCTTGGAAAGTTACAAAAAGAAAACAAAAAACAAGTACCCACCTCTAATGTTTTTTTCCCTAGCTGGGCGTTCGTAATGATTTGTGGCCTTGACTATAGCAATATCCAATTCCTGCAAATGCAAAAAATCCATAATCAAAACAGATCAGCAACATCCATAGTTGAAATAACCATCTTGATGTTGATTGTTATCGAAATCCACCTTATAATCACTATTGACTTTAGCCAATGAAACGGTGGTGGTATCTTTGAGGGCTCCAAGTGCTTTCCTCAAGCTTGTGCCTCCGCTAGACATTCTATTCTATCTTCCTCTCAAATCTCAATCACAAAATTCTAACCACAACAAAAAATAACAATGAACAACATTACCATCCTTCATAAAAACATCAATTTTCATAGAACCATGCAACAAAAATCATCTTAGAACATCAAATATAAATATTACTCACTTGATCATCAAAAACATAATCTTTACCCTCAACTTTTGGCATTTTCAAAACACCAGTTAAGATCTAATTATACCAAAAATCAAAACTGTATGCATAATCCAATAAACGCTATTGAACTTTCAGCACAAATTTGAGAAATTCCCATAACAAACAAATAAAAGAACTCAAAGTTTAAGAAACACGCAGTAATCGTTATGGAGATTAAGAAATTCAAACAACAAAAAATTCCCTTTCGACGCCGTAAAACAAAACCATATCCCACAATAAAAAAAGGAAACCCAGTAAGCAGAAGAAGAATAAAACCCCATCGAAACAGAAATGGAGCTAAAAAGCTTCAAAATTCAATCAAACAAAAAGCTCCCACCTTTGACTTACCACACAAAGAGGAAAAAAGATCTAACCAAAGAGAAATGAAAAAAAAAAGACAATCGATCAACAAGTATAGAGTTATATTAATCTTCAACACAACATATTGAAGAATTAAAAAGACCAACCAGCTTAATAAACATTTTACCAGAGGTTGAATCAGAGAGAGAGAGAAATTGGTGGGTGGAAGTCTGGTCTTCTAGAGACAGCAGAGAAAAGTCGAACAAATAATGAGCTTCCTTGAGCTCTGCTGTGCTTGGTTGGTTCGTCGGCGTCGCTATTTTATTGTTTTTTATATTATTTTTCTGAATTGTAAATATTTTTTTTTAGAAAAAATTCTAGCTTTTTGGTTTTTGTTATTTTCTATGATCTGTCAGAAAATACGACGTTGTAAGAAATTGTAATGGCGAAATTGGGTAGTGAATAATATGCGGGGTTTTGTTACCCTGCGTTCGCTCCCTCTGCACCCGTTTCCCCTTTTTTCTATTGCAACAATATTCTTGGTTTAGGTTAAAGGGTTAATTAGTATTTTGACTCATAAATTGTATGTTATTATCATTTTAGCATTAGAAGAATTTTTATATTCAATTTGACCCCTAATTTTTTTGTGAAGCATGTTGTTAACTACATTTTTTATCCATTAATTGGTTGAGTGGTCAATGATGCTCATATTGTCTCATTTTGTATGAGTTTGAATCCTAACATTTACCTGTAAATATAATTATCTTTACTTAATAAAAAAACTATATTTTTCATTGAAAAAATGTCATGTCACACTATAGAAGAGTGTCACTTAGAATGTCATGTGGTGCATAATATATATTTAGACTCATAAAATTATTTAAAATTTTAAAAAAATGATTTTTAAATTCATTTTAAAAAAAATCTATTTTTCTAGATTTTTAAAATATATATATATATATATTGAAGTTTTTCAAGTTAGTATATATTGTAGGACACATGACACTCTATGACCTATGATGCCACATGACTTCTTTTTGAAGTTCAATGGCCAAATTAAACAAAAATAAATCATCAAGTATCAATGTGATAATGAGATAACTTTTTAGAACCAAAATTCTATTTAGCCCCTTTTTTGATAAATAGAGAAGTATTACATTCTAAGGCAAATGTCGAGATTCGAACCCATATAAAATGGGACAACATAAGTACCAATTAGTGTATCTCTCTATTTTCTTTTATTAAAAATACACGTGTCTTTAATTTTAATTTTATTCTATTTTTAAATATAATCTTAAATCTATAGTATATAATTACAATAAAATAAGGTACAATATCACATTTTATACATGTATTCTAATAAAATGTCCGATATGGTGTTCGTCCTTCAAAATGTCCAATGTGATATTTGTATTTTTAAATGTTTCATGAGATACATATATTTCGTCAAAACATCCAATATAATACTCGAACTTTTCGAGTATTATATGGTACATGAGTTGACACCATTGGTAAGTGTCATACTTGAACTATCATTTTGTGTATTATTGTGGTGTACAAGTTAATATCGTTAGTAAGTGTTATACACCGGTAAGACCAACTGCACGCCCTACATACTACACCATGTCTGCCATATCTTCCAAACAAACTCACACTGGCAAAATAGGTGATGAGCACTCTAGAGCAAAGCACACATACTCTGATATTCGTGGGAAAACTCCACGCTTCGATAGCTCAACATAAGTCGAAATCATCCCCTGAAGAAGGGGATTCACACTTGAGAATGAGTAGTTTATTAACTTATCTTTCAATCTTCTATTATAAAATTCGCCGAAAAACTTCATCAGACTGCATTTGAGAGAATCTCTTATAAAAATCAATGTTGAAATTAATATCCTTAAATTCTAACAACTATTCCTAAATTATAAACTCGTAAACCCTAAATTAAATCCTTAGACCCTAAAATTAAGACACTTGTGGAATCTTTTAATTTCCATCGTCGCTATATTGAAAATAAATCCAATTTTTATATATGTGTTGTGTAAAAAATTATAAAATTTGAATATTTAGTCTTTACAAATTAAAATTAAAATTTCTAACACCAAATTTTAACCACAAATTCTAAATCCTAAGTTAATTCTATAGTTCTTAATACAAACATGCTTTTGTAGTCCATAAACTAGACAATATGTAATTTTTTATTATTTAAATAATCAGACACGAACACTGAATATGAACAATAAAACAAAAACTATTAAAATAAAACACATGAGACAAATTTTAGGTCTACTTTTATAAATTTTTTATGAAAATTATACTATGTTTTTTTGGGTATTTAGTGGATAACACTTTTATTTTGATTCGATATTCTTTGCCTAAAATTGGAAGGTTTTGTTGTTGTTTCTATTACATGAAAAAGAGGAGTGTGGTGAACCATAGTTGTCTTTTTAGAACAATAAATCGCTTAGAAACTAGAAGAATAGAAATCCTTTGCTCTATATTAAAAATTTAAATGTAGAGTTTAGGGTTAAATGTTAAGGTTTTAGCTAAAATTTACATGAATAAAGCTAAGATTGAATCGTGAGGGGCAAGTTGTTTAACGTTGGAACGGTTGGGATCTTAAAAAGTGATTAAACCATAAAAATAAAGGAGTTGAGATTTAATTTCACTAATTTTAAAATTAAAAGGTCTAAACAAATAATTAAACTAGGAAATTTGGGGTCAATGCTTAAATTAATTAATTTTAATTGATAAGGTCCTAAAAATAAATTATACCAGATAATTTCGGGAGGGACAATGACTTGATTAAAATAATTTCAAAACTATCAATTGCCTAAAATGTAGTTAAACCATCAAAGCTAGGAGGGACAATCGCCCCTCCCAACCTCCACTTATATTCGTCCATAAGAGTTTATGATTAGAGTTTAAAAAATTTGAGGTATGATATATTTTTTAAAATTTAGAGTTTAAAATTTAAAATTTAAAATTATAATTAAATTTTTATTTTTTTAATATTGTGCATAGAAAAATGCACAAAAAATGACAAATGATTTTTGTCCAAACTAGAAAGTCTAATGCTGCCAACTAAGCCTAGTTGGAAGACAATGCACAAGCATTTTAATATTTTATTTTTCCAAAATGTAATTTCATTTTAAAAATAGATAATAATACATTGCTTCTATTTTATAATAATAATAATAATAATAATAATAATAATAATAATAATAATAATAATAATCTCATTTTGTAGTAAGACGTGCTTCGATTTCAACTTACCTGTTATAGTTAAAGCAACATTTATTGGGAAAAGGGGGGGGGGGGGATATTTACAAAGAAATGTTACTTTTTGAAAAAAAAATAACATTTAATGTTTTTTATAATATATATTTTAAAATGTAATTATTTGATGTACTGTTAGTAAAAAAATTTCACAAGCGAACTTTTAAAGCTATCATATACCCAATAACCATAATTTCTAACCCCTAAAATTTAAACCATAAACTCTAACCTTTAAACCATCAAATTTATTCTCAAACCTTAAAATCTAACCACAAACACTAAACTTTCCATGTAAAAAAAAACTAAAACCCTAACATCAAACCCTAAACATAACCTCTAAACCCTAAAAATTAGACAACTATACATTTTTTTATTTTTCCATGAACGGTGCATAAAATAATTTCCCTTTTAAGAATTGATAACTATTTGATTTTTTTTTTCACAAGCACTTAAGAGATGGACCAAATTGCTTATTTTCAAAACATACATGTATTAGTATTTTTTTCATTTTCCATTAGAGGGATAAGGTATAGTGCAAGAACTGCCCTGGTGCTTTTACATTGCAAGAAAGTGAAGTAATTCTAATTTCCTAAAAGTGTATATAAATTTCAAAACATTAAACAAAGTACATAATTTCAAGCAGGGGGACGCTCTATTGAGCCCCTAAAATTTGACATATTAATTTTTAGTCCTTTAAAATTTTTAAAACTTTTAATTTGGTCCTTTCAGAAATTTTAAAAATATTATAATATTTTAAAATTTTGAATATTTTTAAGTAATTTCCCTCTTAAATTTTTTAAAATTTCTCATTAAATTTAAAAAATTTAAATTAGACATCTAATTTTTTAAAAAAATTTAAATAAGCCCCCTCAACCTGGATCGCCAATATATGCCCATGGTTTCAAGTATGATTCTTTGTATATTGATTTAGGGTGTGCATAATTAACAGTAACCGTTAACTGTGATCGTTAACCGGTATAATCGTTACATTCTATAGGTTAATTAACCGAACTATTAAAGCTAAACAATTTTGATTAACCGAACTGCTAAAAAAGATTGTTGATGGTTATGGTTACGAATTTTGATAGACGGTTAACATAGGTTAACAGCTATTAAATTATTTTTATTTATTTATTTTTAAAAAATAAAATGCCTTTAAAATATTTATATATATTATCTTTAAATGTTATTAAATTATTTATATTTATATATATTTATTTTTATGTCATAAACTTTAATAGTGTATTGCTATGTGCTGAACACTGTTAAAACTTGAAATTTCAAACTATTATAAAGCTTGTGTGTTTTGTGTTGTGTTAGAATTATATATATATATATAGGTACTTTTTTTTAATAGAGTATGAAGTTAGTGTTTAGACTCTCTCTATTTAAGTATTTTTTTAATATTTTAATATAATATTTATTAGAGAGATAATATCATTATTCTCTAAAGTAGTGAATATGTGAAAAAACTGTAGGTTACATGTTAACATATAACCGAACCGTCAGTTAACCATGTCTTAACGATTAACCATCAGCGGTTAACCGTTTTTTAACGGTTAGGTCACGGTTAGCAAAATATAATAACTACTATAATGGTTAACAAACGTTTAAGTTAAACGGTGCGGTTAACATACCATAAACATCCATAATATTGATGCTCTCTATCATAGATTAACATTGAGAGAAAAAAAAAAACACTTGAACTTCATACAGTATAAATCCCAAGACCCCTAGCCTCACAAAAGTTACAAATACATGTGTATACGTATATAACAAAACAAGTGAACATTCCTCCCAGTTAAATAACTTGATTGAAACCAGGATCGACATAGTATAATTTTATGTTAGAGTGTTCAAACTTTTATATTTAATAGAATTATATAAAAATTTGAAAATTTCAGAAAGTGTTAAATTTGATCAAATATAAAATACAATATTTTTTAAATAAACATACGAGAATTTAAAATTTTTAAAGATGCGACTGCACCTAAAACCTGCTTTTGGTGAGACAAAACAAGAGCTTTCAACAGCCGTTACGGCCACGCCATTCCAAGAACACAAGAGAAGCACCATAGTGAGCCAATGCACCCATCACTACCAGAATGTGGAAGATTTGATGACTATATCCCGCCAAGTCGAACCACCCGGGCTTCAACCGCTCCGGAATTCGAGTAACATAGAACACGGTCCCTGTTAAATAGAATATGGCCATGGCAGACTCGTAACCCAACGTGACACTGCAACGCGGATTCGACCAGTTGACAACCGTGGCATGGATTCCGGGGACAATCCCGAAGAGCCCCATGGAAGTGAAGAGTGCAGTTCTGATTGAACGGAATTTGCCGGTCGACAAGGTCGGTGATAGCAGCGTTATGATCGTGAACGAGCCTAGAGCTGTGATTCCACCAAGGTAGACAAAATACCATTGTGGATCACATTGGAAGATGTAATAGATCAGAGGGAAAAAACGACGTGATGATCATGACTGTGATCCCGGCGTAGTCGAGCCGAATCAATGTAAGGTTCAGATGGCGTGAATGGCAAGAAAAGAGGTGGCAGACGCTGCTCGATAGGAGGCAGAACAAGGAACCAGTTAAGAATACATAGAAAGGCCAACGTGTAACCGGCATCACCGTGACGGTAAAAACCGATTTCGGGGTTGCCATTCGATTAAAAACAATGGGATTTGTTTAGAATGTAATGAGATCCACTAGTTGTGCTTGTTCCAACAAGTTCGCCACGGTTAATCCGAAAAACAGAAGAAATCCAAGCAAATGCCTACACAGTCCAACACAACCAGCATTAAATCAGAAAAAAAAAATAAACAAAAGCATGGTAATAAAAATCTTTGTAAGAAGAAATGAAACAAGAAATCATGTTCACTGTTCAAACATACGTCCAAACATTAAGTGTTTCAGTATGCCAAAGAAAGATGCTAAAAAGAGCTTCCTTGATAGACCAATTAGCCCTGTAATAATTCAGTATGAACTCGTTGTCCTTCATGTACTCCGACAACTCTTTGTATGACACCAAAACACGCGGCGGCGGCGATGACCGCTTTTTGGCCTTGCTCAATCGCCGCCGCCAGTCGTCATCGCCTAATTTCTTCCTGTTTTTCATATAATCAACAGCTTCATCAGAAACAAGCTTGGACTCGAGGGTCGAATCCATCTTCCCGAGCAATTTTTTTAAAAGATTGGATTCAAAATCAGAGCTTAATGATCTTCAACAAAAGTAAAGAACCCTAAGAATGATTTATATAAAGAATAATGAAAATTTTGATAAAAAAGAAGAAGAATGAAATTAGGAGATGGTAGATAGATAGCTAACCATACCAATTACCAACTGCAACATTTAAAAGGGGAGAGAAAGTCAAAAGGCCTATGTCTTTGGAGCTTACTATAACTACTTGTAACTAATACCGTAAACAAATCAAACGTTCAACGAACCGTTCGACGAGAAATTTGTTTATGCTCATTTATTTATTAAACAAACATGTAGAAGATTTTCTGTTTGTTTAATTAAATGAACGAATACGAACAAGGGATTCGTTCGTTCATTTACGTTAGTGAATGTTCGGTAATCCGTTTATATTCATTTAAATGAACATTATTTTTCATAACAAAAGTATTATATTTTAAAAAAATAAATTTATTAACATATGTTCGTGCGTTTATATTCATTTAAATTTATTCATATGTGTCCTTTTATATTCGTATGTTTGTGTTCGTTTACGTTTGTTTATCATTTTAACGAACGAACATGAACGAACACGAACAAGCTACATTCCTTAACAAACGATCACAAACAAGAAATTATGTTAATTTAGTTGTTCGTCTTCGTTCATTTGTTCGGTTAAAATTAAATGAACGAACATGAACATACTCTCGTTCGTGTTCGTTCGGTTCGTTTACAAGCCTACTTATAACTTATAGCTAATGAAAATTTTGTAATTTTTGAATGGGATCATTGTGTTGCGGTTATGGACGTTGCATCGTGATTTTTTCCTTAAAAATCTCTATATTTCTAAATTTCAGTTGTAATTGTAGTGTTGTGATGGCCTTAAAAATTATACAATACGTCCATATACTGCATTGCGGTTATGGATGTTGCATCATGATTTTTCTCTAAAAAGCACTATATTTTTAAATTGCAGTTGTAATTGTAGTGTTGTGACGTCCTTAAAAATTATACGATACAACCATTATATTGTATAGCGGTTTATGATGTTGCATCATAATTTTTTTTTTCTAAAAATCACTATATTTTTAAATAGCAGTTATAATTGTAGTGTTGTGATGACCTTAAAAATTGTACGATACGACCATTATATTGTGTTGCAATCACAATTTAATACTATGGGTATATGTTTTCTGCGTTGCAATCATATTTAACTTTGTCTACAAGGCATATGTGCATTGTCAAATGGTTAAGAATATGTATGAACATATATTACCTTGTAATTACCTTTATACTATTAAAAAAATAAAAGATAAATGAAATCTACAAATAAGTGGAGTGATCAAAAATATTTATGTTACTATATTTTGTGTGAATTCGAATTCCAATTTTTTTTTGAAAATGTAATATATATCTATTTAATGCCTGGGATAGATGGCCTACCACAGGAACGTTGCTTTGCTCTCAGTCACGACACTTCAATTCAACCAAATAATTAAGAGTGTACAAAATAAATTATAACAGTTACATGTAATTATTAAACATTATAACCGTTAAATTTTATTAGTTAATTAACTTACTGTTAATGATGAACGGTTTTAATTAATTGACGGTTAAAATTGATGGTTAATAGTTAACCGTTATAAAATTATTTAGACATAAAATAAAGTCTGTGATTAGAATTTTTTTATTTAAATATTTTTTAAAAAATTTCTAATATAATATTTATCGAAGAGATAATTTCATTATTCTCAAAAGAATTAGTGAACATGTGAAAAAATTGTAATAGGTTATAGGTCAACTTGTAATCAAACCATTAAGTAACGGTTAATTGTTATAACAGCTAACTGTTTAAAAATTTAACGGTTAATCGTTTTTTAATGGTTATGTTACGATCTAATAACCGTTATAACAGTTAATCAATTGTTGATGCTAAATAGTACAGTTAACATATCATGAACACCCCAACAAATAGCCGCCCACAAAGAAAATTCTTGTCCATATAGTTACTTGTTTTTCTCTTGGCCAAAATATAGTTGCTTGTTTATAAATTATAAATATTCCTTTTAAGGTTTATAATTTATAAAATACTTTGATACACAAGTTTGTGTAAACTTTAGTTTTATGATTTAGTTGTAGTTTAGGGTTTAGGGGTTTAAGTTGTATGGTGTAAAATTTAGGGTTTAATGTTTAGTTTTTGTGTGTTAGAGTTAGGGATTTAGGTTTTAAATTTTATAGGTTAAATATGAAGGGTTGTGTAAAAAAAATTTACACAACTCGTGTACCAAAATATAACCCTTATAATTTATTATATAACTTTTGTGTTCAAAAAATATATAAATCTTGATATATTTATAAATGTGTCGTTTCATGTTATATTTATAAATTTATGTCGTTTCATGTTGTTTTTATGTTTTTATTGTATTTTGACTATTTCAATATAGTATCTTTATGTCCTTTGAAAAATATATAGTAATATATTTGTTTTAATCAATTTTTGACATATTAATAATTTATTTTATGTAGATTTTAAAATATATATACGTTATTGTTTTTTATTTTAATTATTTTAAATGTTGTATGCCTCTGTTTGGCCAAAATAGATAGGAACGTACACCACAGCCATCACTATTTTTTCATGGTGTTTGGTAGGAGTGATCTCTTTAAAGTCGTAGATGAGTTAATCGCCGATTTTGTTTTAAGGTATAAATTATTAGAGTCTTTATTCTCCGGTTTTAATAGATTTAATTGATATTATTAAAAATAGATTTAATTGATTAAATTGAATTAACTCGATTTATCGGTCAGTAGTCAAATAATTTTAATTTCGATCGAAAATTGATTATTTTTTTTGAGAAATTTGATTATAGATTATTTTAGTTCGGAACTGATAAATATTAAATATTATAAATATTTAAGCTCAAACCTATTAAAATTTTAAGACCAACTAGTTTTTAACTCAAATAAAAAAAATATTTTAATACACAAATTTGTATAAACTTTAATTTACACAATCCTTTTAATTTTAGGGTTTAGGTTAAAGTTTAGAGTGTAAAATTTAAGATTTATAATTAGAATTTAGAGTTATGATCTAGGGTTTGGGTTTTAAGGTATTAGGGATAGGAATTTGATTTTAGATTTTTTAATTTAAATATGAAAGATTGTGTAATTTTTTACCAGTTTGTGTATAAAAATATAACACAATAAAATATACACATAATAATCTAACAAAAGCAACAAAAAAAAAATAGAAACTAAGTGTTGTTTTCTTTTTTTAAGCTTAAATGAAAAATAGGTGCCTAAAGTATATCTCTTTTGAACTTTAATTGCCTAAAGTATTTTTTTGTAAAAATAGGTGTCCAAAGTTTTAACTGTTGCAATTTTAGGTGCCTGGCTTTTAAGGGTTGTTAAAAAATATTAACCAATCAATGATTGACACGTGGCACTAATTTGATTTTTTTTTTTTTTAAAAAACCCAAAATTATCATTTTTTCATAAAATCTCAAAATTTTGCAATTTTTACAAAACAGTCCCTACCTAAAAATTCATAAACCCAAGCTCCCAAATTGCCACATCTTGCGCCGTCGATTGCCACGCCTGAGCACACCCCTTTGGTCGTCGGACCTAGGCGGTCATTTTCTCCAACAGTGCATCGCCGAAAACGCCAAACGACGTTCCAGCCGAACGTCAAACATCGAACGCGAAATAGACGTTTGATTGACACGCCGTTCGGCGTTCTCGGCGACTCCGTGTTGAAAAAATGACCGTCTAAGTTCGACGAGCAAAAGGGTGTGCTCAAGCGTGGCGATCGCCGGCGAAAACATAAGTGATTTAGGGGTTTGAGTTTGGAAATTTTTAGGGATTTGGGGATTGTTTTGTAAAAAATGAAAATTTTGAGATTTTATAAAAAATTAAAATTTTTTATTAAAAATTTGTTTTAATTTTTTAATTTTAAAAAAATAAAATAAACCTGTCACGTGTCAAACATTGATTGGTTAACAATTTTTTAACACCTTTTAGCGGCCAACACTTATAATTACAATATTGTAAATTTTAAGCACGTAAAATTATAACGGTTGAAACTTTAGACACATATTTTTATAAAAAAATACTTTAGGCATCTAAAGTTTAAAATATGTATACTTTGAGTACCTATTTTTCATTTAAGCCTTTTCTTTAATCTTTCTGTCGTTGCTTGTGTCATGTTGTCCTCCACCAAATCACTGTATACAAAACTAGATTCGAAAAAATTAAATTTGACTCGATTCGATATGAAAATATTCGACTCGGAATTTTATAAACTTGAATCGACTCAAATCTTTTTTAATAAAGTGAATTATAAAATAAAAAAATTGAGTAACTCAAATTTTTTAGTAATTAGTGAACTAATTTTTAAATTCGATCTCAGTCTCTCAAATCTATTTGATATATATATGTATATATATCACATATAAAAAATATGAAAAAATATATGTGTATTGTATATGGCTATAGAAAACCGTTTAAATTTAAACTAATTAGTACCATAAAACTGTTTACAATTAAATTTGAACAGAAACTCGAACAACTAGACTCGAATTCATAAACTCAACACGAAAAAAACTTCAAATGAAGTTTGAGTTATAAAATGATTCTTCAACTCAACTAACTCAAATTTTTTTCACTTGACTCAATTCAATCGAATGCACACCCCTAGGCCCTAACGCCGCTTCAACCTCAACCGCTAAGTCAAACACCATGTATAAAACTCGAAACAAAAGTTGAACCATAACCCGGAAATAAGTATTGCACCATGCTAGCAAAAATTACCTTCTTCTCTAAACCCTAAACGGAGGCCCTAAACCCTAAAACTAAGGCAGTTGTATAAACAAAATTTTCATAAGCGTTTGTGCATGAAATAATTACCCTTCTAGTAATGGTTTCATTACTTGCCAACTACGCTTATATTTGGAAAAGCAAAAAGATTTGCATGGCAAAAACCCTTAAAGAAGAAAGCAGTTTTGAAAGCTCTTTGAGAAGGGCGTTACTAGTTTATTAATGCTTGCGGCTTGCATGCAAGAGAGTTAATCAACTCATGTCGACAAGATTCGGACTTGCCTCGACTTCAACAGTAAGGACAAAATGCAGATTGCAGTAGTTCGATGTGATTCCCCCGCCTGCGAGCTCAACGGGGTCGTCGAATCATGAAGGGATAGAAGCATCCTGCAGCTTAGTGCAGTTTAATTACACGAGAGTACATGACCATTTACAGTTTTAGTTTCAAGGGTAAGCCCCATATGCAACAACCTAGAATATTTTCAATAAACGGGGCAATTGAAGCCTCAATCTTTTCCATCTACTCCTTACCAACAATGGATGCAAACCTAATATGTGTTCCGGCATGAAATCGTGCCTTGTTAATATTCCCACCACAGGTGCTCTCTGCAGTCACAAGATCAGCCATTTGAAATCAGAATGCATAAACATGAAGAATCAAACAAAAGAACGAGGAATCGAGTTTAAGGCACATGAATATGACAACGTTTCTTACTCTTGAGACTTTGGGTATGATGAGTAGGTGCCGCAGACCAACTTCACGGAAAAGTATGAGAGCCTTAGCCAGTGACATTGACTCCACAACTGAATACGGTGAAGTGTTGGTAAAAGGGTGTAGATCCAGGTACATCTCCATCTCCTCGTCAGTTAATTCTATGTCTTCTATCTTGTCAACGTTACCTAATCCCCTCTTTGCAAAATCATCTGCTGAGAAATGCCTAAAAGCATCATCGACACCTAGCCGCATAGGGGTGGACAAGAATGCTTTCTTCTTTAGCAGAGCAATAAGATGAGCACGGAGTATCAAACCATATAAAACCGAGGATTCAGAATGTGGTGATGCATCTATAACTGGAAACCCATGATGCCTTGTGGTTTTAAGGATGTGTACTATATTCCCGACCTTCTCAATTCCATGGCACAGCTGAAGCGGGCCAGAGACAACGTCGGCAGCTGTCGTCTGTCTCATGTATGGTTCAGCATGAGTTTCCAGGTAAGGAAAACCTTTTACTTTCATGATAAGGTCATAAATGTTGCCATTAAAAGCATCCGCTACAGTCTTGGAAATAAGGAGAACAATCATTATCAGTGGCAACAATAATAGGTTATTGGTCAATTCCAGAATTATAATACACAAGGAGACTGTCATCCTCATAGATCCACCAAGAAATGAAGCAGCGCCAAGCACAGCATAGAGACTATGGCTAAGATTTGTGTGAGAACCGAGAAACATTCCAATGAAGCGCCCATAAGATGCTCCGGTTACTATCACGGGTACAAATAGGCCTGCTGGAGCAACGATCCCATAGCTTAAAATACTAAGAACGAAGCAGGTGACAAAAATTATGAACATTGTTGAGAGCTGAAACTCGGAGTTAGCATCCTTGGTAAAAAGATTTCTGATAGCATCATCATTTGTGTTGAAAACAAGGCTTGCAAGATCATTGTAGTGACCAGGAGGGCATTGAAATCTCTTATAGTTACCAGACCGACCTATCGTGGGACAGGCATCAGGTGCATCCGAGGGGCATGGTTGGCAAGATGCAAGCCATGGTAATCCAAAAAGCAGAAACGATGTGAAAATCGAGATCATGCAAGCAATAAAAATCTGATAAATAATGCCTTTCCTGTGAGGAGAAAAAAAGGGAAATAAGCAAGGAGAGTGACCCGGTAAATTATATTATGCCAGAGTCTGAAAATGGTCATTTGTGCAAACAACACAAAAATGAAAAATAGAACTTACTCATAAATGAAGTTGTAAACTCGGAGGACCCTAATTAAAAGGAAATTATACAAACTTCCTAATATGCCCCCAATAACTCCAAGAACAAGAACAGGAGGAACATCGGCCAGGTGATATGAAACATTTGCTGAATAGGCGTCGAACATTATCAACCCCCCTTTACCAAATAGCCCACATTTGCCACTAAAACAAACATCAATTAGGGCTCGAAGTATGATTGCAACCACAGCAGTTGTAAAGAAAGATCTCCATAGAAGGGCACTTCTCCACCTGCAGAACAAAACAGGATATTATCCTAAGATGCCAACTTTTGGCTGTTTGGTCATGTCAGAAAGACACCATGAACACCCTATGCATGATGAATAAAAGGCAGGCTGCGCTATACTATTGCCTAATACAAATCTGCTTTTCGTTAAACAGTAAAACAAGGAAGAAGAGGAAGAAAATGAGATGAGCCTAAAACCTTAAAAGATACCAAGAGCAACATGCAGTAACACCCAGTACACTGATAAACAGATGGTTAATAATATATCAAAATGGTGTGTAACACACTGTTTTTAAACAGTCAAAACGTCGTTCAGCTAGTTTCATTTAATTACTGCATAGTTGTTTTAGGTTGTGTGTATGACGTCGTTTTTGTTGGTAAGGTTTAAAACCCCAAAACCTGTAGGTTTCTATCTTATCGAATCAAATAAATAGTCTTTAATTGGTGCTCCAAATGGATGTATCAATTTACGTACCAAGATGCCATTTCTTCAAGAGCAAACAGAACACCACCAACTGGGGCACGGAAAGCAGCTGCAATTCCAGCTGCCGATCCACATGTTACAAGATCTCGTCGGTCTCTATCATTCTTAAAGAAATGAAGCCACTTCCATGTCAAACCATATTTTCTCGATCCGCCCTGTCCGAACAATGATGCAATGCATGAACCAATATGCACCATAGGCCCTGCCTTTCCAACCACCAGAGATGAAGACGCTGCAGAAATGCTTCCCACAATCTGCACATTTAACACAATTATTAACGTCTACACTATGGAAGAAATGGGAAAGAAAGAAAGGGGCTGTTCCTCCTCAATTTGATAACTAAATAGGGATTAAATCAATTTACTAGAGATTTAATACAATTATAATCAACAAACACAAATAGATTATAACAATTCATCAAGCTGAACATCACAAAGGATCTTCCATACAATAACAATTCATCGTTTGTAATTAAATTTAATAAAGATTAAGCAAATTACTACCTTAACCATTAAAGTCCTTGGTGAAAATATATCCGGAGCATCTACACCGTTCAAGTAAGCCTTCACTTCCGGTATACCTGAACCGGCAGCGGCGGGAGAAATAAAAGCCGTTGTGATGACGGCAAAGAGAGTTAGGAGCAGATTTGATACAGAAAACACTAGGAATGCCATCCCGTGCCTGCACAAATAAATAAGAGAAAAAGATTATGCAAAATTATGAGTATTTTTTAAAAGTCAATCGTGGAATATGTAAGAATTTATTGTTGATAAAGTTTTTCGAATATTTGAATCAAATTAATTCCGGTTAAAACGGGAAAATTAGTGATATATGAAATTCATCAGTTATTCGAAAGGAGAACAAAAAAAAAAACAAATAAAGAGACCTTCGATCCAACATCATGTTAGAAGTGACGACGAACTTAACGCCGGCGATATTCTCAACGGCGAAATTATTGAAGAAACCGACGAGACTGACGAAACAGCCAATCAAGAAACAGAGGAGCCATTTCATGAAAATGTATTGAAAAATCTGGATCTTGCCACGTGTCCTCCAGTCCTGTTTGAAGAAATCATTCTCCGCGATCCTTTTAAAAAAGAGCAACACCGAATCGATTTAAAAAGTTAAATTACAATATATATATATATATATATATCAGCAGGAAGAAAATAAAAAATATGTAAAAGAGAGAGGGTTACTACTTACTCGTAGTCGAGGCTTTCGATGGGGCAGACGTTGGCTCCGACGATGGCGACCTGAGAGGTGGAATTAATGGATCGTTGCTGGTGAGAGAGTAAAGGAACGGAGAGGGACTCGTGATCTTGGCTTTGGATTTGGTACGGTGGTGAATTCTCTGACATGGTCTCACGCGCCGCGGGGTTTTGGGGTGACTGGTGGAGCTTGGGGGAAGACGAAGACCGGTAGAGGTTGACAGAGGAGTCAGAGACGGAATGGAAGAGAGAAGACTCTTTATGAATTATTAAAATATCGGGATCTTGTTTTCGGTCACTCTGTTTTATTATGGTTACAGACTTTATTAAAATAATTATAAATTATTGTTTTTCTCAATAATAATCTCGAATAATATTATTACGATAACGGACCGTTATTTAAATCGAACGGGATAAAAAAATCTAGAGCCCACAGGCTATCGGAACAAGTGGGTGGAATTCGGCTGTTACTTCTCGATCTTTCTTTCTCAGCTTTCACTGTAAAACAGGTTCAGGTATCTCTAAAGCCTAGTTCTAGCAAAACACACAGCATTGACCGTTACAGGGTTTCCACGGACCTTAATCGAATAGAATGTCCCATTGATATCATTATTAGAAGTTTCAGTTTAATATTTTAATAAATTATAATCGTTCTATTTAAATTGATTATTAATTAATTTTAATTAATTTTGTAAACCATGATTTTTTTTACCTTTAGTATTATAAATAATATACATATTTATTATTACTGATTTTAATAGCTCAAAAAAAATCAATGCAATGAATTTCAAATTAAGTTTTCGATATTTATAATATTAGGCACGACAAAAATATATACTATTTTGTAATTACACCAAAATATTCAAAAAATAACGTGAAATTTGAACATTTGGATATTATATTAAAATCTAAAATTATATGACTTGATTCAAAAATCAAATTTTTTTATTCTCCTCGATTTTTATGAATTTCATTTCATCAAAATTTTAAATAAATTTTGTATGATAAAATGGAACTGGAATAACTTAAATAACTATAATACCTATATAACTCCAATTCTGTTTTTAAGATTTTTTTTACAATTTAGTCTCTCAACTTTGTTTCTTATTCAATTTACTCATTTGATTGCAACTCTTTGTAAATTATTTTTTTATTAATTATTTGACTTTAACTCTTTTATATTCTCATCAATAATTTTATTCCCCAAAATCCTTTCTTTAAAGAAATAATATTCTAAATACATTATAGATGGTATTTAATTTATTAAATAACATTATAAATTCTTTACTTGTGGAAAAACACGAAGAAGTATATATGTATATTGTCAATGATTATAGAAACCGTTTACTCTGAAACCAATCAATACCATATAACATTATAAGTATTTATAATTAAATTTGAACAACAAAACAAACAATTTAATTTGACTAAAAAATTCAAATAAAGTTTAAATGATAAAATATGACTCGTCAATTCTATTAAGTTAAAAAATTATTTAACTCAGTCAAATACTCACTCGTAATTGTTATCATAATTTGCGATTTATTTTTCTTAAAGCGACCAATAAAACATATATTACTAATTTCAAAAAAAGAAACAAAATAAAATAAAATACACAATGCCAATTGTTCGATAATCTTGAAGTTAAAGGTAAATCGCATATTTTGTTTTTTTGTTTCCCTTTCTGTTTTTAGTGATTTATTATGACTAATTCGAACCGACCCGCATTACATATTAATTTTAGTGGATGAATATTTCAACAAAATTTTATGCATACACAACGTCTCGACTTCTAAACTTGCTTAAGCAGTACCAAATTGGTTATCATTTGGACCAACCACGTTGGTGCATATGGTTGTTTTTTTAATACTTATAATTGAAAAAAATACCGTATAATTACAATAAGCGTGTCTTAATTTTAGTAGGTTAAAAGTGGTTTTTACTTAATTATGTCTAAAAAATGGTTTTTGTTTTAAATAAAATATATTATTACAAAGTTTTTTTCTAGTTTTAATTTTAAATTTTAGATTAAGAAACTATGTGAAAGAGATGTTTCAGAATAAGGACACGTTTGATTGATATAATTGATGAAAACGATGGAAAAGGAGATGAACCAAAACAAGTTTTTGTGGTTGCTGGAAAAGGAAATAGGAGCAGACAATGGTGGGTATTCTTATCCAAATACAGTAGGTGGTCCATTTCTTGCACCTAACTCAAAGTCAAGCTTAATTAAAGTGAAAAATGTTTGCACAAAAACTTCACCCATCAAAATTAATTGTGTAACTCGAATCGATTTAGATTAATTAAGATAAAATTTTAAAAAATTAAGAAGAACAACAACAAAAAATACTAACAATCAGTTGATATAATGGGATGAGATATTATATTTCTCAAATAAAGTCAAAATCAGAGGTTAAAATTCTTATATTGTAAATTGAACAATTGAAATAAAAAATCGTCTTTTAATAGACATCTATAATATCCAATTTAAATTAATCGGTCGATTTATTGAATATCAATAATTAAAAAAAAAAGAAAAAAGTGGTCGAGTAAGGACGATTAGTTCACTAACTGGGGAAATGGTTTTTAATCAGGCAAAAAGGGATGGGGCATCCTTTATTTTTTTTTCTTAGGCCATTTTTTAAATCTAAATCTATTTTCTTTTGTCAAAAGTATATACATTTAACATTTCATTTCATTATATTTTAAAATTTATTGAATAATTACAATAAAAAGTATGTCATAACAAATGAGTTGTTTTTTAGTTTTATTTTTGTAGCGACTATTTTTTTCGGAAGTCGCTATGAAAAATTAAAAATATTGTATTTGGGGTATTTCCGCTTTTGTTGAAAAATTATCTTAAAAGGCAAATTTTTAGAAAAAAAACTCGTATTTAAAAAAACTTGGAGTCGCCACCGGTCACTTGGATAAGGACCATAAGGTAGATCGGGCACTGTTAGGATATTTGTTTTGATATAACAATTGAAAAATAGTTTTGGACTAAATTGAAAAAGTTTCAAAAGCGTTTCTAAGTTCAAACAACTTTAAAATAAGTTTGAGAAGTTTTTGAGAGGTTTTGGAAATGTTTTAAACGTTTTAAAGTAACCAAACTCAAGTTTTCAGCACTACCATATCGATACAGTTACACCCCGTATCGATACACCTTAGGGTTTCAACTACAATAATTTTCCATAACCGAAAACTCGTATCGATACAGGCTTATGCGTATCGATACGGTGAGGGTTGTATCGATACACTTCAAAGGCGTATCGATACCCTATGTTTTCAAATCCCAACGGCTATTTTTTTAAACCCCAACGGCTATTTTACCTATATCGTATTGATACACTTCAAAGGTGTATCAATACACGCAGTGTATCAATACACTCCAGAGGTGTATCCATACACCCGTATCGATACATTTCATAGGTGTATCGATACACCAAGCCTGAAGAGCATAACGGTTAGTTTCTAAAGAACGCGTATCGATACGGCAACATCGTGTATCGATACGGTTGACTCCAGAACTGTATTTTTGCGGAAAATAAAGTCTCCAACTGCTCCAAATCATCCCTAACGGTCTTAAATGGCTAGAAACTCAATTGGGAGTATAAAAGCCCTCAAGAAGCATATGAATAAGCTAATGATCAAATTGCCAACATCTTTTATGATTTTAATCAAGTCTTAGTGCTTTAATTCTTATTCTTTGTATAGGCAACACTTGTGAGCTTTAATTGTTATATTTGCTCAAGTGTTTAGGTTTGGGTGAGTGAGCTTAATTGTGCAAACAATCTACCATGTGAGGGATTTTTTGTTTGCTTTGTTTTCTTTTCTCTTGTAAAGAGAGTTTACTCAAGCTTTGGGGTAGAAGCTTTGTGTGTGTAAGGGTTGTCTCATAAGCCTTGAAAAGGGGAAGAAATTCATAGTGAATTTGGGAAATCCTTAGTGGGGAAGCTAAGGTTGTGGATGTAGGCTTTGGTTAGAAAGCCGAATCACTCTAAATCATTGTGTTAATTTTTCTATCTTTTTGCTTCCAACACCCAAAAATCGACTTCTCCACCACTTGGCAAGCAATTTCGGTTGAAGGAATTCGAGCCCAACAGACACCGAAAATAAAACCAGAGATTTTAAATTAGGTTCAGGAGTTGATTACGCACGAGGAAGGGGGTTAGCACCCCACTACGCCCAAAAATGGTACCAAATAAATTCGTATCGTGTTTATAAAAATACGATTTAATTTAATAATTAATTCCTAAAAACAGGTTTCGAATATTAAAAATTTACCTCGATCCACTGTACCAAATGAGATGACACTCGGAGGTCGGGATGACACTCCCACTAGAATACCGAGACGAAATGCCCTAAACTATGCGTGGAAAATATAAACACGATAAATATGAACAATAATAAATTAAAATAAATGAAATATAAAAAATAAACGACTATTAAATAAGTATATATATATATATTGCAAAGTAAATAAAAACAAATCATCCATACATGTATGACCATAGTATATGTAACATATTAGTACAAAAATAATATAATGATATGTAACATATAATATAATATAATATAGAACATTAGTTAATATGTACATAACATACATATAAAATAATGCATAACATAATACCAAAGATTAAAAGCAATAATAACAACATAATTCGAATATGAAGCAATATTAACATGAATCTTTGCAAATAAACACAAATTATAAAAAAATACCAACAACATGAACCGAACAAATAAAAAAAACACAAATAAAATATGACAAAAACATAATACGAACTAAATGTAGATAATTAAACAAAAACATAAATTAAGTGCTAAAAATAAATAAAGTTGAAAGAGCAGGACCAAAAAGAAATTATCCCACAAAAAATAGTTTTAAAATTATCTGAAAAGGACCTAATTGAAAAACTGCAAAAAGAACGGGGGCTAAAATTGTAATTTACCCTTAAAAGAACAAGACATAAATTTAGGACTTAATTGTAAACTCATTAAAACCCAAAGGGACCAAGTGGGTAAATAGACCATGGGGCCGAGAAAGTTTGAAAATATCAAAAGGGCGGAGGGACTGGAGGGGGAATTTTACCCTTTTAAAACTATTTTCATTAAATTAAGGGACGAGATTGAAACCTTTTGAAAACGTAGGGGGACTGAGGGTGTAAATTTACCATACGAAATCTCTTATCCTATGATTAACTTGGGGCGGAAGGACTTAAACGAATATTAGACCATTTTAAAAAAATTAAAACTCTATAAATCACACCTACCGACCAAGATTCGAACCTTTCCCATTTTTTTAAACCTGTTTTTAATAACCCCAAAATCCTATGTTTTATTCTAACCCAAAACCCAGATGTTCATCCAGCCGCCTTAGTTTCCAAAAATCGGTGTATTCATGTCGTACCGGCCGCTGCAGACCGTCATTTATCGCCGTTCGTCGGCGCCGGTGACATCCCTAAACCTAAAAAACCTTTTGTCCCCCTTTTAAAAAAATGAAACCGAAACAAAAAGTAAAGCTTTATCCTTTTATTTAAACCAAAAAAACTTTCTTTTATACCGGCTCACCACATGAGGCTTATCGCCGGCAAAAGGATCGATTCCAGACGAAGGTAAACTTCAAATTCCTTTTGTTTTTATTTATTATTATTTGAGATGCATGCAAGAAAAAATGAGAGAATGGAGATACCTTTGAAATTTATTTTTTATTTTGAATATGGAAATCTTTTTTTTTTCTTGCTTTTTTATTTGATTCCAATCTGGTTACAAGATTTTAGTTGTTTGGATATATATCCATTTACATGCAAATAAAAAAATTACTCTCTGATTGCTTGCTGTAATTTGTTTTTTTTCATACTTTTTGTCATTTTTTGCAGGTAACACGACGATGGTAGGGGGGAGGACGGTCGCCGTTGATCTAGACACATGGCAACAATCGGTGAGGGCGCGTGGGAGTTGAAAAGGCTATAATTGGCCAGAAAAAATCTGTGACGGCCATGATGTAATATGGGAAAGAAAAGCCTGCACATGATATTGCCACATGGCACGTGGGAAAATGAACGGTCTCACGTGCGCGTGGGAGACGAACGGTTCGGGGTGAACTGCACGCTCGCCAGCTGGATAATCTTGGTGTCACCTGGACCGTTGGATCAAATTGATCCAACGTTTGAGAAGGAAACGGCTGCAAGAAAAAAAAAGGTTATCAAACTTGATTTTTAGGGTTTTCATATTAATTAGATTGGGCCGACCGAGCCTGGTACCATATGTAATATTTTTTTAGGTTTTCAAATTGTAACAATGGACATTGGACTTGGACACCTAATATATGGGTTTTATATGATCTGCTTTATAATAATAATAATAATAATAATAATAATAATAATAATAATACACATGACATTAATGTACATATATACTTATAAATACATACATACATACATAGACACATTCACTACATAAATAATACTAATATCATGCACATAATACGTATGTATGCATACAATACACATGCAATATATATACATGCAATGCTAATACATACATACATGCAAACACCTACGTACATATATATTATACGTACTTATATCTATACATAATACATACCTGTGACATACGAATATCCATAATAAACAGTATATACTTATACATATATATTAACACACTAATGGTATATACATTTACCACATGCCCAAATTGCCAAAAATATACACATAGGCCCATACACATTCAAATATATATTACCACCCTTACATATAAGCAATAATACATACATATATTAATTAATATTATTGTAATATTTACAACCCGGACAAAAATGAGTGATTACAATTTTTTCTTAAATTAAAAAAACTTTATTTTTCTAAAAAATATAACAAAATTCATATTTGCTCACAAACCTTCTAACAAAAAATCCTCAAATACTTAAATTTATCATTGATCGTTGTCAAATCACCCATCACTCATCATGTTCGTCTCAGAAACTCATTATTGGTTATTCTAAACTTTTATCGTCGCAAATTGACAAACGAGATATCAATTGAACACTATATTTTAAACATAAAATAAATTTTACAAACAACGAACGACGACTAAACTTTATAACACTTACAGTGATGGGAAGAGGTTTCATTGCGGCGATGGTGGTATTTGTAGTGGTAAAACATTTGATGATTTGAAGTTTTTTAGGTTATTTTGAAAGAAAAAAAAAGAATTTCAGACCTTTTTTTCATAAATTATATTTTTAATTTAAAAAATAAAAAATTATAAACTCAGGATACATGTTAAAAAAAGAAAAAAAGGTTCGAAGAATAGAAGAAGAAAAAATATATAGGAGAAAAAACATTTACATATTTCAAACCATACTCAATATATATCTAGTTAAAAGACGCGTTATATATGTAATACAATTTTAAATTGAAGTATTTGTGCTTCATAGATGGCAGATGGGACTAAATCCCGAGTTTAAAATTTTGTGAAAATTTATTTAAACATTGAAGGAGAAGAAGGAAGAGAAGAATAACATAATAGAAAAGGGTTATGGTAAATATACAAATTTAGGTAAAATTAATTTTACACCATCTGTGTATAAAAATTTTATCTATATTTTATTGTTTTATATATGGCAGTAAATCAGAATAATAAAAAAAACCTTTTATCTTGACTTTTTACTTTAAATAATTCAAACCCCTACATCAATTTTTTTTGTACATGTAAAAATATAATTGGATAAACGCAACGTGGCGACTTCTCCAGCCTTTATTTGAAATATTGTGAAAACGTGGCGGAAGGAGACTCTACAACAGAACAATCCAAATCCTACATGTTGAAATTTGATTGGTAAACTCTGCCCAACCAACGGTGTTTGTCGGCAACGATCTTTCGCTTCACTTCCTGCATCGCTTCTCACCCGATTTCTCTGCCTCCCCGCCTTAGCGATCTCAGTAAAAAGTTTTAATCTTTTTATTTAGACTTAATATTAAAATAAATACTTAAATTATTATAGTTTTTTTCTTAAGTGCTTAAACTTTTTTTTATTTTAAGTGTTTAAATTATTATTTTTATTTTTTAAGATTAAATTGAGGCACATATTTTAATAAAAAATAATAATTTAGGCACGTACTTTAACTAAAATATGATAGTTTGAGCACTTAAAATGAATAAAAAAATTTAGACACTTAAAAAATAGTTTATGCACTTAAAAAACAAAAAATTATCTAATCACTTAAAAAATAATTTAAACACTTATTTTAATACTAAACCTTTTATTTATTCACTTAATTACACAATTTTTCTACACTTAATTAAGAGTTTTATTTTGATACAAAGTCCGTGTAAAATAATTTTACACAATCCTTTTATAAAATCTAAAACCTTAATCCTAACACCCTAAATTCTAACCTCTAAATCTCAAACTCTAACCACAAACCTTAAATTCTAAACCCTACAATCTAAACCCCTAAACTTTAAACCCTTAACACTAAAATTTAAAAAATACGTATAAATTTTAATTTATATGAACATGGATGTATCAAACTTTTTCTCCTTAATTAAATTTCATTTTTAATCTTGAGATACCGTAAACCTTTTTGTTTTCGTCTCTTTTTAACCTTTTCACGTCTTTCTCCTTTCTCTGTATCGGAAAATGGGATTCGTTGTCGGACTCGTGATTGGACTCATCGTCGGCCTCGCTATCATTGTTCTCTTTGTTCGGAACGAGAACTCTCGATCCAAGCTTCGAAATGAGCTCGTTAGTTCTTATTTCGCCCTTTTCGTTTTTTTTTTTTTTTTTCCATTTAAATGTTCATTTTGGCTACAGGCAACGACGGTGGCTGCTTTTGCAAGGATGACAGTGGAAGATTCCAGAAAGATCTTGCCGGCAGAGTTCTATCCCTCTTGGGTTGTCTTCTCGCAGAGTCAGAAGTTGAAATGGCTTAATCAGCACCTTACTAAGATATGGCCTTATGTCAATGAGGTAAAAAGCTTTGTTTAGTGGATGAACCGAGGAACTAAAAAATAGACTGATTTTTACTCATTTTTTATAGAAATTTTGTTGAAATTTGGTGTTATAGGCAGCATCTGATCTGATAAAGACCTCGGTGGAACCGGTGCTTGAACAATATAGGCCAATCGTATTGTCTTCTTTGAAGTTTTCTAGGTTTACTCTTGGCACTGTTGCACCTCAGTTTACTGGTTAGTTTGTGGAAATAATTTTGACTTCATTTGGAAACTTTGATTTTAATTTTAAATTTAGTATTCGGTTGCCGTTATATATTTATTTTCGTTTTGAATTGTTATTTGTTAACGTATTTTCTCAATGCTATTCGGTTTTGCCATTTGAAGTAAATGGATGGCCATTAATTAATCAAACACAATTGTTCTGTATAACAGAAAAACAATGTATATTGTTATTCATGAAGCTTATTTTATTTTAATTTCATATTCCTTTCTTAAAAAAATATAATCCAATCACACTTTTTATTTTTTATTTTTTTATTTTTCTTCTAAAAACTAGCAAAAACCAAAATGAGCCTGGATATGAACGAAATGGGCTTTTCATTTTTTTATTTTACAAAATGATGCTTTTTTCAGTGATTTTTCGAGTAATGATTATAAAATTTGGTTCAATCTTTAGAATTTTGGATAACCCTAAGAAGCAATGTCATTCTTTAGGAGTAAGTATTATTGAAGATGAAGCTGATAGTGTTACAATGGAGTTGGAAATGCAGTGGGATGCAAATTCAAGTATAATACTTGATATCAAGACTTATCTTGGTGTATCACTACCTGTTCAGGTATCATCCGGCCTAGTTTGCTTATATGACACGGTTTCTTGTCCGGGTTCCCATTAAATGCCCTGTTTAGGTCTTGTATTCTTGCCTTTTCGAATCAAGAGTTATTTCATCATTGTTTTAAAAAATTGTTCTACATATTCTGCTAGCAAACTTCTGACCTGCCAACGTTGTTGCAGGGTTGTAAATGTGCTTAAAAGTGTAGTTTTATTGAATATTGAAATTGAAATTGAAACTTTGGATGTTTGAGGTCCTGAGGGTTTGCTGGGTAGTTATCAGAAGAGTTTGATCACTGAAAGAAATGATGACCAAGCACAAGTTTCCTTTGACCATCATTTATGCCTACAATACTGGCATTCTCGCACACCTTGTTGGTTAGGTAGCGTCTAAACAAACAATCCCAAAAAGGTTTAAAGGCTGGTAAACCAAAAAAATAAAGTCAACATTGAAACTAAACTATGCCTACAATCTAGCAGACATTTGTATGATGGAAGTTTCAAAAGCTTCATGCAGCAGGGTTATAGATATTAGATTAGTTAATGCTACATTACCTTCCTAGATCTATATTTCATCTATATATTTTTTGTTATTTGTGGCTGTTCCACTATTTTGACATTGCATAAGCAACTATGCTTGTAAAAGCATGAATGTTGTAAACCAATTTATTTATCTTCATGTTGTCTCTGTGTCTTTTTGCAATTTATTTAATATAACATCATGTCTCAAGTTGTTAAGCTTTTTCTCCAGAATGACAATTGATGAAGTGCAATTCCTTTTTCCTTTGGCTTAGGTGAAAGATATCGGATTCACCGGAGTTTTCAGGTTGATATTCAAGCCCCTGGTGAATGAGTTTCCTTGCTTTGGAGCTGTTTCTTATTCTCTGAGAAAAAAGGTGTGTTGTTTTCTTCGAAGTTTGCAGGTTAATGCGTGTTAGCACACATGCATACCATGGAGAAAGAGCTCTAATTGTAGAATCAGAAAGAAATGAGATTGAGATGCAAGTGTACTTATATACATTGTGGATTACAGTGTTCCAGGGAGCTATTAGTCAAACCATATAATATTTATGTGTACGCAATATTTTTGGTACCCTAAGAGGAAAAAGAATCCGATGCCAGAGCGAATTTAATTTCTTCTATTTTGCTTTTTTATTGAAGTTATTGATTAAGGTTTAGCACTTACCAATTCAATTGTACTTGCTGAGATATAAGCCTGCAATAATTATGTTGGTTCCCTTTTAACACTTATAACTGACAGATTTCACTGTGGTTTCTAGCATCCTTTGATGTTGCATGATTTGGTTGCTAAATAGGAATGATAAGATTGCTGTGTAAAATCTCAATAAAAACTAATGCATACTAGTAGCTTCAATCGAAGATAATATCCCTGATATCCAAATGGATGCAATTTTGATCCATTATATAGATTTCTGATCACTTGTTCATCACACGTACACTGAACACAGGCACCTGACATATACAAGTTGATGATAGTAACTAGGTTAATGTGCATTTTTGGCTTGCAGAAAAAAATGGATTTCACCCTGAAAGTCATTGGTGGTGACATATCAACTATTCCAGGACTTTCTGATGCTATTGAGGTTTGTGCACATTTTGACACTGGATTACCCTTACTACTTCAGTTTGTTTTTTGTACTGTATCAATCAACTTTGCCAATTCTTCTTATGGCCTTAATTTTTGCGACATTGTTTCCACAAACAAACCATTGTGCTTTTGGAGAGAAATTTAGATTTTAGTTTGAGATATTCACTTTTAATTTTTGTCTGCTCATCATAGCAGTGTATCTTGGAGATATAGTTTGTAATTTTTTCGACATGTTATGAAATTAAAATGGGTTCTTTGAGTATGTGGAGGAAACATTGCAATTCACTTATATCCATCTTGTAGGTGTTGAGAATTATGTTACCCTGCCTTTTATTTGTTTATGACTATGGTTTTCTTCCTAAAATAAATTGTTTTTCTAGTTAAAGAAAATATACAGGCAGTCCAAATGGATTTTTTTGTCTTTAGCGTTTGGCATTTCACTTGATTTTATTACTTTTTTTAAGTTGAAACCTTGTGCTAACTTTGCAACGTTATGTGAGCAATGAGATGATTGATACAGCTTCTGTTAATTTTTAAATGTGCATATAACTTGCATACAAGTTATAATTGATTTCTATGGTGTTCATGATTCATGTAATGATGGACTGTGGTAAGTAGCTATTTATGAACTTTGTGAGATGGGAAGTGTTATTCATATGTGAAAGAGATTAACAAACTAAGTTGTTTCCCATGCAGAGCACGATACGAGATGCTATTGAAGATTCTATCACGTGGCCTGTGAGAAAAATTATACCAATTTTGCCTGGTGATTATAGGTATGTCCTTCACTTTTCCTTTTTCTCAATGGACAAGGACATAGAGCAATATAGAAATGGAGGAACTAGGGACGTAGGCTAAGAATATGGACAGGGTATGAAGACCCTTGCTCCTGTCTGCCAAGCTAAAGAATCCGAACAAAGAACATATAATTTTTCTGAATTTGATCTGAAACTTCTGTCTAAAGAGAGGTGCCTTGGAGTACCTTTGAATTGGTTGATTATTTAGGATGTGGTGTCCTGCTCTCTCTCTAAAAATTTAAGTGGTGAAACAGCTGATGGTAAAAGAAGTTAATGTCTTTCTATTTACAGTGATTTGGAGTTAAAGCCAGTTGGAATTCTAGAGGTGAAGCTTGTCCAGGCTCGAGACTTGACAAACAAGGATATTATTGGGAAATCAGATCCCTATGCTGTATTATATGTGCGCCCTTTACCTGACAAAACAAAAAAGAGTAAAACAATTGTAAGTTGTCCTTGCCCTCTCTGTTTCCTCTTTTTTCTTTCCATAAGAAAAAGAAAACCTGTTTCAAAAACTTCTCCAGTTGGTTTTGAAGAAATTTGTGTTTTCTCTACAGAACAATGAATTGAATCCTATTTGGAATGAACACTATGAATTTATTATTGAGGATGCCACAACTCAGCACTTGGTGGTAAGAATCTACGACGATGAGGGAGTTCAGGCATCTGAGCTCATTGGATGTGCTCAAGTACTCTTAAGAGACCTTGAACCTGGTAAAGTGAAGGATGTCTGGTTGAATCTGGTTAAAGACTTAGAGATCCAGAGAGATACAAAGTACAGGGGGCAGGTGAGTACATCGATTACCTTCCTTTAGTTGAATAATAAGAGTCATGCATTGTTGGCCTGTATTTATGTTTTCATCATACTCAGATGTGCAATTATTTTCTAGGGTGTCTGTTTATTCTTTCAAATTGTGATGCTTGCAGAGTAGGTTTGAAGGGTTGTATATGCAAGGTTAACTAAAATAATATGAATATACTTTCTTCTAATTTATACAAACACGTGCTAATTCCTTTTGGGATGGTTAATAGAAGGATAATTTTAACATTTAATAAACATTTTACCATGCTCCGGATAGCTAGCGTTGTATTATCCGAGATACCTGCTATTAAGTGGAATTCTATTGCTGGGGTTCAACTATGTTAAAAATGCCATTTGGCCTAGTTTATGCATAAAATGTCATTGTCATGGAACTCAAAATGCTGTCAACATTACAAGAAAATTTCCTTAGTTCCCAAATGTAGTAAAGCTGTAAAGGTATGCAGTCAAAGCTCCTCTTGGCAAGATAGCCTTAAAAGTCTTACCATGCACAATGATTCAACTGTAAAGGTATGTGGTCAAAGCTCCTCTTGGCAAGATAGCCTTAAAAGTCTTACCATGCACAATGATTCAACCCAACTCGGTACGCAATTTAGCATGCTTCCTTACCCCAAGATTCTTCTCCATATTGTCCTCCAAACCTCTTTAGAAGAGGTGCAGGTCAAGGTGATATGGTCTTCAGGTTCTTCCCACACATCATAGAATTAGCATAGTTTTACAAAGACTACAACCCAAATTCTTAAAATGAGAAAGGGTACTTGCCTGTCCAAAACAAGAAAGCAAGCCCATGAACCTATGCTATGGGAAGACCTGGTTCTAAACCAGATTATGTCAGCATATGTTGGCCCCAAGTTGTATGCATTCATGCACTCACTCTTTAAGTTATTTCTTATATAATTTTTATCATGCTTTTTATTCTCCAATAAGGTTCCTTTATTTGTATGAAATGGTGATATTTGTGTTTTGCTTATAATTGTTCTGTTGATTTTTAGGTGCACTTGGAGCTTTTGTATTGTCCCTTTGGCATGGAGAATGGTTTTACAAACCCCTTTACCTCTAACATTTCATTGACATCATTGGAGAAGGTTATTAAAAGTGGAGCAAATGGAACAGATGCAATTGAAAATGAGGAAGCCGCCATAAATAAGAAAAAGGAGGTTATTATTAGAGGAGTACTCTCTGTCACAGTGATATCTGCTGAAGATTTGCCTATTGTAGATTTAATGGGAAAGGCCGATCCCTATATCGTGCTCATGTTGAAGAAATCAGAGGCAAAACACAAAACTAGGGTAAGATTTTTATTGCCTTCAGGTGTTTATCATTCTCAATTTATTTTGTTTATTTCATGGTCAAGTTGGGGCTTGAAGATTTTTGTTATTTTTGAAAGTTTTTAAGGATTCTTTTTTTTAATCTTTCAAGAACTGGAACGTAAAGAATCTTTAGTTTTTAAAGTTGTTTTCTTTGGCAGGTTGTGAATGACAGCTTGAATCCTGTTTGGAATCAAACTTTTGACTTCGTTGTCGAGGATGGATTGCATGATATGCTAATCCTTGAAGTCTGGGACCATGATACTTTTGGGAAGGTACATTATTTTTTGTTATGAATCGTACTCTGTTCATATTAATTTGGTTAGGTTTCTAAATTAGACAATGAAATAGAAAGTTTTAAGCTACTTCACTTACATAGGGTTCAAGGTCATTTGGTGTGAGGATCCATCTTAATTGTTGCCCCTTGAATACTAGTTATTGCATCAGTTCCATCACTATCGTGGTTTTCCATTTCAAATTCTAATGGTAAAAAATGCTGAAATAATTTTCTGGGTTTCAATCTTGCAGGACTACATGGGGAGGTGCATTTTGACATTGACTAGGGTCATATTGGAAGGGGAATACAAAGATACCCTCCAGATAGTGGGGGCTAAGTCTGGAAAATTGAATCTGCACCTTAAATGGATGCCACAGCCGATTTTCCGTGATTCCTAAGTGATGCAAAGATGGGTTCTAGCTTGAGGGAGCCAGGCCCCGCAAATTTGAGTTTGCAACTCGAGTATGCCATACCTGCCAGTTTATTCCAATTCATGGGTTTGGCCATGTTCAGAATCTCTCAATGGTGAACCATTGCCCTCAGAGGATCTCCGCTACCCCGAGCATGTATTTGCAGGACCTAATACATAAAACTGATGTATAAATTTAGTTTAGCGGCTGTATGCTTTGTGTAAAATTTTAGTTTGGGATTGCTTTACCGATCAGAACAAGCGAACCACATAGTTTTTACATGCGAAAATAGGGGTTCACCATGAACAACGGGTGTACCGTCCTGATATTTTCTCGTCGTGTCGATCAACCTTTGACATCACTGTTGTTTACCATTCTTTCCTTTCGACGGCATGGATTTATTTTTATTTTTAAATATTTTCAGACTATTTTTACCCAGATCCTTTGAAGGAATTTGGGAACAGGTCTACTTACAAAATGCACAAACAACAAACAAAATAGTTCCCGAAAGTCCTTTATAATAGAAGTAAATCATCCAAATTCATGAACAGTGATGATTCGTAAGGTTTTGAAACATCTTACAACTAAAGAGCTATTTAAACAGTTCATTTGGATCCCTGCAAGGAAAGCTTCACGCAAGTAATTTGCATCTTTGCTTAACCAATTTGATTAATGTTGGCATTTCCATCTTCCCAAAATTTAATCAACCAAATCCTTTCCAGAGTTGAAAATGCTTTTGGTTTAACTTTCATCTTCTTAGTAAGAAGCAATCTGCCCAAGCTCGCTTCTCGAATGCTGCTTCTTCAGTTTTCTTCGTCTCGAACTGCTTGACCTGCAAGAAAACCAGTCAGTCCCAACCTCATTTTTTAAGTGATTCGATTCTCCTTCTACATATCCAATACATTGCATACTTTGTTCTGAAAATGCTAATCAGCTGTACTCACCAGTACTGATTGTGTAATACAAACGAGTCGGTGGGCACTTTCTTCCCATCATCATTGCGGTTCCAATGGTAGAATGCATGTGTCCTATTTCGGATCTCCAACGTCGAATGACCATAACTGGCTTCTCGGAATGCAGAATACTCTGGTTGGGGATCCCTGAATCTGCAGAACCATAAAAAAAAACATTTGCTTAAGTCAATAAGGAATGTAATTTCATACAGATTTAACTGTAAACGAGTAGTGAATTGTCATTGCTGTTATTGGTAGAGATATGCATATATACTAACCTTCCTGCTAGACCTTCTTGATTTCCACCATCTCCAACGGTGATGTAAACCGGAGCTGATTTGTCTGGTACCGGGTAACGGTCGCCACTTGATACATTGTACCGTATATTTGAGATACGGTACTGAAAGTTCATAAGAAACATGAGCATTCCTTTCAGAAAAAAATGTATGAAATAGACCCATACATATTATGCATGACAGAATTCATTATCAGTACAAGGATCTATGTATGAAATTCATACAGTTAACCAATTGCATCGCTTCAGATAATCCAAAATGTAATGCTAACAAAAAGGGAAGTGAAATGATAAGGAAAGAACCATACCGATCTTTCATATGCATGGACATGACCAGCAAAGACTATGTCAACTTTGTGGTGAACGAACCATTCTTCAAAGACTGCTCGCATACTTTCACCCTCCATGAAATGAACATCGTTACTGTTGTAGATAGGAACATGCATAAGGACAATGAGCCAAGGAGTCTTCTCACGGTCAACCCTCTTTAATTCTTCCCTAAGCCACTCCCATTGAGGTGTGTATTTCACTATTAAAGGTGAAAACAAGTTCAACGTAAGATATATTAATAGACAACAAGAAAAGACCTCAATAGGAAAAGTTTGAGATAAAATTAGTTTTGAGAATAGGAAAAAGGCAGAATGCTCAATAGGAAATAGCTAATTAAGATGAATAAAAATAGTTGAAGAGAAGGTACCAAATGGAGAGTAGCTGGATAGCACAATTATATGAGCAGATGCACGTCTAACTGCGTACCACATAGGACTGCTACTTTTACAAGCCAAATGAGGTGTAGGGTACCGCTGGAGATAGGACTTAAACGGAACAACTTCATCCTGCAGATGTTTCCAGAATTGAGAATGTTAAGCACTTAACAAGATAACAGTAAATGTTCTGCTGAAAAAAGAGAGTTTATACAGTGTCATCATAGCTCTAGTAAACATAAAAAACAAATAATACATTTGATAGATTAACTGGGACGAGATATGGTTTGGCTTAAGGTGAAAAGAGCTGCTGTTTTCACCTTAAAACCACAGCAAGATGTAGCAATAAAACCAAAATATCGATCTTGGGGAATAAAAGAATAAATGATAGAATCTTCTTCAGGAATGTTTTAGGCTTGTAAGTTGAAAACAATGAACGCTAAGAAAGATTGGCATGTTCGGTGTGCCCAAGAAAAATGCTTCAGGGTGTGATGCAAATATTATTATATATTACATATCATACATAATTAGAAGCAGTATACATGATTGGGTAAAGTTTAAAGTACCGGAAAGTATCATACGACTTTTAGCAATAATGTAATGGCAATGCTTGGTCAACGCTTTTACCATGTAAGGAAAGTATTCTATTTCATGATTCCCAGCAGACCATATCCAAGGCTGATATGCAGTACTTCTCTCCACAAAGCGACCCCATGAATCCCATCTTATACCAACATCATTATATTGATATCTATCAGCATAAGAAAGATCTCCTACAAACAAGACAGTCTCTGCTCCACTCTCCATGTAATGCTCAAGGGTGGACAGTGAATTATATGTCTGACCCAAATCACCTGCAATGCATTCAATTAAATCAAAATATGAGAAAAAAGAAAAATATAAAGGAAACACATCAATATGAGTTAATGAAAAGAGATGGCATCAAGACAGTACGGAATGAGTCTGATCTGGTTAATGTTAATTGAGTTTAATATTTCTGCAATGCATGAGCAACACTAGAAAAAATAAAATATGAATGGTAGAGGAGATGAACTTGGTTCCATCAGTTCGTCTACAACGTACTCTTTTACTTGTTTTCCAGCATGAAAGATCAAGTTTTGGTGATCTTCAATAAATTAAAAACATTTTCCTTGTTCCCATCATCACATCAATAACAATTTTGACAACCAATTGGCTAGAAAGAATCAAAAGGCTTACAGGCACTTGAGCAGCAATAATAGTTCAGTGCCTTTTTTTCATTATTACTATTATTAATGATTCTAAAATAATTAAAGGAATAAAATTTGGTATTCAATTGAAACCAGGAACTTGTCTACCATCAGAACAGCTTTGGTTAATGTGACTGAAAGCATTCCAAGATTGCTTTAGATTACAGAGGAAAACACTCACCAATGATTCCAAATTTGTAAGGAACATCTGGACCGATCTTTGGAGGTGTTTGAAACCAAAATTCTCGTGCTGAATCACCAGTCCCGATCTGGTAATAGTACTTTGTATCATACTGAGAACAGCAAATAAAATGATTATGCAACCAATAGGTTCCCATCATGGTTCAGATAATAATGCCAATTACAACTTCAAACAAAACTGAACTCAAAGTCCGTTCTTGTAAGTTTGAGTAATGAAAGAGCTAAAAGATTTAATTCCTTCATATAAAAAACCCATACTAGGGGCATGTAGAATAAGCTTCTAATGAAAACAGGCAACTCTCTCTATGTTGAAAAAGTTAAGCCATCCATTCAAGTGTTACTTCCCAAATAAGTAGTATTACCTCAAGATCATCAACAAGAACATGATGAATATAGCCAGATTTGTATTTATAAAAGGTGTAGTTTGTCATCTTCCCCTCCACAGTAAATTCATATTTTCCCTTTGAGGTCCCATATTGTACTTTGCTGGCCTCAGGTTCATCAGCAGAGACCCATGAGATAATTACAGCTTTTCCGTCATAGTCTCCTTGTGTTATATGCACCTATAGTTTACATAACATGTATGTTATGTATATGTTGGAAAAGGTCTGGAATAGAAGCCAACAACGAATAGATGATAATTTGCTACGCAATTGGAAAACATGCTACACGAGGGCAAACTTAATCAATTTTCAGCGAACAACATAAATCAGCAGATATAATGCATAGATTAGTATCAAGAGGTTGCGTGTTACAGAAATTTCTTCACCGCTTTTTTTTTCCGTAAATGGTGGTTCCCTAGTATTCTCAGAAGAAAGGGAAATATGAAAACAACTTGATACCTAGAAAGACTACTGAGACAGCAAATGAAATGCCTCACAAAGGAGTGTATGGCATATTTAATGCAGCAAGTAGCAATGGTACCAAATAAGAAAGAAGAAATCATCTTCAGCCTTTATTTAAAAGGATACTGTCTTCATTGTTGCATAATATGGTTTTTATCCAAGCTCTGATAATGATCATTGAGAACAAAAATAGGACTAATGACGAATACATATGCTGATGAACATTGTGTCGCTAGATGAAAAAGTTGAATTTAATAAAAGAAAAAGGTCTTACTTGTTGCGGTGCATTATGTCCTGTGGGAACTGCAAATGCTTCATTATCAAGAGGGATGTCTTTCGATGGATATTCCATCCGAATGAAGACACTAGTGATACCGGCATTCACATTGTTGTCAGAGTTCAAGAGTACAAAGGATGTCAATATGAGTTGAAACAGCAAAGACTTCATCTTAGTGACCCCTGCTATGACTCTTGCTGCATTCAAGATTAAACACAAATTTAGATTTAAATACAAGATACAATCTACAAAGAGTAAGAATTATTAAATTAAAATTTCAATATAGTTCTGATCGAGCAGTGCTCAACACAAGAAACAAATCCATCAAATAAGAAAGAGAAACTCAAAAGTATTCTAATAGGAAACAATGCTACTTAAAGACCACTAAAAGAGGGCAGAAACTTTGTTGACATCTTTGCACCTTCGAACTTTGCTTGTTAGACAGGGAAGATCCACTAACAGATGAACGATGTTCGAAGCTCAAACCATCAATTTTATTAGGCATTAAAATGGAGTAAGAAATCAAAGCATCTGCTTTATACATAATCCTCATCCTCAAAATATATTCTTGGATGCAAACCGATATTCGAACAACTAGGCTTGATTGGATTACATCAAAACCTATCTTCATTTCACATATAACCCAATAATATTCAGGAAAAAACTGCCAAATACACTTTAGAAGAAGAAAAAAACGGCATCTCAAAATACAACCAAAAGCAAACCATCGCAACATACATAAACAAATAATTGCTGAAATGGTGTTATTCATTACATCATTGAGATAAGAAAAAAGACATCATTAACAAATGTCTGCAAATTTACGATATCACTCATTTGAATCACACGAATGCAATTAAAAAAAACCCCAAGATTCAGCTCATCTTTCTGGACTGAGAAAAGACACCTTTTTGATAACCAAGACCAGATCAGAAGAGATCAGCAATAAGAAAAGAAGATTAGAAACAATAACTAATTCAAAGCGTCAGCTTTTGATCAGAAAAAGATAAGAAAAGAGAGTACCTTTCGGAGGATCAGGTGAAGACACAATGATGGGAAATTTTGTAAGTCTTCGATTAATAATTGGTGTTTGGCTAAGAAGAGAGAGGGGGGGGACCCTGAGCCCGTGTTGGGAGGCGTACGTTAGTATGGGTGGAGGTGGCGTACGCTAGAGATCAACCGTTTTGTCGTTACTCACCGTAGTTTGAGTGGTGTTAAGGAATATTGGTTCTGATTGGACGAGACTTCACACGTGGCGATAGGGTATTGGATAGTTTTGTTGCGGGTCCTAGATTATATTTGACTGTTTGTTTAAAAACAAAACAAAATGATTATTTGAACTTTTATTGCATTTATTTGAGATGGTATATATAACTTTTGGCATCATAGTATGTTGTTATTTTTATTTTAATAAAATTTTCATAATCAGATTATGATAAAAAAATATATTAAAATAAATTAAAAGTAAAAATTTTCAATCAATAATAACATGTCATTATAGAGTAAATTTATTAACTTAAATTAAAATTAAATTAATAGAATATATAAATAATAAGAATCAAATATATAAATATACTCATTTTCGTTAACTATCATATCACGTTTTCGTTAGAATTTAACGATAAATTATTTAATTGATATTATTTAGACAGTTAAATGACCTAATTGATAAAATTAATAAATCGATAGTTAAATAAAAATCTTCCTATAATTAAGTGTCCATGTAGTTTATCCTTATTATTATTATTATAATGTTATTTTCTTCCTTATTAATCACATTTGACTTGGGGGAAAATATCTAGTTTTTAGATAGTCTTTATAAAACCCCAAGATGGAACATGAAAAAGGTTCGCCATTTAATAATATCAGTAAGAAATTTTTATAGGACGTTTAGCAATCAGCTGATAGCTGGTAACTGATTGTAATAATCGATTTGATTAATTAATTTTATTAGTTGAATTGTAAAATCGATTTAATTAATTATTTATATAAAAATGTTGGGTAAAATTTAGTTGATAGCTGATATAAGTAAAATGACAAACAATGTATAATACATTTAGCTGTTAAGTACCTATATGTTTTATAATACTTTAATCTTTATTAGGGTAGAATTATTCGAATAAAATGCTTTTGCAAAGAATTAAAAAATTCTTTAAGAAAAATAGTGAATATTTTTTAATATTTTGATTTTTTTAAAATTTAATATTTACAAATATTAACCTTGTGTAGATTGATACATACTATTAACCTTATATAAAATATCAACATTACAATTTTTTTCTTCACTTTCATGTTTTGCTATTTTTTTAACTAAAATATACTTGAGAATCTACAACTAGAAAAAAAAAAAGAATAGATGCTATTTCATTAGATTAAGTTTTATGGCAAGGACGTAATTATAAAAATAAAATGGTCAAGTACTTCATTTAACATCTTATTTTACAAACCAGGTCGTCCAATCTGCTCGATTTTCTAGCGTTTTCTCTTTTAGCTTATTTTACATAATCAGCCTTTTAAAAAGGTATTTTCCAAATATAGAAATAGAAGAATTGACTACCAATCAGCTATTAGTGCCCAAATAAGCTAAAAAGTCTTTAAAATGTTGTTTACCAAACACCCCATGTATTCCATTCAACTCAACAAAAATGCAGCTTTTAACAACACTAAACTTATTAGATCAAAATAAAAAAAAGGGGGGGGAGTTATGGTCAATCTTTTATAGCTATGAACTATTTAGGTTTATTCCATGAATCAACAACAAAGAAAAAGAACATTGTTTCCCATGAATTCCTGTACAACTATTGCCATGATTGACACTAACCTCTGCAGACATGGCTGGAAGCTCTACTGGGTACTCAAATACCATCACCTGGAGATAGCAGTGGGACAAACATCCAACACCTTGTCTTTTTTCTCCTACATATCTGAACTAAAGAGCCAATAAACCGAGACAGCATCCAGAATGACCTCGAAAAAATCCTGTATACCATATCATATGTTTGGATGAAAAGAATATTCGAGATATAGACCGCTTTCATGACCGGTCTTTCTCCTGTAGCAAAAAACTTTTGGCGCTTAAGCACCCTTCAATGCTTCAGTGTCTGCATTTTCAGTAGTCTTTCGGCGCAAAAGAGCCTTAAAAATTGCAAAGACGGCAACCAATGCAATCTCCACACGATCGGAGCTACTCATCTTCACACAAACTTGCCCCATTTTCTGGCTATTTATATTGCCATTAACAGAGAACCTCAAACCTCGTATTGGCCTGAACTCATACTGGAAACCGCCGCCAAGTACCGTCTCTTTTTTAAATGAGAGAGCAGTCATAGTCAGGTTAAGATGATCATTTCTCACAGGGTAGTCGCTCCCTCTAAAAGAAGCTTCAAAACTCCCACCGTATGCCACTTGTTCAGAACCCTCTATTAACCCGGTATTCATAACAAACTTCATTCTCATCCCCACCAATATGGTATCCTCAAGCTTAGCACCAACATAATACTTGTTTCGAAACGATGTCACAGAGATTCCGCAATCAGTGAAATTGTGCTTGAGGCTCCTCAGCTTCGCATTGCCGTGGACATTATACATAAGATCTTTACCAGTAGACTGAAGATCAAGTCCTAATGAATAAGTAGGCCCCACAGGATCTCCATATGCTACCGCACATTCTGATTGAATACTGAAATCACGCTTGTCCTTATTCATCTGCCCTGCAATTGAAGCAAATACATTCTTTTTCACTTCCAAAGCCGTCTCCAAGTTTATTCCATCAAATCCAACATCGTGATCCCACCCATGGGGATCGAGAACAGGTCTCGCAAGCCATAAGTCATTCGTGACAAGGCAGCGGTATCTGTGAACTGGGCAATCTGAGTCAAAACTTGGAGGGACTGCCATATCCAGTAATGGGATAGCCTCTGGATCTACCTCGTTATCGGTATCATCATCATCATTACCTTCAAAGCTTTTCTCTTTCGAGAGCTTGTTCTCCTTCCGTCTAAGGCACTCTTCCTTCAACTGTTTCTTCAAATAAAGAGTCTCTCTGTATTCCAGCTCATCAAGATAGGCTTTCTTCTGTGATTTAGTCAAATTTTTAAATTGAGACTTCGTCAGGATTCGAATTGAAGGCAATTGATCATACTCATCTTCTGCTTCCTCTGAGAGCAGAATCTCATCAAATCCACTTTCTGGTTCAGCCAGATTTGATACTGACCGATGACGTAGAAAAGACGAGAGAAGATGAGGCAGAGAAGGCAGCTGACTGTTACTTAATTGTCCAAATTCAATGCTGTCTTTAAACTCCAAGAGCTTGTTGGCATCACTAAGAACCTTGGTACATATGCATAGTAACAAAAACTGAGATTTCCAAACCTGTCCATTAGGAAGTATACTTTCCCCCATGAAATTTCTTTTGCACCGAGGATCATTCTCCACTAAAAGTAAAGGGTTTTCAAGCGTTGAGTCAGATACTGCCTGGTGTATATATCGCTGCACTAAATCAGTGCAATGCTTCACATAAGATTCATAATTGACAGGATACACATTAGGTCCTTCAGGAAGTGTTGAGGAAGAATGTGTCATGACCAGGATAGTGTTAAACCAGATTGCATTACCAAAAACTTCAGTCATAAGCTTCAAAAGGGGGAAGTCAATATAACCCATGTTGATGAGGTCAAGCCGCTCGAAGTATAAAACAACATCTGGAGGGGATCTTCTAATGAATTTCTTCACAGACAGCATAATTTTCCTATTCCTTCTCATTGTACTAGTAGATGAAGGTAGAAAACCAGGGGTATCAATGAATGTTACTTTAATCCCATGAACAGTTCCCATGACCTCTCGAATGCAATCAGTTGCAGGCTGAAATGCATTGGTCTCAGTTTTAGGTTGATCAAACATAGAATTTATGGTTGCATTCTTGCCAACTCCTGTTTTGCCAAGGACAAGTATTTTAATAGAGAAATCTAATCCTTGGAGCCCAGATGCCTCCTGTTCTCTTGCTATTGTTTTGGCTCTCTCGTTTCTTAAGTTCACTCTTTTTAAATCTGACTCCCCTGCTCGTATCAGAGTTGCTAGGTGTGTCCTATATAAAACTTTCGCCACCAGAAGGTTGTCTTGAGATTGCCCCAAACGTTGGAGAAGACGCAAGAATGTAATCTGGAGATCCACAATCTTAGCCAAAGGATCCATCTTTTTTCTATTAGGACTACTGTGTGATAGATTAGAACCTTCAACTAGGATTTGCTGCTGTGAAGTGAAATGGTCATTATCATGAATATTACCAGAAGGGGATGATTTATCAGGAGGCACCGACAATGCTACCGAACTGGTGGTCTGAGATGAACCTAATGAAATAAAACAGTTTGCCCAGTCGGTTACAAAATTTACATAATCTATCAAGAACATATTTTTTATTCTACATCAATCCAATTCTTTAATACAATAACAGGTTAATAGACAAACTTATTGAGAGAGTCCGAGTACACCCGTAGTCATATAGATATTGTCAATTTCCAATTCAACGATTACCCCTCAAGGCATTATAAATAAACTTAAAAAAAAAGATTTGATTCTAAGTAGAGAAACTCCTACCTATTAATCTGCAAATTAATCCGTGAAAGGGGACGCCACAGTAAATAATATGGCATTTGTGCTTGTTTTAGTTAGCCAATTTTGGTGAAGATAAGCAAGCTTCCTTTCCTCAAGGTTTCATTTATTCTAACATGCTTCTTCATTTAATTTACTAATTTTTCTTTACAACAAACTAGTCAATGTCAATTTTTCTTTACTAATTTTAGTGAAGATCACTCTACCAACTACCAAGTACCAACATTTAATCATGTAGTTTAGAACCTCCCTTGAAATCAGAACATCAAACAGATAGTAAATCATAATTTTATCTACAAACTTCTCCACACTTTCACTTCATCAAATTTGGTGAATAAAATAAGCAATTTTGACTAAGAGGGCCAATAGTACTACCAAACAAATATAGGTAAAAGGGAGAAGCTGGTACCTTGATCTTCTGATTCGAATTCTTGAGACCATGGGGCCTCCGGAAAGAAACCGCCGCCGCCGGACAGTGATCGAGAAGAAGCCAAAACTTGAGTGAAAACCCAGTCTCTAATACCTTTCATACTTCCTGAAAATTCACACAAAAAAGGCTCAGTTTATTGTTTATATACTAAACCTCATGCCAATACAATTTCCAGTATATGCTGCTAAATAGCATGGAAATTCCTCACCATAAATCACAAGCTGAAATAAGAAAAAGAAAATAACCATTTCCAATTTTTGTTTTCCATTCGAGTAAATTTAAGATTTCTACAAGAAAATTCAATTGTAATAACAATGATATTATAAATTAAAGGAGAGACATATACTTACATAACTATAAAATATCGACCCAAAAGTAAATTGAGCAGTGAAGTATACCCAAATTCAACCTAGCTGATAATTCCGAAGAAAAGAGAAAACCCGGATAGCATTCGACTTAAAGCAACAAAATTTGCATCGGAATTTATAAAATTGAAATCAAATTTGGCTGTAAACACAAGGCAGAGTAGGGAGGGTGAGAAGAATCAGATAAAACAGAGCCTTGTTTGATAAAAAGCTGTTTAAGGTAAAATTAGAAGTTTAAGCTGTTTAAGCTAAGATTTAATCATTTAATTTTTTTAATTTAAATGTTCGGTGAATAGTAAATTTGAATAGCAGATTGAAATAAAATTTTTAATTTTTAAAAAACTGTTAGTATGAGATTTTTTTAAAATTCAAGCTTTCGACATAAAAGTTATAAAAATTATTTTATTCTTAATAATTATAAAAAATTTCTAAATAACTTAAATTTAACTTTTTTTTTTCTATTTTAATTATTCAGTTATGTATTTACATTATGACATTTGTAAACTAATATTTTTTTTGTTCTCTCACATTTATATTTGTATTTAAATTTAATAATTAATTAAATTATATTAAAAATAATTATAAAAATAATAAATTATTTTTATAATTTAATTAATATTAATATATACAAAATATTATTAACTAATAAACTATTCAAGCAAATATTGAATATAATCATGCCCTTATATGTTAATTTACTTATTAAATAATCAAACAATTATCAGCTATCAATTAATTTTACCAAACATTTTTATACAATCAGTTAATACAATCCGTGAGTCAAATCAATTAATGCAATCAACTATCAACTAATGTAATTCGCTATCAATTATCAATTTTCCGCTAATTGTCAAACAATACCAAAAAATTTAGCAATATCAAAACAAAATTCCTAATGAGTAATACATAGATCATCACTCAACTATCTTCTCGCTACTATTTTGATCACTCAACTTTTAATTTTTCAATTTACTAACTGAACTTTCAGATTGATCATGTTTTGGTCACTACATATTATTTTATTATTATTTTTGAATTTATTATTATTTAATATAAAAATAATTTTAAAATATAAAATATAAAATTAAACTCAACTGTTCGTCAGCCACCATTTATCGTCGTCGGATGCTACCGCCGACAGCCGTACATGGTGGCCGTTCAGCTTTAGATTTTACCGGTCGCTTCGTCTTGGCCCTTTGAGTTCTAATCCGATCTTTATTTTACCAAAAAATGCTTTGAAGTCCACGAAAAAATATCGAAAGTAAGAAAATCAAAAAGTTTCAAACGAGATTTGCGAGTTTCAGACTCAGTGTGTCAATATGAGTCCACGGTATAATTTGGGATCAAATGATCGTCGATTTGAGACCAAAGGTGATGATGATTTTTTTATATTTTTAAATTTAATAAAAAAAATATGATTTTATTATTTATTTTAAATACTTTTTATAATTAATAATATTAAAAAATTAAAATAATAATAACATATTTTAGAGTGATCAAAACATAAAAAATCCGAAAGCTCAGTTAGTAAATTGAAAAGTTTAAAAGTTGAGTAACCAAAATAAGAGTGAGAAGATAGTTGAGTGATAAATTTTTTTGGGTTTCAAATTTTGATTTTTAATATATATATATATATTTTTAATTGAGAATTATTTATGTTTTTCATTTAAAATTAATAGTATGATTAAAATTATCAAAGGATTTCAAAACTAAAAAAATAGACAATAATAGATTTTTAGACAGGTTTTACCATTTTATTACATTTTGACAACTTCAACTCGATAGAATATACCTAACCATAATTCTAGAACAAGCAGATAGCTTCCTTAATGGAAAATAAATGAATCAAATTGGACTCTTTACAATTTAATGAAATGGATTGGAGAATAACGATATAGTTTCAGTTGGTCGTTCTTCTAGAAATTTCACATTTTCATATAATTTGAGTATTATTTTATATTTTTATTAATTATTTAATTTCACTTGTTTTCTTTAATTTTTAGCTTAAGGGTGTTTGAAGCCTTTAAACTTTTGAAAAAAAATTAAGTCCATAGATTTTTTTTACACCCAATTAAGCTCTCCAATCAATAAATTAAATCAATTAAGTCATTCGTCAAATTTTAACCATCAATTTTTAACATTTTTCTTGAGATATTATTGTCACATGACAAGTTACAGTTTTGTCAAGTACATTTACAGAATTTTTTAAGAAACTATTTTTTTATTTTTATAAAATTTTAGAATTTTTAGAACTCTAAAGAATTTTTTGAATGAAATTAAAAAAATTCTAGAAAAATCAAGTAATATTGTAACACGACACGTAGCACAAATTGATCCAAAAAACTGTTAGATTTAACAGTCGACGCTGATCAAAGGGCTGAATTTAGGGTTTAGAGATTTAAGTTGTAGTTTAGAGTTTAGGGTATAGTTTGTAGGATGTAGAATTTAAGGTTTATAATTACAATTTAGAGTTTAGAGATTTAAGTAGCACCCCCAATGTTCCAACCTAGTCGGCAATCCTTGTCCCTAATCATAAGAAATCAAAATACAAAGACTTGATATCAAACTTTCTAAATTCTTTGTCTCCCCCATTAACTTTCAGAACTTTACAAGTATTATTTCCATTTCTTCTCATATTGAATTCATTCACTAATTTCCCTATCTTGCAGAGAATTCATTCCTTTTTAGAATGGACTTCAATCCTTCATGTGATCAAGAAAGCCAAAAGAGATTGAACAAACAAGAATCAGAAAATCATGATAACAATGAGATTCCTCCTGGTTGGTTGGATTGTGCTTCCTTTGGTCAAGAAATTCTAGGCTGCATTATTCCCTTCAAGGTCCCTGTAGATGAATCCTTCCAAACCAACATCCCACCTGCGAAAACTTACTCTTTCGACCGAGTGAATCGGAGCCTGGAGAATTCGGATGCAAAGCTGAGTTTGGTGATCGATTTGACAAACACTTGTCGTTACTATTCAGCTTCAGACTTGAAACAGAAGGGGATAGAGTATGTTAAGATCAGATGTAAGGGGCGGGATGCTGTGCCTGATAACTTCTCCGTGAACATTTTCGTGTACTAGTTGTCGAAATTCGTTTCTCGGGAGACGAAAGAGTCGAAGAACTATGTTCTTGTTCATTGTACGCACGGGCATAATCGAACTGGATTTATGATTGTTCATTATCTGATGCGTTCTCAGTCTCAGACACTGATGTCTGTCAGTCAGGCAATTGAAATATTTGCTCAAGCACGTCCTCCTGGAACCTACAAGCCGGATTACATCGATGCTCTGTATGCATTTTATAATGAAACAAAGCCTGCAACTTTTGCCTATCCGTCACCTCCTCCATGGAAGAGTTATTTAAATGCATCGTCGAACAAGAATCATACACCGGAAGAAGATCCAGCAATGAAAAATGATGATACCTTGGAAGATAGGATACCATTCAATCAAGTGAAATCGCTTCAAGAATCATGCTACAAGCTGTTGAACCTACATGATGAAAGAGCTAAAAAGTTTCCAGGGTCTCATCCTGTTTCACTCAACAGGGAAAATTTACAACTTCTGAGGCAGCATTACTATTATGCTACATGGAAAGCCGACGGCACTCGGTATATGATGCTAATAACTCTCGACGGGTGTTATTTGATCGATCGGAATTTTAGTTTCCGAAGAGTTCAGATAAGGTTCCCGTGCAGTTGCAGAAAGAGGACTCATCATCATACCTTGCTCGATGGAGAGATGGTGATTGACACTTTGCCAGCCTCACAAAACAAGGAAAGAAGATTCTTGGTTTTCGATATCATTGCTTATAATGGAAACACACTCATCGAGAAACTATTCTTTGAAAGATGGAATACGGTAGAGAAAGAAGTGATCGAGCCTCGGAATCGAGATCGAACCAGCGAAAATTCATGTTACTGATATGACATGGAATCTTTCAGGGTGCAGAGAAAAGATTTTTGGTGTCTTTCAACAGTGCCAAAGATATTAAACAACTTCATCCCCAAACTGTGTCATGAAGCAGATGGCCTCATTTTCCAAGGCCGAGATGATCCTTACATTCCCTACACACTCATGAAGGCCTTCTCAAGTGGAAATCATTTCCTGTTCGAGATTGGTGTCAACGATGATCGAAAACTTTTCCTTCACGAACGTGGGAGAAAGAAGCTGATGGAAGGGCAAAGAGTTGAATTTAGAGATGGTTCGGATCCGGATTCATATTCTGGGATGATCATCGAGTGTTATTGAGACAGCGAGGAACAGATGTGGGTCTATATGAGGAGAAGTGACAAATCTAACCCCAATGATTTCAATACCTACATGAAGGTGATGAGAAGCATAAATGATAACATTACGGCTGACATTTTATTGAAAGAAATTGATGAGATCGTTAGCTTGCCCATGTATAAACATCCTCGTACTAACGCGTTGAGTTTTAAGTACTTGTTTACGAGTGTATTTATTATACTAATTATATGTTATATGAAAAAGGGTTAAGCTCGCTAACGGGTCGGTCCAAGTAGTGAGTAGTTTAATATGATCTTAAGTTCGAGCCTTGTGTATGTGAAAAAATCTCGCTGAAAGACACACCAAATCTAGGGGCACAAAAAAGCTCAATTTCATGTCTTATCAATCTCATTTAACTTCAAAAAAACTTCAAACTTTAAAGGATTGTATCAAACATATATGCATCAAACACAAGCCACGCACAAATATGTTAAATGGGTTTTGTTCACTGTTTTCGAAATTCGACCTGTTTCGAAAATTTATTCACATATACAGATATCAATGACCTTGAATTCAGTTCGATAGACATATTAGCTTACATTGATTCTTTCGCATGTTTAATTGCAATCTGGCATTAGTAGAACTGCATTTGCAAAAAGAAAAATCACCTTTCAATAAAAGCAAATGAACCCAGGATCAGCTGAAGTTTCATTTGAATCAACAATATCATAATTTTTCATCTTTACCATAATCCCATGATCGAAGCAGCTCCATTTAGCAAAGAGTATTACAATGAATGCTCAAGCACATGAGATTAGGATACTGCAAATGATAAATCCAAGTTCTAATTAGAAGAGTTGAAGCAGTTAAACAAGTAACAGAGATGTTTTAGAATTAAAAGTAAAAATATATATATTACCCTCAGCCTCTGTCTTCATCAGAGGCGGCAACTTCCTTGACTTCGACAGTGAAGCTATACTCCTGGTCACAACCTAGGTAAGAATCACACATGAAATAAAGAGTGTACGCCTTCTTTGCAGCTTCTGTTGGAGCAGCAAATCCAAGCTTCACCTTTGCTTTCCTTTGAAGAGACACCCTCTTGATAGCAAGCAGCTGGTTACTCTTGGTATCACCAACAACCAGCCACCACCCTTCCTCTTTTTCTTTTGGGTACCTAGGTGCATCGACTGGTCCGACCTCTGTCTTCCCCTCTAGATCTCTTTCAAGGGTAACCTGCAAGGTGACATTCTCCCCAGCCCTCACATTGTCACTCCCCATCACCTCGTACGATAAATCGATGTTGGGGAATCGATTGCAGAACTTTGCAATGTCCAGCAGCTGCATATCGGACATCTGTAACAGCTCGCGCCTCTCATCGTCTTCCATCTCCACTAAATCAAAGATAGTCTCCATTTTCTTTTCAGGGTTCTCTTGGCATCTCTTGGCCAGTTCCTTGGTGAAGTGTGGGAGCTGCAGAAGCATTGAATCTCGCTCCCACATTCCTTGTGTCACCATCTGACTCACCTCCATTGCAAGAAGAGCAAGGCTCAAGCAACCATTGCTTGAAATAACATCAACCATGGCTTGAAGCAGCCTAGTAGCAAGCAAGAGCACCTCCCGCTGGTCTAGTGATAGGTTCCCACCGACATGCTGTCGAGAGAAGTGGGCTTGAAGCAGTGCATTTGCTTTGACATGTGGGTCTGTACACCTGGGATTTTCAAAGGAAAACCTCTGGTGATTAATTAATCTTCGAAGAAACTCTTCTTCCCCAAGTAGTATGGGAAGATTCGCATACTAGTAGCTGAGGCCAGAATCTCCATAAGACCCTTCAGCTTTGTTTTGGAAGTCAAGGAAGAACTGAAGCGCTCAATGGTAGTGTAACTTATGTAATAATAGGAGGCAATCATGCCAAGATTTGAAGGAGAAAAATCCATGCCATCCACTATAGCGATGCATTTACATGCTTCCAGATCATTTAATGTGTTCTCAACGAGCTCAGAAAGGTGATCAGAGAGATGCCTGTGACTTACACCCTGGAGATTGTAGTAATTTGGATTTTGAGTGAGCCTCCTATACATGAAGGTCCATGTAAGATAGTCCACAGTATCTTGCTTGTTTTCAATAACTTTCGAAACAATTTCGGTATTGAAGTTATCATGTAGAAAATGGTGCAAATGGCTTTCCACAGGGAATGCTTCATGCAAGAACTTTTGTAATACTCTTTACGAGGGGCGTGGCAGAGGATTACACATTTGCCAGAATTATCAAGAAGAGGACGACTCGCATGGCCCATCATCTGCAACAAACCTGTAACCCGGTAATCAGTATGAGCATTTTCTCTCCCACCATAATATTGAGTACCCATTACAATCACCAAGTGTGCTAATTTTGAGTGAGCCTCCTATACATGAAGGTCCATGTAAGATAGTCCACAGTATCTTGCTTGTTTTCAATAACTTTCGAAACAATTTCGGTATTGAAGTTATCATGTAGAAAATGGTGCAAATGGCTTTCCACAGGGAATGCTTCATGCAAGAACTTCTTGTAATACTCTTTACGAGGGGCGTGGCAGAGGATTACACATTTGCCAGAATTATCAAGAAGAGGACGACTCGCATGGCCCATCATCTGCAACAAACCTGTAGCCCGGTAATCAGTATGAGCATTTTCTCTCCCACCATAATATTGAGTACCCATTACAATCACCAAGTGTGCTAATAATGGAACTCCCCAACACAATGCACAGCTCATAACACAAACCTGAATCCACCCAGCTTCAAACAGATGTAAAACAACTTCCTGATCCAAACTGCTTAAACCCTCATGCAAGTAGCCAACTCCATGTCCTAGAGTGGTTCTCAATGTTTCTTCGCCAATTTTGTCAACAAAAAGCTTAAGTTCTTTGGAAGATCGCAAACGAAAAGCTGGTTCATCTTCTTTATCCACGTTAGAGTAACTCATTAGGTCCACAGCAGTGAATCTAACATGCTTCCTTGTAGGAACAAACACTATTGCTGGCTTCCCACCTTTGGCATGTTGGACAATGGCATTGTAAGTGGTTTAGTCATTGCATGCATCCTTGCTTCAAAATTGGCTATATCCGCCCCTTGAATGTGTATTTCTAGTGGTACAGGACGAACTCCAGGGGGAAAATTGAAAAGGCCATGAGAAGTAGCTCCTATCCATTCTCCAAGGTCCTTGGCATTTGCGACAGAAGTTGAGAGAGCCACAATCCGGATCTTCTTCTCAACCTGACTAGCAATATACCTCATCCTAGAGACAATCACCTCTAACGCAGGACCACCTTGACCACCAATCAAGTGAAGCTCATCGACAATGAAAAGACTGACTTGCTGGACAAACTTCCGCTGTTTCCAGCGACGAGAAAGAGCATCCCATTTCTCAGGAGTACTGATGATTACTTGACCTTTCTCGAGCAACTTCAGGTCCGTTGCCAGTTCCCCAGTTAACTCAACCACACACATCCCAAGACCCTTGCCAAACTTCCTCTCCCAATCACGGTATCGCTCCTTGGCAATAGCCTCAAGTGGTGCAATATACACTATTCGCATGGTACTATCAGGTTCCTTTTGATGAGTCCTTAATATAGCAAACTAAGCACAAATGGTCTTCCCACTCCCTGTTGGTGCTGCCACTAGAACATTGTCATCCGTATTATATAAAACAGTGAAGACTTGAGTTTGAACCGGATTGAAATACTTAAAATCTTGATATAAAGCTTCAAAAGATGGATTCCTCAATGCAATCACAGGCAAAGGCTGTAAATCCAGCAGCTCAGTTGGTGGGGGGTACTTCTCAGGTAGAATAAGATGCCTGAAAGAGATGGGTAAAACAGTCTGGGACCCAAGCCATTTATCTGAGACAACCCGAATGAAATATTGAGGCGGCAATGGTTCATAAATCGGCACTGTGAAGTTCAAAGTGAGGTCCTCATCAATATACTGTTTCTTCAGTAAAAAGTACTCGTGGTGAAGAATATACTCACCACCATTATCCTCAATAATCACCCAAAATGGCTCCACAAACCACCCATGGACCTTATCATCCCATTGAAAATCTGGTGTTATAGTAAGTTCAACCCTCAAGGCAGTACATGTAATTGGCTGAACATGAGCTGCAAGGTTTAGCTTAGGCAACTGGTGAATGAACCTATGAAGTGCTTTTCCCATCTTAGGGAAACGAATCAGCTCTCCAATCTCCTGTGATGACAGATCATAGTACCTATCCCAGGCCAAATCTTTCTTCTCCAACTTCATAAGAATTTCATTGGGGATACCACTGAATTGACGCAAGGGTGTTTGAACATTCCACATCCTCTTAGGAACCATTTTACACAAGTTTAAAGCCTTTTCAGCCAACTGTGCCCAACCATTTTTCAAGACGATCATAAAAAGTGCTCGGAGAAGACGCCCAGCACTCTGAGTTATGTACACCATGTCAGATGTCAACGAAAGCCCTTCAAGCTTTAACTGTGAGATATATGCTTGCAGTAAAACGTTGATTTTTGCACTAGGCTCTTCCAAGCTTTCCTTTATTGGAATGGGAACACGGTCCAAAAGCTTTGCCAGTTCCATCTTCTCATCTTGTCTGACTGTCACATACTTGAATTCTTCACTAAGTGAAAACAGTCCACAAAGTTCTATATCCCCCATGGTTGGCTTCAAATGCTCATTATATGAGGAGATTGTCCCATTTGTTATATAGAAGTAGCTAGCAATACGGCCCAAATCAGTCACTTGGAAGTACCCACTTTTTCTGTCATACTTCACCAAATTTTTCTTGTCCAAGACAGTTGCAGCAGAATGGATCTGCCAAAAAGGGAACAGGAAGAAAATCAACAACAAATACACACTATCAAACACAGACTCTTCGGTAAAAGTGAAACAACGAATTGTGAAGATTCAAATTATAGCATGATGTGTTCTGTTTATTTTCATATCTTAAAGCACATTTATTCACCAACAACTTCATAAAAATACTAAAACCAAATGCAGCAGCAACTAAAACTATCAACAAAGTGTGAGCTATAAAACTAATCACATAGCAAAAATTCTATATACAAACAGATTGAAGGAAAACAAAGCCATGATAAACTCCCCATGTAAAAGGTAAAGTTAAATATAGAAAAGGCGATACAGTTGTTCAACTAAACCGAATGTGCAATTGTGCATGCAAGATGACAAAAAGGAGCACCACAACAGAATTAAAATTTATAAGAGCATGCTCGTTCTAAAAATAATGGCCTATGCAAAAAAGTTGTACGCTTACCAAATCAGCCCTCCTCTCCTCCAAGGATGAATCTCTTGAAAGAACATCAGCCGGTAAACCATAAAGTGTGGGATTCCGTGACATGCGAATATACAAATATGTGTATCCAATCCAATTGCAGGCTTCTCTTGCGTTCTGAACAGTTCCAAGAACAATTTCAGCATTCAACTGATCAGCCAGTTTGGACACAAACTGGCTCTCAATAGGAAGCTGCTGATTCATCAATGAAAGGTAGTACTGAAGTTCACTGTGGCCAGTGATGATGATTCCTTCCCCATATGAATCATATTGAGGTCTCCCAGCACGACCCAGCATCTGCATCACATCTAGAGGACTTAGTTCAGTCCATGTTCCTTTTTCTGGGCTGTAAATTTGGGTCCCTTTAATAATGACTGTATGGGCAGGCAAGTTCACACCCCAAGCAAGCGTTGCAGTTGATACCAACACCTGTACATGTCCATCTCTAAAGAGTTCTTCAACAATTTGACGATCAGTTCTTGCCAACCCAGCATGATGGATTGCAAAACCATAGGGTAGTAAATCCTTCAGATCATTGCTTTTAACCATATCTGTATGACTCTAAAGAATCTCACGACTAGCAGCATCCTCTTTCAAGAATCTACTAAGGGTATCATTAGCAAGTGCAGTGTCTCGTACAGCCCGAGCTGTTTTGGAAGTTTCCTTCCTTGAATGAACAAAAATAAGAGCTTGATGCTTCCCTGCCGCTGTCATCACCTTTTCATAACAAATATCATTCATCAACTGGAACCTCTGCAGTGGCTTCTTCACAGTGATTCCAATATACTGTTGAGAGAGAGGGACAGGTCTGTAGCTATTGTCAAAATGGAACAGTCCTTTTTCAAGATTAACCCGCAAAAAAATGCTACAACTTCAAAGTTTGGAAGTGTAGCTGACAGCCCGACCAACCGGATAAGCTCTTTTGTGGTTTCAATTTGCGAACCGTCCTGGCAACAATACTTTCAAGCACAGGCCCTCTATTATTATGAAGAAGATGAATCTCATCAATAATGAGAAGTTTCACCAGCTGTGTGTATGTGCGATCTCCAGACTTCCTGGTAATAATATCCCATTTCGCAGGAGTTGTCACAATAATCTGAGTCTCATCAATTTGTTGGCAAGTCAGCGTCTGGTCTCCACTAAGTTCTCTCACAGTCATACCATATTCCTCTAAACGATGAGAAAGATTACTAACAACTTCAGCAACTAGAGCTTTCATGGGTGCCACATAGACAATCTTGTAGGTGCCATGGTTAATAGAACCATCAGAATCCCTATTCAAGGCAAGTTGTTGCAGTATGGTGAGCACAGCAACATTAGTTTTCCCTGTCCCTGTAGGAGCACACAGTAGGATGTTATCCGCTGAAAAAAGGGCAGTTTCATACACTTTGCTTTGTACCTTGTTCAAAGCTTGCATCCCTTTGAATGCTGGTTGTGCCCAGTCTGGCATCTCAGATATCTTTACCAGCCTCTCATTTGGTTCCAATGGTTTCGACTTCGGTGCCGCACATGAACTTCCTCATACCCCTTGCTATGATGCCTGTAAGAACCCACAGGAAGTTCACATCTATTATTAGCCATCAAAAGACCACCCTGTTCGAAAGCAAGATTGTTCAGATCAAGCAACTGGCCCTTACCTTTCAGGCAATCACCATCAGCGTCTCTGTCAGCAAGACCCCTCCTCTCCCTATCCCAATCTCCACCACTCTCATCCTTTAGTCGACAAGCCTCTTCTCTGATACTCTTCTCCAAGTTCTTCTGCCTTTCTTTTGCAGTTGCCCTGGTGGCATGCAACTGCTCAAGAATTACAGCCAAATCCGGACCCAAGCTCGTCATTTCCCCCTCAATTTTCTTCCTCTCTTCTTGGTCTTCAGCCCTAGCCAAGCGAGTGCACCACATGACCTTAAGCCGGTTCCGCACAAGATATTTGATAAGTCTGAACTTATCAAACTGGAGATGTACCAATAGCTTGGTCTCAACCTCCCTGTCGTCACCCTCGGCAAGAATCTCAAACACCTCTTCAGCAAGCTTCTGGCACTGGTGTGGATCAATTTGTTGATCATAAGCCTGGGAGAGCTTCCTCTGAAGCCAATAAGCATCAATATCCTGAACATTCAAATCCATCCCCTCATTATCCTCATGCATATCATCATCATCAATTCCAACCCCCATCTGCATTGCCCCGGAACCATAATCAAACCCACCCTCCTCATCATCATCCTCTTGCACCATATCTAGATCACTTTCCTCTTCTTCGTTTTCATCCTCTTCAAACTCGACCGCAACCCCCACATCATCATCAAGACCTTCTTCCTCATTCGAAGCAGAACCCCCAGCTCCATCACCATCTTCATGATAATCCATAATTAACTTCCCAATTGAAACAAGCTGGTCAAAAACCTGACTCGAAATCGGATTCAGCAACTTCTCAATCTCCTTCTTCTTGTCAGGGTTCTTGATCCCCTTGTTCTTAAGCACGGCCAAAATCTCATCGGCCGCACCAGTAACAATATTAACAGGCAGTCCACCCAACTGCTGCTGAATCCGTAACAGCCAAAACACCTTCCTCGCGTAACTTACGCCTCTTACTCTGCCTGACTGAACCCGGCTCGGCAAGCGGGTCACGTTCTTTCTTCTTCTTAGACTTCTGAAGCTTCTCGTCTAACTCCGGCGGCCTACCTTTATAAACACGATCACCAAACGACCTAGGGTCAATCTTTCCCCATAGAGATTCCGGCTCTCCGGTCGGCTCATGAGTATCACGAGACCGAGAATCAGTGGTAAGAACCAAACTAGAATTCTCCCTATATTCATACTGTTTTGAACGAACGTGTGCCTCGGCACCGCCTCCGAGATGAGCCATTAACACAACAAACTCAAATCAAACCCAGGAACCCGGGAAAAATGAAAACAAAATTCAGAAAACAAAAACCCTATCTGCTTCTGAAACTGAAAGAATGTAAAGAGAAAAAAAAAACACTTACAGACGACGGCGCGTTGTTTTGAGGATTCAGTTCCCGGCGGCTATTTAAATTTCAGATTTTCTTATGAATTTCGTTAGCGTGTGAAACTTGGGAGTTTATATAGTGCATGGAGTTAGCGTGTTAAATCGGGGATATTTGCAGGGTTTCCATTGGCTTGGGCCGATTTATTGTTATTGGGCCTACTTCGTGCTCAACCCTGATTTAACTGATGACAAGCCATAATTGGAAACACCGGAAAATACTGAATTAAAATATTTATTATTTATTATGTAACAGTGTCATATATATATATATGATATTATTTTTGGATTAAACGTATATTTCATGCATAAGTTTCGAATTTTATCATTTTGGTCCTAAAAAGGGTACATTTTGCCCTCTAAAATTGTAAAAAGATTTATCATTGTTAATCAATTGTTACAGCCTTCGTTTTTTTAATTGCCCTTCGTTAATATGACGTGACTTGATTAAAAAGCATAATGTGATGACTAAAATTGCTATATAATAGATTTAAAGGTTAAATAGTATTTTGACCTCTAGAATTATCCTTTATTATCTTATTTTATCTGATTTTTTTATTTAATTTTAACCTCATGAATTCTCTTTCCGTAAATATGTTATCTTATCTTGTTTTTCCATTACAAAAAAGTTATGCGACACTCTAAAAACGTGTCATCTAGAGTGTCATGTAGCATATAATATTAAAATAAAAAATTAAAAAATCATAAAAAAAACATTTTAAAATTTAAAAAATTTTGAAGTATTTTTAGATTTTTAATGTTTTTTTAAAGATTATTTTATAGTTTTTAAGTTTAATATATGTTACGTAGGGAAGAAGCTCGGATTAAACATTGGAATAAACAAAATTTTATTAAGTTTTTGACTAATATTTAAACTAAAAATAACCTAAAATATTTTTATACCAACAATTTTGAGAGGTACAACAGTCCTACCATTCACTAAATGACTCTGTCCTTGATGTTATGTGCCGTGTAGCACTCTAGGTGACGCGATCCAGAGTGTCGCATGTTTTTTTTCTGACGGGAGAATAAAGTAGGACAACATACTCCGTATTTTTTTTGCACATAGGACAACATACTCCATATAAAGAAAGTTTAAGGGTCAAGTTGAATAAATAAAATTAGATACTAATGTGATATGTGATTTCTATGTTATGTATGGCCATGCCTAAGGGCATATCGGTTGAAGTAGATTTTTCTTTTTGACCGATCAATCAAAATCTCTTCCTAAACTGTATAGGCTTCTTTCAAAGCATAAGGTTTTCCGAATGTAGATGATGATATCTATACAGATAGATATATATCGTATAATTTTATATACATTGTACAATGAAGTACCACATGAGTGGATATATAGAAATCTAAATTTGTCGAACTACTCATGTTATGATCTTCTACATCCTAGGTCTTCTAATCTGACTTATGTTCTTCATGTAACATTCAGACCAAATGACTCTATGAAATTATGTCGATACTTCCACATTATTTAATAAGGTACAACTTTAGGGTTAGAATATTATTTAATATTTTTAATAGAACCAATTTTTTCATTTTTATAAAGAAAAATTTGAAGATATGTACTCATGTATGTGATAATAAGGATGTAATTATTTTTTTCTCATTTTATAAAAAAACTAATAAATACTTAAACAATTCAATTGGCAAATTTTCATTTTTCATTTCCTCTAAATTTTGACTCTTGAAGACAATTCATTGGATTTGGGCCTTTAAAACTGTTTTTGAACGAATTAAATTCAGATCTGTTTTTCTTTTTGTTTAAAAAGGCTCGCAAAGCTGAGGAAATCTTCTATTTTATCAACAATTTATGATCACTTGAGATTGTTATTTATTAATACAAAAGAAAAGGAAAACTAAAAAATAATATTGAAATTTTCATTTTTCTTCTTTAATAGAAATTACGATCAATATATATCAAAATCGATTATTATAAATCATATATTTAAGGTGGGATGATAAAATCTCTCTTATATTAATCAGTGGTCGAGGATTTCACCAACAAAATTTTTAAGTTTTTTTTTAGTTTTTATTATTACTTATGGTTGTCCTCCCGGTTTCCAAGTTTTGCCCTGATTAATCCGAACTGAACCGCGCCGCACGTCTAATTTTGGTGGGTGAGTTTTCCCGTAAGAATTTTTTGCATACGCAATACCTTGAACTTAAAGACCCGCTTAAGTGATACCGAACTACTTGTCACTTGGACAACGCGCTGGTTTTCAACTCTTAATATTGGTTGCAAATGAAAGATGGCGACATTTAAAAAAAATAAAAGGCTTAAACAAAAAAACAGCCCTAAAATTATGCCTTTTCTGCTTTTGGCCCTTAAACTATCATTTTTTGTCACTTTAAGTCTATGGTTATAAAAATATCATTTTATAGGCTTTTCTAACATATATAAATATTTATGTTCTTTTTAAATTTTAAAATATCATATATCAAAATAAGCCCCTAAACTATCATTTCTGGTCATTTTAAGTCCGATAGTTATTTAAGTAAAAAAAATTATTTCGACTAATAAAATTTTGACACATCACAAAGATTTTTTGACCAATTGATAGTTTTGGGGACTAAAAGAAGAAAAATGACATAGTTTAGGTACTTATTTTGACTAAAAAATAGTTTAGGGACTTAAATTGACCAAAAATAATAGTTTAAGGGCCTATTTTGCTCAAATCATAGTTTAAGGGCCAAAAGCAAAAAAAAAAGCATAATTTGAGGGCTGTTTTTTTATTTAAGCCAAAATAAAATAAGAAAAAACAATTTAAAAGGGGAAATTCATTCAAAAATATGGAAGCAAACAACACTTTACCACATGCATTTTATTCTTTCCTTTAAAAAAAAAAGAAGATTCCTTTTGAACTAAAATTCGAAGAGGATAATTGCAAAGAAGTGGGAAGACATGATACGATGAGATTTCATCAAATTTCCCCCTCTTAAAATTCAATCCTAATTCTTTGTTTTAAAGGCCTAAAATTGTGGGCCCAAAAGTAATTATTTTCTGAATTTTATCCAAATGGAATTTCCTACTACAAAGCATCAACTCCTTATCTTCATTTAAAAAATTCTTTGTTTATCGTTAAAAGTCAGTAATTCGATACCGATTGAGTTTAGTTCGATTAACATGTCATTAGTATAACATACAAGAGAACATGTATCTAAACAATGTAGTCATAGGTATTGTGTCAAACTATATGTTCAGAAGAGTTAGCACTTTAGTCATCTTTTTTTAACTCTCCGATGTGATTAAATTATAGTACTTGTTCATTAATATTAACACTTTAATAATGCCCACACAACGACGAGACAAGTTTGAATCTGGGTCACCTAGGGATATAACAGCACTCTTCTTTTTATTTGGGACCACCGGATATGTTTTAGTCCATTTGATCTTAATTCAATTTATATCGTTGTATTGTAATAATATGGAGATTATAGATTTGAGCAGGTTTAAACACACAATGCTAATATTTATGAATAATTTAGATATTATAAATAATTAGGGTAAATTGTGTAGATGTTAACATTTAATAAAATTGGTAAAAATAACAATTTAATCCTCTTACTTTATGTTTTTATCCCTAGCTCCACACACCATCATTTTCGTCGACCATGATCGATCACCTAGTAAATCACACCAATTGTTAGATTGAGGTGTGCTAGAGGGGCAGTCACACCTCCTAGAAACTTTAAATTCCCATATAATTTATGTATTTTCTTTATATTTTACTTGTATTTTCTATCGATGATCTAAGTTTGTACCCTTAAAAACGCAAGATCAAACATGTTTAAACGCTCAATATATTCTGATTTATGAATGCGAAGATATATGAATAGTATATACATTGTATTAAATCGTAGGTTAAATAGATACATAATTAAAATGGGTAGCAAATCCTATATTGATCCTTTCATGTTATTGTTGTTAATTTTAGAAGCAACTGGTTGATATAACTTGGGGGTAAACGTATACGAGCAAAATGCCTATAGCATGATCTGTTTTTGGGCATATTATATATAGGGTAAAACTTTGATACACAGGCTGTGTAAAATTAATTTTATATAAGCCTGTGTATTTACACTATAAAAACCCAAATCCTAAATTCCTAACCCTAACCCTAAAAAACTAAACCCTAAACCTTATACACTAAATTCTAAACACTAACCTACAACCTAAACCCCTAAACCTTAAACCCTAAACTAAAACCCTAACCCCTGAAATTAAAAAACACGTGTAAACTTTAGTTTACACGGTCTGTGTATCAAAGTTTTTTTCTTATATATATATATATGCCTATGTTGGCAATTTACAATGCCAATAACTGGTTACACTTGTGTGTATATATAATGTCTAAAATGGTTGGCAAAGGAATGATTAAAAGGAAAAAGAGCTGGCCTTGGATCTCAAATCAAGGTCAAATTAATATATTATGTGTTTTAAAAGAAGCTGAACAAATATTATCATGTAATCACATTAATATATTTTAAAAAAAAATTTATTTTATTTTATTTTATTTTAATCGAAATTTGTAGAAGGTAGTGTTTGCTAGAAGGCTGCCATCATTTTTGGGTGAAGGGTCCGGATCTCATCTCCCTCCACATATTAATTATTTGGTGGGTATAAACCTTTATAATATGATTGACAGCTTCATGCAATCTACAACATCACCATGGATCGAGGGAGTATAATTTTATTTTTGTTTATCTACCTTGACAGTTAAATTTAACGTTTTTAACAATTAATAACACACGTCAAGATGTTTCTGTGACATTTTTAAAAAAAAATATTTTTTAAAAATAGTATTTTTTATGATTTTTCTTTAAAAATATACAAATGACATGTGACAGACCTGTAATATGTTGTAATATTTCAAGAAAAATATATTAAGATTTAAGGGTCAAAATCGATGAAATTACTCAATTGATCTAACTTTTTTATTCAAACGCTTAATTGGTTTAATTTCTTAATTCGAAGAATTAATTAAATAAATAAAATAAAACTTATTTAAAAAAAACCTGGTGTTTTACACATTCCTTAAACCAATTTTTAACATAAAAAAGCCAGTCACATTGCGTTGCGTTGATTGGCAATATGATTCGGTACACGACGTCGTTTTCATGGCCTGTATTGTTCAAGCCAGAAATTTCCATGCCATGGGAAAGTCGTTTCTATAATAAATACCTATTTTGTTTGCATTTGGTTCATCACAATAATTATTAGAATCTATTTCCATTTCAATCACCAAATCAAGCCACTGCTTTCTCGATATTTTTCGGTCGGTCTAGCGAAATTAGACGTTATATCTTTTAAGTAAGGTCACGAGTTCGAATTCTAACATTGTAAATTGATAAAAGTTGGTTGGAAGAGTCGCTCTCATATTAGATCTTTGTAAAAATTGATCCAAATTAATCGGTCAATAAAACAGATATAGATGATTAAACTACAAAATTATTTATTTATTTAAATATTAAATAAAATCATCGTTTATTAAAAAAAATCACCACCCGCTTATCAAATAAATACTTTAACTAAAAACTCTTTTTTTTTTCAATATTAGTTAAAATATTTGCTACCCAATATAGACCGTCCTTTATAGATTTGATGTGGAAGTTAACATCAATGTAATAGTCAAATTTTCACACATTATATTTTAAAAAATACATAAAAATAATCATTTTTTTATGTTTGGGTGCTTCTTTTAAAATAAATAGTGGATTACACTAATGATCACTAATTAAGTTAAAACAATTTCTGTCATTGAAGTTTCAAAATTTACAAAATGGTCCATATTAGTGTCACGGGGCTAGATTTTGACTCTAGTTGATCCGTGCGGCCTTAGACGCCTTCGACGCAAATCAGTCGATTCCTACGCCTAAGTCAGCCTTCAACCAGCCTTGTGAGTACTCGCCGCCGACAACGGCCGACAATCACTCCGTGTTTCGATGGATCTTGTCACGACACACCACTTGTGTCGCGGGCTGAACATTTTCCCGCACGAATCGTGCGGACCTTAGTCACTTTCTCGGTTGAAACGTCGACTAAGTCACCCTTAAAGTACCTTGTCACGGTCTTAGGTGAAGATCTCTCGACAAACACCTAACTCCACCAGGTACGATTCTCGCTCCGGAAGATCAAACACAAGGTACTTGAAGCCCTTAGTCGAAAGATCTTTCTAAGCGAAAACTAATCAAAGAACAACAGAAAAAGATTGGCAGCTAGAACAATGAAGAACACTCAAGAACAACAGAGAACAATAAAGAACACTCAAAGAGTTTTAGAGTAAATGCTTCTTGTATTACTCAAAGTGAAGTGAATTGAATGAGATGCTTTACAAGTGAGGAGGGAGCCTCTATTTATAGTTGAACTCCCCTACATCCAACGGCTCAGTTTAAATTACATCGACGGTCGAGATCGATCTTATCTTATCTGATCAAATCTCAAATTCAAATCTCTAATTATCACAAACATTATCTACACATTATATTCAAATAAATGGATAATGCTTTGACCAATTTACCCTCCTGAATCCTCCATGGATTTGGCTAAGTCTTGTGGGCTTGCGGGCTTTCTAGCATTCTCCAAGTGCCGGGCCAAGTGTGATGGTCTTGGCAAGCCCGTTCCACCGCGCAAACTCTCTTTGGCTGATTCTTGCGCTAACGCCTCGGTCCCAAAGGTATGGTCCTCGCCATTCTCCGAGTGCTGGGCCACATTTGGCAAGCCCGTTGCATTGCGCACAACCTCCCTATTTGTTGCTCGCGCTAATGTCTCGATCCAAAAAGTTTGGTCCGCGACATTAGTGATAGATTTCCAATAAATTTTGATAACTTCAAGGACCATTTTATAACATTTCGATAAGTTTGAATGGCCATTTTCTAAAATTTGAAAAATAATGACAATCTCATAATCGATTCAAAAGTTTAATTACCATTTTATAACTTCTGAAACTTCAGTGGCTAAAAATATCATTTTAATATAATGTACTTTACCCTAAAATAAAAACACCTTATATTTTATTATTAAACTTGTTTATAAAAAGTTAAATACATCACATCATCAAAATATCTTAATTCAACCCTATAATAAAACAATGCTTTCATTTCTTTAAAAGCATGAGGTACATGCATGCATATCTCGAGTCACATATTTTAATTTCAAATGGTTATTAAAAGTGGTAAACAACTTTGTATCGCTTAAGTAAGCTTTGAGTTTGAGGCCTTGTGTATGCAAAAAATTATCGTTGAGAGACTCATCCTTCAAAGCTAATTGTACGACGCAGGTCAATAACGATTAAACTCAATTCTTTTAGGATGAACACCATCCACTTTTCTATTAAGACTCCTCGTAACTTAAGCTATTCATTTACGCGTTTTGATCACTTATTGAAAGCTTTATTATGCCTTTTTTTTTTCTTCTCAATTTGAAATAATTAAATCTCTCTGTTTTGACTCAGGCAAGCAAAGATGTTTAATTATAATAATATATTTGAAATCAGTTTAAACCATTTTTTAAAAGAAGATGATTAAAATATTGCTTAATTATTGAATTAAATGGTAGAGTTTATTTTTTAAAGCATTATTACATATTAAATGTTTTTTCACCTAAGTAGTTGTTATTATCGCTATAATGAAATTTATGAAAATTAATGAGTTCTAAGATAATTGTCGCACTCTTTGTTTTTTTTTCCTCAAAAAAAACTTTAATCCTTTTCACCAATAAGTTCGGATTTAAATATAGCTTTAGGGTTTTTTTCTCTGGATATGGTATTTTCTATTTTAATTCCTAAAATATTGCATTTGTTACAGTACCATAAAAGTCGGATTCAACAGAATTCAACTATAAACAACGTTTTCACCAAAAAAATCTCTAAAAATTGCCTGAAGTTTGATCATCCTAAACTATTCTTTAGGGTTTTTTTAAAATTTATTGTTTAAAGTCGAATTCTGTTAAATCTGACTTTTAAAGTACTGTAGCAAATATAATATTTTGAAAATTAAAATAGGAAGTACCATATTTAGGAAGAAACCCTAAAATAATATTTATGAATTTCCTCCGACAAGTTCCTTTTATTTGTCACCATCGACGATTTTTTTTTTTATATCGAGAGTTGGTTATTCTTTTTTAATATTTTCTTTCACTTATATCTTTTTTAGTAATTAATCTTTTTTTATTCTTCGTGTTTTTTTCTTTTTTTATATATATATTTTGTATGTTTGATTCTTATGACAACGACGATAGAACTAACTCATTTAGATAATTATAGATCGTCGACTCTCCCCTTTCCCTTTGCATCCCCTTAGTTCCCTCTTCCTCCATGCTCATTTTCTTGTCATAATTTTTTTCATTTATATGTTTTATTTTTTGTTTTTTTTTTTGAATTGTTTTGTTTTGTTTTCTTGGTTATTGTGGTTTTTCATCTTCACTACACCGTCTTCGTCGGTCGGACGACTCCTGTTTAGCCTTGCACCGTAAATTTAGTGTCTTCGTCTATATAGTAGGTATGGGGGAAAAACATCTGATTTGAGTGCTTAATAATGTTGTTTCAAAAATGTGAATATGAAATCTTTTATTAATATGGTTCTTATGAGTTATGTTAAGGGTGTACTTTAATTTATCACTTTATCCAACACTTACTAATAATATATTTACTAATTATATTTCTGAAAATTAAAAAGAAAATTGCCCTAAATTATTTTAATTGTACCAAATTCGCTTTTAATCCCCAAAATAAAGGGCGAAAAACAAAAGTTATTCCCAATCTCATTGAATTTTACACTCAGATTTATTTTAGTCATTAAAGTTTCAAAACGCTCAATTTATTCACTAAAATTTAGATAATGGACGTTTTCGATCACTCATCCGTTAATTTTTTTAACAACGTTATGACGTGGACTTCGTCGATCGGTCACTGTTATCAGACGCTACCGTCGACAACAGTAAATGGTGGTCGTTCAGTTTTAAAATTTTATTAATCGCTTTGTCTCGGTCTCTTGAGTCAAAATACGACCTCTATTTTGCCGAAAAATGTCTAGAAGTACACGAATCAGCAATTTTTTTTTTTTTTTTCTCTCGCCAATCTCTCTCCTTCTCCATTGAATAAATTTATTTCTCAGTATGTTGTTCCCTTATGCCGAAGAAGCTTTCCACGTGAATCTTAAAAAAAAATCTTCGTTCGTCGATAAATAGAGCATCCAAAAGTTAACGTATGAGTAATAAAAAGTTCAATGTCTAAAACTTTAGTGAGTAAATTGAACGTTTTAAAACTTTGACAACTAAAATAAGTTTGAGAGTAAAATTCAATGATGATTTACGTAATTTATTATTATTAAAAATAAATAAAATATTTTCTCATTTATTTGGGTTTTTTTTTTTAAGTTTTCGACCACACCATTTTCGTGTATATAAGTCCTCCCATTTCTCTCCCATTTTCCTCCCATTGAATTCTAATCTTTTTCTCTCTCCCTCGTCGGTCGTTGCTTCTATTTCATTTCTATCGGAGGGTGGTCAATATGGGGTCTCCAATTTTGCCAGATCTCGGAGCCGAGATCCTGATCCCGGTCTGCGCCGTTATTGGAATTGCCTTTTCTCTCCTACAATGGGTTCTCGTTTCCAAGGTGACGCTCTCCCCTGCTCGGGACTCTGCTTCCGCCGGGAACAACGGTGCTGGTGGCAAAAACGGGTGTGCCGATTACCTCTTGTTAGAATTAAATCATAACTAAATATGAAATCTAAACCCAGGATCTATCATGTCAAATCATCAAGAACAATAAACTGAATGCGAAGCGTATCAGATTAATCGATAGATGAAAACCTTGAATCTTTTGATGAAGATCACCTAAAAGGTGGTTGTGATCTTCCAAGAAAATAGGTTTTCTCTTGATGTAAAACTCTCTGACGGGAAGGAGAGAAAAACAAGTTAACCTATTTCTTGGGGACCACTACCTTTTTATATAGTTGATTTAATAATCAACTATTAAGTATTTATAACTCTGCCCTCATCGAATTATAAATACATCTTATGGTATCTACACTTTTATTTCCATGACATTTTAATACCCATGACCGCCTAACATAATTGGTCACTTAATTTTGTGTCATACTTTAAAATAGCAATATACATTATACATATGTGCCCACTATTACGGATTTTAATCCAACAATCTCCCACTTGGGCAACATATGTTTCGACAAATGTATAACCTTATGAGCTCAAAAATTTGCTATTATATAATAGGTATTCTGTAACAATCTCGTCCCATCAACTATATCGATATAGGATCAAAGCAGCCTTTGTCGTATCAATCGTGACAAGACCCATCAATGGTCACGTGTACAAATATAGTCAAATGACATAGATCAATCATGGACGCGTAGCATGGAAAATTACATGAAATGTGAACCAAACATGTCTATTTCCAACTGGTCCTCCTAAACCTTAGTGAGATCAAACTTTCTTGAATTGTGTGCATAAACCAAAAGAACTTTATTTTTGCAGAAAATAATCTTAAAATAACTTTAAACTGAAGTAAATCAAATTGTGTCTAAACCAAATGAGCATTTTTCAAAAAATTACAAACTCCCACTAAAATCAGATATCTTTATATAACATTACACCCACATGAGTAGTGTGCTCATGAAAGACCTAGGGTGATAGTTTCTTAATAAGCGCGCAAATATGAGTTTGTACCAACATGCTCTATAGACACACAATCACTCAAATTTTCTTTAACAACTAGGAACTTAATATTTATGTGCTTCAAATTTGAAGTGTTCCTATTGTTCATAGAATAAATGAATGCATATTTATTGTCACAAAATAATCGAAGTGGTCTTTCTATTCAATCTATAATTAGCAGCCCATGTGACAAAATTATTTTGCATCAATATTCTAATAGAATCAAGTCTGAAACTTGATGATCTCTAACTTACCAGAACTTCAATATGTGAGCATGTAATTTTTGTTCTCTAAAGATATTTCATAACCCTATTGGCTGCTATTCAATGATCCATAATATGATTGCTTAAATATCTATCTAACATTCCAACAATGTACGCAATATCCAAACGCATACATACTTGAGCATAAATTAGAATCTCAAATAGCTTATGCATATGGAATCTTTTGTATTTTCTAAATTTCAAGGTTACTTTTAGGGCATTGAGTAAGACTAAATTTGTCTTCTTTAGCAATTTGAGTATCACTTGGTTTACTCCCACTGAACTTGTAGTATATACAATTGTCAACCAAATTTATCTCAAAGCCGAATGAAATAATCAATATGAAATTTATAATTTCATTAATGAGAGTCCTACTTAAGCTCATAGATGAATTTATTTAATTTACATATAATTGATTTTGTATCATTAGACACAAATCTATGATTGTACCATATAATTCATTTCTTCAATGTCGTCATTGAAAAACACAAACCTAACATCCATCTTATGTAGCTCAAGTTTAAAATAAGAAACAAGCGTCATGATTATCTTGAAAGAGTATTTCAATGAAACTTGAGAGAAAGTCTCCACAAAATCAATGTCTTCTTTTAGAGTATATCCTTTAAATACAAGATGCCTTATACTTGTCCGCATTATCATTTGCATCCCTCTTGGTTTTAAATATCCATTTACAACCAATTGGTTTGCACCTTCATGTAATGAGACAAGTTCCTAAACTTTATTGTCTTGCATAAAATTATACTCTTCTTGAATGACATCAATTCACTTTTGAGAGTCAGAACTTTTATGATTTGATAAAAAATGAATGAATCATTTTCTATCATTCCATTATTATCCTTATTTTCTTGAATAAATACAAAGTAATAATCCGAATAGTATTTCTCCTTCCTCTCTTGGATATCTTTAATGACACTTGTTTTTGAGGTTGTTGAGTTTGTTCTTCTGAAAACAATTACCTTATCTTGAATGAGAGTTGTTCAACATTGTTTTGCTGAGGTACTTGATTCACTTCTTGATTAATGATAGGTTTGAAAACCTAAACATCGTCAAAAAGTGATAGTAGGAATTAAATTATAATCCAATTCCTCCTCAAAATCAATGTATCTAACCTTATTTCTCCCTCCAAACTCAACATCCTAAAAAAAAATTATAGATCTCTCCTTAAATAATTCCTAATTGTGGGATCATAAAACTTACAACACATGGATCACTCAAAATAATCAAGTAGTTGCTTGGTTTTGAAGTTTAATTTCTTCACATGTGTCCTAACTTATTACAAAAGAATCAACCCTTTGTAACTTATCGTTGTTTCTTTTGAGTTGGACCTTTAGCAACTTTATTCTAATATATTTTTTATTGCCCTTATTCTTAGAGACACTAACTAAATGAGCACTAATCGAATGAGTACTTTTACACTTATAATGCTTCAACTTTTCTTCCTCTTTAACCCAATTAGAAATAAGCTCATTTAAAGTCTATTTCTCCTTTTGACAGATTGTAACTAATTTTGAATTGGTTAAATGTATAGGAAAATGATACCAAAATCATAAGAACAAACAATTGTTAGAAAGTTTGATCTTATGTGCCTTAAATTTTGAAGCAATATTAAACATTTTTCATAATGTACTTCCTCACATTTCCTTGACCCTTATACTTCATAGACATCAAAGAAGGCATAAATGATGTCATCTTAACCTTAATGTTTTTGGGTAAATCATTTCTTAATTTCGTCAAGGAAACCCTTAATATGAGTAATCTCTTTAGATTTGTGCTCCTAAAGACTTATAGAATGTTGTTCTTTATGATCATTAGACTCGTGCGATTTTAACAATCTCACCTCTCAAAATTCCTTTTATGGGTGCTTATCATGGTGAGAGGTGCAAGTTATTCTTCCCTTAGTGCAAAGTCTATGTTCATACAACCAAATACTATATGTAAGTGTCTTTTCTATTCCTTGAAACTAGTTTCACTAAATATGAGTGTAGAATGTATTTAATGATATTGTGACAAAGAAAGATAAATTACCTAAATATAGAACAAAAATAAGTAAATAAAATAAAAACAAGCTCACATAAATATTCATAAGTAAACAAATAAATTCAAAATAATGGCTAGTTCCCCTCAAGATACCAAGCACAACATTAATATCAAGTCTTTGGACAAGAATATTAATCAGTAAAGCGGTACTCTTTGTTGTAGCAATCAAACATTGACAATAGACTATGTCAAACAATAGATTAATCTTTGGAGTAACGTATTGCTTACATAAAATACCTTATAATTGTCACACATTTATCGCCACAATTGTCGTTGTAATTACGCCAAATATTAATTTTCCTTTGGGCCAATTAATAAACGCATGAATTACAAAAACCCATAATTATCTTAATATTTTAAATAAACTAATCTACACAAAAGCGGTCACTTTGGTGACATTATGTTTCAATTAATCCATTAAAATATTAGACATCTGGTGCCAAAATATGAATTTAATTGTTTCAAAATATTTGTCTTAATTTTATCTTTCAATCAAATTAAAAGATAACCAAAATAATAATAAATTTGAATAAAGGTAAACCTCATATCAAGATACCGGACACTCCATTAATATTTCATCTTTGGACAAAATATTAACTTGTAAGTGATATCTTGGTACAATAATCAAACATTGATAATAAGAACATGTCAAACAAAAATCTTCCTTTGGGCCGATTTATTGCTCACATATAAAATCAATAATTATCACATGTTTATTACCATATTTGCACATGTAATAATGTTAATTATTAACATTCCTTTGGGCCAATTAATACTAACATAATCCGACTTACATGCACAAAACCTTCTATATATTAAAATAAAATAATTTCCACAATAGAGGTCACTTTGGTGACTTAATGCTTTAATTAATTTATCTCAAAATATATAATATAAATATACCGATATTCAAATTTAAAATTTTATAACAATCAAACTGAAATTTCGATAACACTTAAGTTTCCAAAATAACCCAACATAAGATTGTCTGTCTGAATGGGGCTATCAAAATCGGAAAAACAAATTTTTGACTGAATTAATCAAAAAATTCCTTAAGCATGCATTTGCCAAAATAAAACTTAAATTCAAAACAATCAATCTTTAACTTAAATTAAATATATATAAATGAATAATTCATAAAATGATCACATTAAACTTTAATATATCCATAATAACCTAATGATCAAAATTGAAATTCTTAATCAAACTAAATAGGATATGAATTTCATAAGATTAATGACATGCTTTCCAAAACCAAAACCAAAAGTATATTCCGTAGATAACATTAATGGCATAATTAAGCATAGTGTGAAACAAATATAAGCCAAAGGATCTGTACAAAACTAAACAAGATTGAACAAATTCAACCATAATTTATTAGACTAATCCAAATATAAAGCTTCGAGAGCTAACATCATTATAAAGTTTTCAAGTCACATAAATTTACCACGACCAAGCCCAAGTCGGACTTTTCTTAATAACTAACGATTAAAATTAAAATTTTAATCAAACCAATCGAATATATTTACTATTAAATCCAAAACAAACATATCAATCATCAATTAAAACCAAAAAATATATATTGATGAAGAGCCATGGTAATTTTAATATATCCAAAAACCACGATATCGTGAAAAAGGAATTCAATTGTCATCGGAAATTGAATTTGAAAGCATCAAAACTTTAATGTTTGTCAAAGAATATAATAACCCTAAAAAGATTGTACAGCAAAACATGGGCAGCTTAAAGTTTCACAATAACCCTACATATACATACTTTACGATAATTCAAGCATAATGGTTATCGCACAAGAGATTATCACAATATAAATCCAAATAAGGTTGATAACCTAATAATTGTAATCGGAAATTTAGGAAAATTGCTTAAACAATGGCCTTAGGAAAAACAAAGTCCAAAGCATTAATTAATCCTAAAACATGCAACCACCCTAATTATACCGTAAATATTTAAACCCTAATTATTGAAGAACTTAAAAAAACTGATCCATAATATAATTGCCGCTAATTGTATAAAACCATCAAAAGCAAGCAACGTATGCATAAATTCAATAGTTTATGATTTGATTTTCTATAATAAAATATAAAACCTTAAAACCTTCATTCGTCATAAATTAAAACTTAAAATTTCAATATCCGTATTTAATCTAAATACCAAATCAAAATAGAATCGATCCAAAAAAAAAGTAAATCTGTTTTCAATGATTCAACATGACGAGGCTCTGATACCACTTGTTAGAATTAAATCATAACTAAATATGAAATCTAAACCCGGGATCTATCATGTCAAAATCATCAAGAACAATAAACCTGCGAAGCGTACCTGAATTAATCGATAGATGAAAACCTTGAATCTTTTGATGAAGATCACCTAAAAGGTGGTTGTGATCTTCCAAGAAAATAGGTTTTCTCTTGATGTAAAACTCTCTGACGGGGAAGGAGAGAAAAACAAGTTAACCTATTTCTTGGGGACCACTACCTCTTTATATAGTTGATTTAATAATCAACTATTAAGTATTTATAACTCTGCCCCTCATCGAATTATAAATACATCTTATGGTATCTACACTTTTATTTCCATGACATTTTAATACCCATGACACGCCTAACATAATTGGTCACTTAATTTTGTGTCATACTTTAAAATAGCAATATACATTATACATATGTGCCCACTATTACGGATTTTAATCCAACACCTCATTGAAGAAGAAGAAGGTCTTAACGACCATAACGTTGTTCTTAAATGTGCTGAAATTCAGACCGCCATTTCTGAAGGTTGTTGCTCTTTCCACTCCTTTTTTCCTCCCTTTTACATGCTTTTGCGATCTGGGTTTTTTGAAAAATTGATTCTTTTGGTTTTATGTTCTGAAAGTTTAGATCTTTTGCTTCTCGTTGTGTGTTTCTGTTTGTTTTATGTTTGTCTGGTTGAGATTTTGGTTTGTCTGCATAAGTTTCGATATTGTTTTTGTGAATCATTACTGGGAAGAAGAGGAAAAGAGTTGAGAGCACGAGGTCTGTATTTCCTCACGTCCGCCTGTGTTAAAGTGTTTGTATCTTTTTTTCCCTGAATTGTTGGATATTTATTTTATTAAAGTGCAATGAACAAGTACAACTGCAGCTTGTGCAAGCTGTCTTAATAATAAAATATTGTGCTTTAATGAACGGTTTCTTCAGATCAAAGTTTATGGTGAAGGGGTAAATATGTAGTTTGGACCTACATGATTTGAGTTACTATATCTCACAATCAACATTGATTTTGGTTGTTCTACTGCTTCCTTTTTTCCTCTGTTCCCTCTTTGCGAGTATAATTGATGATTTATTATAATCAATGGAAAGGTGAATTTGATGATTCCAGGATGGGATTGTTATTGTTTCTACATTCTAGATTTTGTACCTTTTTCTTTTGTTGAACTTGTACCAGATCTGGAATTCTTCATATGGGGCTGCCCCGACTCAAGTTTGCAGTGACCATTAGTCACTTCTTCTGAAATGCTTGTTTAGTTTCCTTTGTTTTTGCCTAAAATTTCGAGTGCTTCGGTGAAATTTAATTCATATCATGCATGAATGATTGTCATAGTAAAAGCTGATTTGAGAAAATGCTGCATTATTTCATGATATTATATTCTTTAGCACTTTATTCACTTTTGGAAAGTGAGATGCTTTAGAATCATTTCTATGCTTCTGAGGTTGGGACATGCTGAGTTGATGTTAAGTAGGATAATTTATATTCTAGGTCATTGAACTTAAGTAGGATAATTCCTTAATTAACAAATTAGATCACCGCCTTAACATGCATACATGACTTATTTTCTAAATGAATAAACTTTGGGGTTCTGTGCTAAGTCACTTGCATTTTGAGCCAACTTTTTCTTGAGACTTAATTGACTTAATTAAAGGTTTGTGACTACATGGAAATTAATGTTAAATTGACTTAAATTGTAAATTACACTCTATATAAGTATCTTTAGATCAATAACTTTTTATTTGCTGTCGATAAACATTTTAAATTTTCGACTACTTTTCTGTTTGAATTTGCATCCAATTAAGTGAGGACAGTAATAAGAATATTCTACCTTGTTCTCTAGGCAATGTTCATAACAATATTGTTTTGTTGCAAAGGATTACTGGTTTTTATATTTAGTTGCTCTGTTTATTTCATTTTCTCTTGTTAATTTTTGGAAAAGACTTTTCCAGTTAGCTGATTTTTGATTTATGAGTTAACAGGAGCAACCTCATTTCTTTTCACCGAGTATCAGTATGTTGGCATTTTCATGGTTGCTTTTGCAATCTTGATTTTCGTTTTCCTTGGCTCGGTAGAGGGTTTCAGCACAAAGAGCCAGCCTTGTACATATGACCAATCTAAGACGTGCAAACCTGCGCTTGCCACTGCCTTATTCAGCACAATATCTTTCTTGCTCGGTGCTGTCACTTCAGTTGTTTCTGGCTTTCTTGGGATGAAAATAGCTACCTATGCAAATGCTAGAACCACCCTGGAGGCTAGAAGGGGAGTTGGAAAGGCATTTATCACCGCATTTAGATCTGGAGCTGTCATGGGCTTTCTTCTTGCTGCTAATGGCCTTTTGGTGCTTTACATTGCCATCAACTTATTCAAGCTCTACTATGGTGATGACTGGGGTGGCCTTTTTGAGGCCATCACTGGTTATGGACTTGGAGGTTCATCCATGGCACTTTTTGGCAGAGTCGGTGGAGGTATCTACACCAAAGCTGCTGACGTGGGTGCTGATCTTGTAGGCAAGGTGGAAAGGAACATTCCTGAGGATGACCCTAGAAACCCAGCTGTAAGTAACTTGTATCTACAACTACAAATATGTTATAGCTCTTATAATTCTGAAATTGAGTTGTGCTTCGTCCTCCTGAGGCGTGACTTCTCACAGTGTTGCTTCTATGTTTTCAGGTGATTGCCGACAATGTCGGGGATAATGTTGGTGATATTGCTGGAATGGGATCTGATCTTTTTGGCTCCTATGCTGAATCATCTTGTGCTGCGCTTGTTGTTGCTTCCATATCTTCTTTTGGCATCAATCATGAATTAACTCCAATGTTATATCCACTCATCATTAGTTCTGTTGGTATCATTGTTTGTTTAATCACCACCTTATTTGCAACTGATTTCTTTGAGATCAAGGCTGTTAATGAAATTGAGCCATCATTGAAGAGGCAACTTATCATCTCCACTGTTCTCATGACAATTGGAATCGCGGCTGTTAGTTGGATTGCTCTTCCAACATCTTTTACTATTTTCAATTTTGGAGAACAGAAAGACGTGAAGAACTGGTAAGCTCTCGGTGCTTCTTTTATTGAGGAAGAGCAATAGTCATATGCTTGTTTTAGAACGAGTGTATAATATTGAATTTCTTCTGCAGGCAACTATTCTTATGTGTTGCTGTTGGTCTTTGGGCTGGCCTAATTATTGGTTTTGTAACGGAGTACTACACTAGCAATGCATACAGGTAATTAGTCTGGATGGTATTTATTTTTCTCCTCGACTATCCTTTGTAATCTTTGAGTTTAACTCGTTCTGTACTTTCTCCTGCAGCCCTGTACAAGACGTTGCTGATTCCTGCAGGACTGGAGCTGCAACCAATGTTATTTTTGGCCTTGCTTTGGGTTACAAGTCTTGCATTATTCCTATTTTTGCTATCGCAATCAGTATTTTTGTTAGTTTCAGCTTTGCTGCTATGTATGGCATTGCTGTTGCTGCCCTTGGAATGCTGAGCACCATAGCTACTGGATTGGCTATCGATGCTTATGGTCCCATCAGTGATAATGCTGGAGGCATTGCTGAGATGGCCGGCATGAGCCACAGGATTCGAGAGAGAACTGATGCTCTTGATGCTGCAGGAAACACCACTGCTGCCATTGGAAAGGTTTGATCTGTTTTCACTTAAGCACCGGCCGTGCTTTCTCTTTTTATTTGATTTTTGGCATCTACATTTCATTGGCATATCCAGCTTTTATACTTTCAGTGTTTTGGTTGGAACTGAATGTTTTTGAAAAAATGCTGTATTGTAGCTGCAATTTCTGCCTGCTCACACATGATTTTTTGTTTTATAAAATTTCACTTTATTTTAAATTTGACTACTTGGTATTTATTTGAACACTACATTTTTCCAGTCGTTTGTAACTGTAAGAAATAGTTTTTTGAACTACAGCCTGAAGTGTGCTGCTATTTCAACAGTTGATGTGATGTTGCATTAAATTTTTGTTTTTGAAAAAATGTAACCTTTATTTTTGCATTACCATGAAGGTATTCATTTGAACACACTGCAATTTTTCTAGGGTTTAACGCCATTGGTTCTGCAGCACTGCTAAGCCAGACTGCTACCTTTGGCGCCTTTGTGAGCCGTGCTTCTATTCAACAGTTGATGTTGACCCTAAAGTTTTTATTGGTTTGCTTGTTGGGGCAATGCTTGGGATCTTTTTGGTGTGGAAACTCTCCATGAAGAGTGTGGGAAGTGCCGGTTGAGGAAATGCTCAGGCAATTTAACACGATCCCAGGTCTCATGGAAGGCACTGCTAAGATTTTGACTACGCTACCTGTTTTAAGATTCTACTTAATGATGCTTCCATCAAAGAAATGATCCCACCTGGTGCTCTAGCGATAACGCTAACACCACTTCGATTGTTGGGACCGACTTCTCCTTGCCACCCTTATGATTGACAATTTTAAAATAAAGCATTCTATATTTATATGCTCTGGACTCTGTCATGGAATGCAGGCCGGTGCTTCAGAACATGCAAGAACTCTTGGTCCCAAAGGATCAGATCCACACAAGGCAGCTGTTATCGGTGACACCATCGGTGACCCTCTAAAGGATACATCCGGGCCATCACTGAACATCCTCATAAAGCTAATGGCTGTCGAATCACTCGTCTTTGCACCCTTCTTTGCCACACATGGTGGACTGCTTTTCAAGATATTCTAAGGAAAAAAAACAAAAACACCTAGCTAATCATCAGTAGTGAAAATTTTCCTTTCCCTTGTAAAGGGTTGACAATGACATCGATGATGATGATGATGATGATGGTCAATCTAGAAAAGAGTTAAGAACTGCATGACATTATTGTCTCTTTTTTTTGTATGAAAGAATGTTTTTGTTGCGCTCTCCCTGCACAACTCTGGTTTTATGGCTCTGAAATTCATGAGTGGTTTTAGGCAAAACGGACATTGCTGGTATAATGATGCTGTAGCATAAATTCTTGATGATTAGTAATTGCAGATTAAATTGTCATTTTAGCTCTGATCCCAGAGGGACCATGCACTCGGCTTGCATAAAATAGACAGAATCGAGATGAAAAATAAAAAATTTTGAGATAAACAACTTGAAATGATTTGACATATTTTTTACCATTCAAAAAATATTTTAAATTTTTCGGTTCGAGTCTAAGTTTTTTGAGTTCCTATAAAAATTTAATTATAATTATTTATCATATTAAAACGTTTTTGATTCTAATTTAAAAAGACTTTCTCTAATCATATAAGATATGCATATATATATTTCTTCATATTTTTTATATGTTGAATATTTCTTTGCATATTTTTATATATAAGCTCTGATATATATATCATAAAAAATTGAGAGACTCGCCAAAACTTAAAAATAAATTTTTTAATTACTAAAAATTTGAGTTTTTATTTCCATTTTATAACTCAAACTTTATTTGAATTTTTTTCTTTCAATTTTGACCCCTATTGCTTTAATTTCTAAGAAAAAATTATTCCATTTTTTTGATTTTTGATGATGCAACGTTTGCTTATATTGCATTAAAATAATAGAGTAATTGAATTCAAAGTATAGTTTCAATAGTAAAAAGGGATGTGTTCTATTTAAGTGATCTAGATTCAATAATTTAATTAATAAGAAAATCCAAAAATATTAAAAAAAACAAAATACAAATATTATATTTTAATACACATTTTGTGGAAAAGAAATTTTTCAAATTTTTATATTTAAATTATAAAATTTAAAAAAGTTTAATATGAACAATTAAATCTTAAATTCAAAAATCTAAACTCTAAATTCCACCCCTTACATCCTAAACCCTAACTTAAATCCTTCAACCCTAAAATTGAAAATTTTATATAAACTCTTACATATCAAAATATTTTCCAGATACTACTTTTTACTTGTCCGTTTACTAATATATGAAAATTTAATTAGGAAAAAACTTTGATACAAAGTGCCTTTTAGTTTTAGGGGTTAAGGTTTTAGTTTAGGGTTTAAGGTTTAGGGGTTTAGGTGGTATGGTTTAGAATTTAATGTTAGTGTATAGAATTTAAGGTTTAGAGTTTAGTTTTTTAGGGTTAAGGTTATGAATTTAAAATTTAGATTTTTATAGTATAAATACATAAACTTGTGTAAAATTAATTTTACATAACTTGTGTATCAAAAATTTACCCATTTAATTAATGGAAACATAGATAGGCGGACAATAATTGGGGTTAGAGGCCTAGGGCTTATGTGGCCTTGAGAAATTTGCATTCAGCGGCGGATTTTAATAATATGATTTTGAGTCTTATTTAAATTTTTAAATGTGAAACTTAACAATATAATTTCGAATTTAATTCAACTTTTTTATATTGAGCTTTAAGTTAATATTTCTAAAAAAAGTAAAGATTTTATTTTAAAAAATCAAGGTCTAATTATTTTTTTTAAAAATTATTTAATTAAAGCTTTTTAACTTTCAACAGAAGGCTTAATTAAAAATATTTAAAACTTTTCAACATAATAAAAGTTTCTAAATTTTTTGAAGATACTAACTCAAAATTTTTGAGATCAGAGCCCTCTTTGGTCCGATCTACCCTTTTTTACATTCAACCCTTTAAATTTTGAAAATTTATAATTAAGCTCCCAAACTTTTAGAAATTTCAATTAAGCCTCAAAAATTTTAAAATTTCCGTTACGTCTCTAAACAATTTTAATTTGACATCGCAAAATTTTCTTATTAAACCCTTTTACTTTTTTTGATTAAACCCTCCAAACCAGACGCTTTTACTGCTGGAAACTCGACAAAGGAACAAGACATTTATGACTAAGGCTTTGTTTGTCGTTATAGTTCGAAAACCTGGGTTTGGGGGCAAACGCTCGTTTGGAGAAGTCAGATTTTTCTGACTGTCTGAAAATGCCTATTTGGACGAGAAAATCGACTGGTAAACTATCGTTTAGAGCCAAACAAGGGTTGTTTGGGGTTGTTGTTGCTAGTGAACGGGCGTTGCCCACCGTAACAGCAACCAAAAACACAGTTTAAGCATATAATTTAACAAGAGGGTTGGTGGCAAAAAAAATAAGGCACCTATCAAAGTTGCACGTGAGAGAAATAAAATAAATGAAAACGGCCGCCAATAATAGGTTTCATATTATTTTTCTAAAAAAACATTCTTTTTATTGTTTTATTAATTATATAAAAATAAAGTTTAAATTCAAATTTATTATAATAAATAATTATTTAAATCATAACAATACCAATATATCATGTTTTAATAATTATAAAATAGAATTTATGTCAATTATGTAGGATTATATACTAACAATGTATTAATTCGCGTGTTAGCACTTAGCATATGTTGAAAAAAATTCACGTGTTAGCATAAGATCAACCGCCTACTAATAAACTTGTAAATCAATCTTCTTAAATATGTATTTTAATTTAAAATAGCCATATCAAAAGATAAATTTAAAATTTAATTAAATAGAAATCTTATTTTTAAAATTTATATAGTTTATAAATAAAAAGAATATATAAATATTAACATGATTAGAACTCAAAGAGTGGTTTCGTTAGAAAAGTGGGTGATATTTGTCTTAAAAGACTTGAATTCGAGCACATGTGTGTGCAAGTTGTTTCTTATTTATCTATACAGTTTGGTTTAATTTGGTAAATTATTTTTTATAGTTCACTGATTTTTGGGTCACGACTTTTTTAGTTCTTTTTACGTATTAACTTTGGGTTTAGAGATTTCGTATTTTATTTTAGTAAAATAACTTTATTTTATAATTTTTTAAACATTATTTAGTAAAATTTTAACATCTTTTTCGTAAAAAATCTCTTAAATTTTTTTAATCAAATAAAAAATTAATAATTCATATATAAAATACTTATTTTTATTTTAAAAAAGAATTAAATTAATTATAAATTAAATAACAAATCATATTTAATTCTATTCAAATAATCATAATTTTTAAATGTGTTCGAGAGCATCCAGTTATTATATTTCTTGCTTTTGGTTGCATATTTGGGTAGGTTATAGGTGTGTTTGTTACTCTTTTGGCTTATTGCATCTTTGGTCATTGTGTTGGTGTTGTACCGTATATGTTCAACATATTAATAATAAGATATAAGTACTCTTTTCTCCTTCTTCTTTCTAACTATTAAGTTTTAACTTAGTGTTAGTAATGAAGGGTTTTTAACGAGACCTAAATTTTAATAAAAAAATATAAACGTTCAAACACTACAATTTAAATCGATCTTCGATTTTTGTTGTTCAGTCCTACCGCATACCAAGATCTCACCAAACCAAAGAAAAATAGTGTAGACTTGGCAATTCCTAAAAGCCATCACTTGTATCTTGTAGGTTGGTTTCATACATAGGCTTATAGATGTTCTTAAAACACTTGGTTGAATGAGTTTTATTTCTTCATAATTTCATCATTAATCAAAAGTCAAAAGTTGGGAGTTTCACTAATTAATCGAGTTGTTGGCCTTAACAGGGTTGTTACGTCACGTACCTTTTCTTCGTGGAGTGTTTGAATGCTGAATTCTAAAGCCACGTCTTTGTATAAGGCTGGCAAAAGGACGCGTTTTTCGTCGTCAAAATTTAAATATTGCAAAATAATTTTGACTCGAGGTTAATATATTTTATTTTTGACCCGACATAATTCGATACCGATTCAATCCCAAATTTTTAACAAAAAAATTGACTAAAAATTAACAAAATATTAAATATCGTATATAAAATAACATATATATTGAGTCGGGTTGAATAATTTTCACCCAAACCCGAAACGCTCCGCCTTGACTCGATATTTTCAAAACTCGACCTCGACTTGACACATGCACTGATTTTATTTTTATTAAAAATTCACCCTTATCGGGCCAAGACTCGACAAGGCCAAGTTATTTTGCCATCCCTAGTTGGTAAACAGAGTCATCCTTGAGTTTGAGTAGCAAGGGCAATATTTTGGGTTTAGTTTTTTTAACCCTTGTTATTAGTGTTTAATTTTTGGATTAAGGGCTATTTTTGCTCCTGTAATAGTCTTGATTTATCGATTTCGCCTCTATGGTCTTTTTGCATCAATTTACCCTTGAAGTAGTAGAATTGCATCACCGTTTAGGGTTTAGGAGTGTTTTTATGTTTCATAATCACTTTAGATTAATAAATTTTTGTATTAGGGTTTAGGATTTAAGGTTTGAGATTTAGAAATTAGGGTTAGAGTGTCAGTCAATGGGCAAATGATGATGTAATTTGACTACTTCAGGGGCAAAATCGATAAGAAAATACTATAGGGGTCAAATCGATAAATTTGGACTACTATAGGGACAAAAGTAGCCCTTAAGCCCTAATTTTTTTCAATGCATGTAATTAAGAGTTTACTCTTAAAATTTATTTTTTCCAATATTTGTTACTAGGAGTCAAAATTTTTCCCAATACTTGTTATTAGTAACCCAATTTTTTTGTAATATTTGTTATTAGAAGCATATTCTTTTTTTCCTCAACATTTGTTATTATGTGTCCATTTTTTCAACACTTATTATTAGGTGCATAGTTTTTCTTAATATTTGTTACTAGAGACTTACTTTCATTTTTTACTTGTTATTGAAAACTTATTTTGTGTTCACTCTTAGACCACCAAAATTTCAAAAACGGACTTGTCGATACATGAGGTTAGTATTACAGTTTCAACTCGTAATATCAATATCTTAAAGGATTATGGTCCTTTCAGACGAGACTTTTAATGTGTTGTCGAGACTCCACATGATCTTAAGGGATTGGTGATAATTTTTGTTGACAAATCTTAATCTTATTTAGAGGGGAGGAGAAGAAGACTCTAAGGAAAGAAAGGGGTGTTTCTAGTGGGTTTAGAACCTTAAGAGAATATGAGAAAATAAAAATGAACAGCTTGGTCAACCAACCAAATATGTTTGCTCGATAAATTTTAAAGGATTAAAGTTTCAATTCTATATATTAAGAAATAAAATTGGATGTCATATTTCATGTTAGGTGGATTGCGAGAGTCATATATACGTTTTGTTAGACTATAAAATGAGACCTAAAAAAAGTAGAGTAAATAGATCAACAACATTAATTATGCAAAGTTAATTATAAAATTTATAAGATCTCGATGAGCGAACGTGTAATAAAAAATAACTCAGATTACATGAACAGTCGTTGTAAATTATTCGGTTACAAAATTAACCCAAACAGTTTAAGTCCGAGTAATTTTGGTCAGTAAAGGATGATCCAATGGAGAGCAACAATTCGCTTTTTTACCAAAAAAATGTTTTGTTTTGACCTATCGGTTTTTATTAGCATTTGAAAAATGAAACAGCAGTTAAATAAGTAAAATTATTCCATACACATTGTGTAAATAAACTCTTTTTATTTTAGGGTTTAAAATCTAGTATTTATGGTTTAATTTGTAGTGTTTAGAATTTATAGTTTAGGATATAAAATTTTAGCGTTAAAGATTCAAAATTTACCGAAAATTAGTTGGTCTAGTGAGATGAGACACTATATCATTTAAGCAATGTTAGAGGTTTGAATCATGACATGTGAATAGAGTAATTGGGTTGAAAGAGTCTTCCCTATAATAGACATATGCAGGACCCAATTTAAATTAATTAACCAATAAATTGAAAACCGATGATAAAAATAATCTAAATTTTAATTTTTAAAAAGCAATTATGTAAACTTTTATATATATATATATATATTTACATGCCATATGTATTTAAAAAAAACAATCATTAAAAAATAAAAAAATACAACTCTTTTCTTTGGGTGGCTAAAAGTATTTAACGTAAATTGTATTTATTGCATACCTGATGATTGTAAGATTGTTAAATATAAATGAATACATGTTGTCTTCAAAAGAAAGATTAATACTTTTTTGGTACGGAAGCATCATATTTTAATTAATTTAAAAGTACAATATATTAGTTGGTTTAAAGATCAGATTGTATTTAAGATTAAATTATGAAGATTAAAAATTTTATATAGTATTTTTATGAAGAGACTAAATATGCAATGTTTTTTTTTTATTTATAATTTGGGTAAAATTTTGATACACAAGCTGTGTATTTACACTATAAAAACCTAAAATTTAAATTCTTAACCCTAATCCTAAAAAACTAAACCCCACACTCTATACCTTAAATTTTAAATACTAACTTTAAATTCTAAACATTACAACCTAAATTCCTAAATTTTAAACCCTAAACTAAAACTCTAACCCTTAAAACTAAAAAAAAATATGTAAACGAAAGTTTACACGACCTGTCTCAAAGTTTTTTCCTTATAATTTTGTATCATTGAATTTCCGTGAAAATATTTATAATGAGACAACATATTATAAGATTAAAATATGGTGTACTAATTTAAAGTAGATTGCAGTTTTCAAATACCCAAACTCAAAGTGCCGCATCCCGGCGTTTCTCAGCCCCATTTTCCGCGGTTGCCGATTCCTCCTTTGTTCTGTAAAACCCGCCATGATTTCTCATCTTCCTCTCCATCGTTCTCTTTCCAAGCCCTCTCTTTCCCTTCTTTCTTCTTCTTCCTCTCAGCCTCTCCTTCAATCTATCTCTTTCCTTCCAAAAACACCTACAAAACCCATTCTTTTCCACTCCGCTAAACCTCTCCGTGTCAAATGCTGCTCCACCGCTCCGCATCGGAATCCGACCCATCCGACGCCCGAACCGTTTCTTCCCTCAAGATTGCCATCATTGGTTTTGGCAACTACGGAAATTCCTTGCTAAAACTCTTTTTCTCAAGGACACAAAGTTTTAGCTCACTCGAGATCCGACTATTCCCATACAGCCAAAAAATGGGAGTTTACTTCTTTTCGAATCCCAACGACTTATGTGAGCAACGTCCAGAAGTTATTCTTCTTTGTACTTCGATTATCTCGACCGAACGAGTTCTAAAGACTCTTCCTTTACAAAGACTGAAAAGTTCCACATTGTTCGTCGACGTTTTATCCGTCAAGGAGTTCGCTCGGAATCTGCTTCTCGATGTGTTGCCTTCTGATTTCGATATTATTTGTTAGCATCCCATGTTCGGATCACAAAGTGCGAAACATAGCTGGAAAGACCTCTTCTTTGTCTACGAGAAAGTTAGAATCGGAAATGAATCCTCCAGGGTCCAAAGGTGTGAGCAATTTCTTGGAATATTTCAAACTGAAGGGTGTAGAATGGTGGAAATGAGCTGCCAGGAACACGACTGGTTTGCGGCGGGGTCACAGTTTATGACACACACGGTTGGGAGAGTGCTGGACATGTTGGGGTTGGTGTCAACACCGATTAATACAAAGGGTTATGAGGCTTTATTGAATTTGGTTGAGAATACTTGTGGGGATAACTTTGATTTGTATTATGGGTTGTTTTTGTATAATAAGAGTGCTTTAGAGATGGTGGAGAGGCTGGATTTGGCCTTTGATGCTTTGAGGAATGAGCTTTTTGGCAGGTTGCATCAGGTTGTGAGGAAACAGTTGTTTGACTAAGGAGAGAAGGTAAAGAGTGTCCATGATAGTAGTTATCGAAATCGTGCTGCATCGGCTTTAAGCTCGAATGCTTTGAGGTACTTCTTGGATTTCACTTTTGTTTCTTTAGTTGTTTAGTTCAATTCAGCATGCATGATGTAGATAGTAGCTATTCATTTAGCTTTAAAAGACTGAAGAGTTTCTATATCAATCGAAGGTGAATATGCGAAATCATAAATGATTTAGAATCTTGATTTTACAGGCTGTTTATGTTTAATGTTTTTGTTCTGATAGTTGTTTAAATATTAAATGTGTAGAATTTAGTTAGAAGTAGATGTTAAACGTGGCTTTAAGAGTACTTGTTATTAACGTTGTCAAGGGCTCAAGATGCACTCTAGGCATTTAAACCTTTACATTGCCTCAGGTGCAAGGCACAAAAAAGCGCAAGCCTGAGTGAAGTAAAGTGCAATATATATAATAAAGTCTAAAGTGGAGTCTAGTTTATCTACAAAACATGCAAATTTTATTGGTTAATATGCATAATTTCCAGTGTTGTTGAATGTTCAACTATTACGAAGCATAGGGTTTGATATTATAGTTTTCTTACTAGTAAAGCTATATCAAACGAAAATAAGAGAAATTTAATCAGGCTTTTCTTATCATGCATATGAACTTGCGCCTGATCAAATGGGCCTTGCCTGGAGATGTCTGGGGCGCTTTTGTTCAATAATGCTAAGGCGCAAGGCTCTGGTGCCCCTAGGCGCACGCCTTGACAACACTTTATTAAGATCATGGACTGAATTGCTAGGAATGGGAGATTTTATATCCTTTTTCTTCCTTGACATGTTTAATTTCATATTTAATTCATAACAATTTGTGATGTTTACAATGGATGTAGGATTAGCAGACCTTTAAAACTGCTTGGGAGAAAGTAAGTGGGGATAATTGTCATGCAAATTGTATAATATATTTACGGGCTTTTACTGCAACTTTCAGATCTCAAGATTTTATACCTTATGAATTCAAAGGAAAGATATCCGAAAGTGTTGACGAAGGTTCAAAGCTAAAGATTGCATTTTTGGATTTGGAAACTTTGGCCAGTTTCTTGCAAAGACTCTGGCACGCCAGGGCCACTCAGTTTTAGCCTATTCTCAAACTGATTACCGAGATGCAGCTCAGAAATTGGGTGTTACTTTCTTTTCAGATGCTAATGACCTTTGTGAAGAGCATCCAGATGTTGTTCTTCTATGTACCTCGATTCTTTCAACAGAAAAAGTTCTCAAGTCAATGCCCTTTCAGAGATTGAAGAGAAGTACTTTGTTTGTTGATGTACTATCAGTGAAAGTACTTTGTTTGTTGATGTACTATCAGTGAAGGAGTTTCCAATGAATTTACTTATTCAACATTTACCACCAGAGTTTGATATTCTATGTACACACCCCATGTTTGGACCCGAAAATGGTAAAAATGGATGGAACGGGCTTCCTTTTGTTTTTGATAAGGTGAGGATTGGAAATGATGAAAGACAAATAGCTCGGTGTAATAGGTTCCTTGATATTTTTGCCCGGGAAGGATGCCAAATGGTGGAGATGACTTGTGCAGAACATGATCGGCATGCGGCAGGTTCACAGTTCATTACCCATACGATGGACAGGGTTTTGGAGAAGCTACAAGTGGGATTGACACCAATTAACACAAAAGGTTACGAGACTTTGTTGAAGTTGGTGGAGAATACATCTGGAGACAGCTTCGATCTTTATTATGGGTTGTTCATGTACAATGTAAATGCAATGGAACAGCTTGAGAGAATGGATTTTGCCTTTGAGTCATTGAAGAAGCAGCTCTTTGGTAGATTGCATGGTGTTCTTTGGAAGAAACTGTTTGGAAATTCACAGAAGCTCGAGGTATTGCCGGAGATATCAGTTAAGCAAAATGGTGCACTTTCATCTTCTCCAGAGTGTTAAAATCAGCTAGCTCTATGTTTTTGTTGTATCCGTAAGTTATATGGTTAATCTTTCTTTACCCTTTTGGCCATTTCAATATCTATTACATTTTCAAAAGATCAAAAAGCTTTTGAAGCCAAAAATTCTAAAATCAAGGCTTTTGTGTTAATGATAAATAATCATGCTTGTAAATTGTAATATGCAACTGTTTGCATTCCATATACTTGTAATGTGTAACTTTTTTCTTTGTTGCATCCGATTGCTTTATTTTAAACCTGGTAATTAATGGATTTTTACCAGGACACAAATATTTCATGCACCATTGCAGTCAAATCTTATTTGTTGTTCTCTGCTATACTTTGTGTTGCTAAAAAACAAATTCTGCCCCATTAATTTCACCTCTTCCTGTCCCGTCCCCCCTTTAATTAGCATAGACGGATACAATGTTTACAGGCATATATTATGCATGTTCTATATGTTTGTTAAAGAGTCATATCATTCTATCATTCTGATACTGCTTTGCCAATGTTACTTTTCTCGTGAAGGATTTCACTTGATGTAATTTCTACAATATGGTAACTGTGTCTCCCGCTGCTCACTGTTGGAACGAGCGGTCATCTAGCCTCATGCACGCCATTGTAGCTGCAAAAGTCAAGGTTTCTTTTTTCCTTTTTAATTTAATTCTAATGCACCGTGGGAAGTGAATGATGCCCCTACAAGAGGGTTCTGTTTCTGAATAAATAGAAGGAAATCGTAGTCTAGGAAACAGATGTGAGCACTGACATACAGAACATTTGGACAAGAAGAATTGTCAGAAGTTCGCATCGCTGACATCACAATAATGAAATAAACGTTAGTGATTTGATTCCAATCAAGCCATGACCCCAGAAATGCGATGCTCCACTCAAAATTTTGCCAACTTTATTGGATTACTAGATTCTTAGTTATCCCTTTGTTTGAGGATATTGCTGGTAGCAGTTTGCCTTGATTTTCTATTTATTCTTTGGAAGGGAGATGTCGATTGTTGTATTATTTTTATTTCTGTAACTTTGGCACCCCATTTTGTTGAGGGTAGGAGTTGTACAAAATAATGTTCCACTGATTTAACTGATGGATTTGTAATCTCCATTGTCTCCACCTTTAGCTGCAATTCCATCTTTATTGTTCAGATTCTGGATATTCATAGGCAAATAAGCTTTAATGAAGTTACATTCGAAACAAGACAATGGTACACTAAAACTAGCTATATAACTTTCTTGCAGATGAAGGTGCTCCACAAAGGCATGCATCAGAATCTGATAAAGAGCCTTAATCCTATGCATGGAATTTTACTTCCTCAAGTGCCACTTTGCCTTTCTGAAAGCACTCATAGTTGAAAGAAGCATAATTTTTCACATTCCTGTATAATCTTGGTCTGTTATCATCTATCAAGGCTTCCACAGGTCCTATCTCCTTCTCAGGCTCTGCCTCGTTAAACATTGCCACGGATATCCTCAGCTTGTCCGTGTTAGTCACCACCCTGTGCACCGGGCTCTTGAATATCCTGTTACTCATTATCTGCATCGATTGATACATATCAAACAGATTCAAGTACTTCTTTGGTCATGCTTTTGGATATGCAGAAGTTATGACTCAAACTTACCTGCATTTGGTCACCAAGGTTGACAATAAGGGCATGAGGAATGACAGGAACTGTGATCCATCTCCCATCTCTGGCAATTTGAAGGCCTTCAACTTCTTCGTCTTGCAATAAGACCGTCACGCCGGATCTATCCGAATGAGGCTTGACACCAAGAACTTTGTCTGGTTTTGAACAAGGTGGATAGAAGTTGAACCTCACTTGCATTACCGTGTTGTCTCCGAACTGACCCGAGAAGCTATTCTCTTCTAAGTCAAGTGATTTTGCCATGGCCTTGAATAGAAGATCCATCATTTGCTTTAGCTTGGTGGAATATTGATGCAAGACCTCTCTGCAAGAACTCAACTCATAGCTCACAGTTCATAAAAGTATAAATCATCACAAACCACAAGCTACAAGACTGCAATAGTTCATCTCTGTTGTTAAGTGTAAGTTCATTTACCTGAAACTATCCGGGTTTTCCGGCCAGAGATTGAGCTTTCTTTGGTTTTCAGGAAATACCCTGAGGAACAGGCGAGTGTTCCAGTCGAGAACTTGCTTGTCTGAGACCACCAGATCATGGCCATAACCCTCGACTCCATTCGCTGCTCTGGAGTATTTCATCTTCTCTTCCTGTGGGAGTCCAAAAAATTGCTTCGCAACTCCCCGGACTTCGTCGATAAATGAACTCGACATCCCATGGCCAATAGCCTGACACAAAACACGATTTCAACAGATGATATAGTGAACGGAAACAACTAATCCATTGGGGGGTTGAAGAAAGTACAGAACCTGGAAACACCCTCCTGATTCGAGAGCCGATCTGAGCTTTTCCAGTTCATCTTTCGAGGACAGCAGAAGACTAAGATCAACGATCGGAACCGAGACTGCCGACGAAAGATGAGAAGAATCCGTGGCTCCTAAACTGCTATCTTTGACATGAAATTCTGGGGGTGGCTCATCACCATTCACCGACATCTCTTGAAAACTCTTGGTCAATGGAACCCCATCAAAGAAAACCGGCTTGTCTGCCATGTTTGCTCTCAAAGAAATGAGAATTCCTTGGGACATCGGCTTTATAACTGGCGTGGTATTCTATCACATGTGAATCGTGATGGTTATGTCGTGTTGTGGTTTGGACTGTTATCCCTGGATTCGAGTAAGTAACCAAACTATACTTCTTTTCATATAGGTATCAGAACTATATTTTAGGCTAAATAATTGTATAATGTTTCTTTACGTGACTTATATAAGATTTTATCATGACATACATTATTTTTTCTCGTTATCCAATGAAATTTAAATATGTGGCACGATTTTTTATTTTTTTAAATTAAAATTCAAAAATAAAAAATATATTAATTAACTCAAAAATATTTAATTTCTCTAAAAACCTCAAACCCTAAATTTCTCCACTCCGACCACCGAGTCAACCACCATCAGCCATCTTTATTTTTATTGGACCCTTTTTACTGAAAATCTTATTATCTCGTCGTCAAAAACTGACAAATGAACCGCCGATTGTACCGTCGTATAAACACCAACAATTAAAAAAGAGGCCGATTGAGTTTCTACCGATGAATAGAGGGTGACAAATATCGAACGGTGAGGTACACGACACTTGGGCGATGAATGGTGAACCACCGGCTTATGAAGGATGTCAGATGGTGAGGAAGATGTAATTTGAGGGTTTGATTGAAAGAAATTAAAGTTTTAAGATTTTAAAAATATATATATATAAAAAAAATAGGCTACGTATAATGTTCTGATTGGATGACAAAAAACCTTAAATATGTCACAAAATAAAATATTAAACATTTATTTAACTCAAAATATAATTAAAAAATATATATATATAATATATATATAATTTGGACATTTATTTAGCTTCAAGCCCTGGATTTATTACAAGAAAACAAGGGTTTGCGTAAGTTGCAGTGGACAATCAGTGGATTCCTTTCCATTGAAGAAAAACCATTGATGGAATTGTTCGAGCGAGGAACCAACCAATCAGGGACGGAAGCTTTAACGGACAACGGGCCGTAGCCCCAAAATTTTGGGAATTTAGAATGTAACCTCTAAAATTTTTAGAACTTTAATTTGACCTTTCAAGATTTTAAAGAATTCACATTTGACTTTAAAAGTTTAAATATTTTTAATTAAATTCTCTCTCATATTTTTTAAAAGTTCTCATTAAATCTCTCAAATTATTAAAAATTTTAGTTAAACTTTCAAAATTTTTAAAAGTTTTAGTTTAAACTTTCAATTTATTAAAAAAAAAATAAGTTGACCCTCTAAACTCTTACCCGAAGTTCTAACATTGCAACCAATTTATCAAGCTTTCTTTGTTCCTTTATCTATCGAACAAATTCATGGAAAGAAATAAGGATTATATTTTTGATACACAATTTTTTTTACAGCCCTTCATATTTAAGCTATAAAATCTAAATCCCTAACATTAACACCCTAACACTTAAACCTTAAATCATAAACCCTAAACTCTAAATTCTAACCCCTAAACTTTAAATTCTATATCCTACAACCTAAATCCCTAAACCTTAAATCACAACTTAAATATTTAAACTTTAAAATTAAAAAATTTGTGTGAACTTTAATTTTAATAAACTTGTGTATAAAGTATTTTGCAAGAAACAAAATGAATTTGTGAATACAATTTCCTTGTTTCCTTCTCTTTTAAGTCATCAATAAGTAATGAGTTTTAGTATCTATCAAGTAACTCGAAGTTTGAAGAAAACCTGGCAATGGCAGTGTGGGCCCTGTCCTCCAAATTGTGGGGAAATTATCATTAAGTCCTTTGAAATTTTTGGAAGGTTTCATTTGTCCCGTTAAAATATTTGAAAAAATCTTATTTGTTCCTTTAAAATTGTTAAAATATTTATGTATTTGTTTTTATAAATTAATTTAAAATGTTATATCTCTTCATAGATATTTTTAATATTTTGATGAGGCGCACATATCTTGTAGACAAAACGATTGAACCAAAATCTCCTAAAAAAATAATATTCACTTTTCCACCGAAACCACTTGTTGGGTTCGATTACACATGCAACTTAAATTGTCATAGATATAATAACAAATATGTGAATTTAAATTTATTTTTTAAAAGTATTAGTTCTTTTATGAGTAAAAGATTCAAAACTAATAAGACGTACTGATAAGATATAAATTGATACATACAAATGGAAAAAATATTTTAATACATAGAGTTTACATGAGTATACTAATTTGAGGATTTATAATTATTTAGGGTTAAAATTTTAAATTTTAGGATTTAAGCCTAAAATAGACATGTTATGTAAATTTCACACAATTTATATATTAAAATATTGCTCCACACAATTTCAGTCTTTTTTTCTTTGGTTCTTAACTATTAAAACATGGATTATTATCCTACGTGGAAAAAATTATTACATAAGTGGTGTTAACTTAGAGTTTAAAGAATTAATTTAGGGTTTGAGTGTTTAAATTATAGGACTTAGAATTTAGGATTTATGATATAAGGTTTATGGTTAGAGATTTAAATTTTAAAATTAAAATAGTCATGCTTATATAATTTTTTTACACCGACAATATATCAAATAATAACCCTTAAAATATTTTTTAGTTAATTGCACCACATGTACCTTAATTATTATCCTCATTCTAAATTGATCCTCAAACTTTTAAACTTTTCAATTTCACCCCAAAGATTATTATATAAAAATTGATGTGTATTGTGTAAACATGTAATTTAATTCCATTATAAAATTCCAAAATAGTTCATTGAAATTTTCTTCGTAGGGTATTACTAATACAGTCGGAGCAGTGCCTGCAATTGTTGTTGCACTTGCTGGTTTTATTCTTGATTCAACTCATTCGTGTCCCTTTTCGGTACCCCTTGTGCTGTGCTGTGTTTTCCATCCGTTTTTCTGAAGCATCCTTGATTTCACCTTTCCCACTGAGACTAACGGAGGTTGACCATGTTTATCACTGCTATGTACGTACACATTTTCTGTAAAAACTGGGATGGAGAAAAGAATTGTGTTTATGGAAAAAGTATGTTAAGTTGCTTTCTTCACTATGTATAAAAATGATACATTTGCAATGTTTTCGATTCTTATTCGATTGACCATAAGGAACCGGTTTCGGTTCTCTTTACAGCTATACCTGGCAAGCAGGGAGAATAACATCCGGCAGGTGGATGAACACAATGGATAAAGGAGAAACCGTTATCGGCTCAGTTGAATTTATGTATAAAGGCTCCAGTGGAGGTATGATCCCTGATGGATTCACACTTAAAATGTTTCCATTCAGTAGCACGGTTTGGCTTTGTAGGTTCCCATCTTTTGCTGTTAGATGGTATTCCTCTCTTCTGGTTTCCACATCAGCCATTTGAGGCAGCTGGACGATCATTTTTTTGTTCGACGTGTGCTGATTGTGCAAAGTCCGAGACCTGTGATTGTGTCGCAAGGTCATTGTACCGTTGAATGCGAGTTTAACCCGGACAGGAGTGGTTTTGTCGAGATTGATCAATAGCAGCATGATGCCTTCCTGAAAGATTGGAAACATTGGTCATATACTAAGAAAGAGAAGATTAGCTGCACCATAAGTGTGATATGAAACTTACTGATTGTTTTGCACAGTGAGTGTAAGCGCGTATGTTTTTTGTCCCATGGAAGCTTGTGTACAGAACATTTCTTCCCATCAATCGGTGCCAAAGAAGAGCGCTGCAATGGGGAAAGCACATGATCATGCATACGGGACTTGGATAACATACGGTATATTCTTTTCTAAGACAAAATCATGAATATCTTATGCTCATCCTCGGATTTCGATGTGAAATGGAAAAATGGATAGGTTGATCAAGTTCTTTAAGGCTTTCAGAGAAATAACCTGTAGTAGTCTGGATTCGGTACAAAGGTCTTGGTGTCTAGTAAACCATAATTTCCGCCAATCAGTGTTTGTCTACAGTATGTTTTTGTATCATACTTCGCTGCCAGACCGAGCTGATCTAAATACCTGCTTTTCATGTCCGAGATAATATCGCTTACAAATCAATCACAGCAAAACGGCTAAGTTTCTTGATAGCAAGTTATTGTCACATTACCAGAAACTGAACACAAATGTATTTGTAACAAGATTATGGCCGCTATTGTAAGCTCCTCCTGCCTCGCCCACCCAGGCAGTTGCTGAAGTTGGAGAACTCTTGATAATGTCATGAAGGCCACTAAATGCTCCGATGATGTTATCAAGAACGGAAGGATTAAGTATCTTCTCAACCAGGTGGGGATCAACTCCTATGACAGAAGAATATGATTGTCAGGAATGCAACCTTCTTTTGAGTCTTGAAAAGCTCCTAGAATATCGTACAAGATGAAGTACATTATACCTGGTCCAAGATTGTATATGTGGTGAGTGACCACATTTAAGGATGTGGTTGTTTTATGAATGAATTCTTTGAACCATTTTGTGTCATAGAACCCACCAGGTGCTATGACTAAGGGCTTGAAACCAACGTCCTTATATATCTCTTGCACTATACTTTTTAGAGCTGCTGTATCAGCCACGTACTGATTCGCTGTGACCCTAGTTCCGACCCCATTCCCGGACAATTCGTTTCCTGACAAGCAGAAGATAGCAAACACATGTAGTTACCATCTCTTCCATCTAATCTATCAAGTAATGAAAATTCGAAAACATGTTTATCATTCTGAATAGTTAACAGAAAGATAGGTTATCATTTACCTAACTCCCAACCATAGATGTTATAGTTCTTTCCAACGGTGTAACGTATAAAAGATTTGGCATTGGTGTAGTTCCAAGGTCCTCTAGCAGGACCACCGGACTTTATAGATCGTCCGGCAAGAGCATTTAGTCCGAAAATAATCTTAGCCCTGAATTATGAAACATAAGTTAAATTAAAGTTCAAATATTCATAATGTCAAGCTCAAGAAATTACAAGGGCATACAAAAAAAAGCTGTTTTTTTTATTTACCCTGATTTTGCAAAGAAGTCATTAAGCTCATCCCATCTTTTCAAGGGCAAACATCCTTCAGTAAAACCAAACATCTCAGAAGGTTTACTAACAAATGGAGTACAGGGTTCCGGATTGTCATCTGTACCATACGTTAGCTTGTCTTGCAATGAGCCCCCTAATCTAATCTTCAGTGGTGAAAAAGCTGAACAATAAAGGGACTCATCAGTAATTGAAAACAATATCTTGTTATTAAAATTACAAATCCGAAAGGAAATGAATGACTTACCTTTCACGGCATTCAACAATATGTTATTGCTAAGGTCCTGCAATAGGAAAAGATGGATGAAAGTGAAACACATCTCAGCAACCACTTTTGAACTGGGAAATAAGCTATGGAAAGACTCAAAATGCATCATTAAACTTTCATATGTAACTATAATAGATAGAAAATTTCTAAAAAGATTCAAATCATATACGAATTTTAAATTTCTAAGGAGCGACCGCCTTCCAGTCCCTCGGTCCATCCCTGACTTCATGGAACACTAACAACAATACTTTCAGCAACCCAAAAGGGAGAAAATGCTTACTAGTTTGAGCAGTCCAGCAAGACCCCAACTGCATGTCCCATAATCACATTTCTGAGGAGGCCACCAATCCAGAGTAGCACAAACAAAATCATCATCTATTGTACCAATGGGAGCTTTCCCATCAATACAAACAGTTCCTTCAACAGTAGCATCATCCCCTTCAGCAGCAGCTTGTGAACTTACAAAAAGCAAGCTGCAGCTTAATAAACCAAAACCCATTTTCCAAATCTGAAACCCCATCTTTGGGTTCAACTAAAAAAAAAAGAAAAAAGGGGGAAATGTTCAGATCTTGAAACCCTTTACTGTTCTTCTATAAATAGGCAAGATGGCCATGAAGCTGCTAAAGATACCAACTTTATAACAGTGCCACTCAGAAAATGAGCTATAAATGCAAACAGAGAGGCAAATTAAATGTAAATCTTTAATGGAAGTGGGAGGGAGAAGTTAATATTGTCATTTTCATTAGTTCTCTTGGCAATTTGGAATAAATTGAGGTTTGTTACGGAAAAGGAACCGTTCTTGGGCCCTTGCTTTTCTTGAAGCAAAAAGCAATAATTTTTTCTTCCCCTTAACTATCAAATAAAAACAAGCTGCATGTGGAGAATCTGGGGCCTACCCTTTTGTAAGAAGAACAAGGAAACCGCAACCTGTAATTTCTGTTTTATGTGTGTCCTGTTTTATGTTTTTTCCCACCATATATCTTATGCCTATGTGATTAATGTGTCGGCACCGATTAATGTGCATTTCGCAGTAAAATTTAGGAAAACTACACATTTAGTATCTCAACTATTTAAAATTACTGTTTTGGTATTCTAATTGTTATTTTTGGCAAAATGGTGCCTAACGTTATGTTTTTATTCTGTTTTGGTACCTTCACCGTTTAAAATTAACGAAAATAGTAACGTGGCTTGGTTTAATAACATTTTTAGTCCAAAAATTTATACAATCTATCAATTTAGTCTAAAATTCTATCAATTTAAAAATTATTTTAATTTTTGGATTAAAATTATAAATTCCTCGCTTTTCTTCTTCTTCTAGTCGAACACTTTTTGGGTTTTAGGGTTTAAAAACACACTAGGGACAATCAAAACTTTAGGATTTGGGGATCAATGAGGGCTAATGCGGGGTCCCTTGGAGGAGCCAAACTCCACGACCGGGATACCGGCGAGAATACGAGGAGGTGGGAAAAGGATGGGACAAAATGAGATCGAAGCTTTGCAAAATTAAGATGATATTTTAAATTGATGGATTTTGGACTAAATTGATAATATATAAGTGTTTTGGACTAAAATTGTTATTATACCAAGTCACGTCAAAATCTCCGTTAGTTTTTAACGGTTGGGGTACCAAAACAGAACAAAAAAACATAACATTAGGTACCGTTTTACTAAAATTAATAGTTGAAGTACTAAAACAATAACACGGACGCAGTTGGGGCGCTAAATCTGTAGTTTTCTCTAAAATTTATAAGATTTGAGGACATTTTGACTGAAATATCAACTTTAAATAAATTATTTATCATTTTAACATTGATGTAAAATTATTTTACTACATAACATTTTTACAGTGATCTCGTTAGGTTAGTATGACCGAGTTTTCTTTTATGTAAGTAATGGAGTAAAGACAAAGCCATGATTTTGAGGTTGTAAGCAAAATATAAATGTTTACAAGTGAGATAAATTTATAAATAAATTATTTTTTATAAAAAATTATATAAAGGGATAAAGGTGGAAAAAAAAATTTTGTCAATCATAAAGTAAAAAAAAAGTATACACCCGTGAAAGAATAAATTTAATGGAATTTAAATTAAAGATTAAATAAATTATAATGGAACTCACTACACCCGTGAAAGAATATTTTTTATTAAAAATTAAAAATAATAAAATATTAAATTTTGAGCGAATTGAATAATAATTTTACTTTTAATATCAAATTATAAATAAATTTTTAAAATCATAAAAATATTTAAATGCCAAACCCGTGAAAGAATATTTTTAATTCTGAGAATTAGTATAAATATTTATTTTTATACACATTCTTTTGAAGCATAGATGATAAGAAAGAAGAGGAAGAAGGGAGGGAAATCAAATTAAAGCAAACTTCCGTGGGAACAAATAAATAGATTTGGAATCAAATGATATACAAATGGTCATTAGCTAATCTTAATAGAATAAAAACATGATTGAAGGAATACTTTTGTTTAAAAACTCGCCCTTGAGATTTTGTATTTTTTTTAGTTTGACCACTGATTTTTGAGTCATGCCGACTAATCCAAATTAGATTTTGCAAAGACATTTGCGAAGGCAATCATTCTAATCTAGTTTTCTTTACTCACAACGGCAAAATTTGAACCCCTGATCTTATTTAAAAGATCTGGTGTCTCATCCTATCAGACTAATTAGTTGTTAATAATTTTAAAACAGTTAAATAAACTTCTTAATCATATCTATCTGTTCTAAACCAAAGTTTTATCCCCTAACAAAAACAACATTATTATACTTGTCATTTCACTATTTAGTCAAAACCAATTGTTAGGGATGTTCTAAACCAATTGATACATATAGAAAAATATTAATTAAAATATCGATTGAATTTCAGTTTAATTAGTATTATTGTCATTGTAACATTTAGAAGAACATATGTTTTCCTACATTTACAAATATGATATACATATTTAAGTAAAACAAACTGTTTTCTTTATATTGTGTAATTAAAAACAATTTTAATTTGTTATACCTTACTCCGGAATCTATAAATTTTTGAACTAATAAACTTTTGGAATTCGAAAACCTCTGCTGCAGCTCTTCCGGAGCTCATATTCTTCGCATCACTCCTCAACATGCGAGACATCGTGGCCTCTCGAGCTCTTATTCTCCGAACCACGCTTCATACTCAGTTGCCGCACTAGTTATCGAGTCTACTTAATCAGGCAGCTCAGCATCTTACCTGACAGTCGAATCTACTTTATTGACCTATCAATAGTCATCATGAAGCTAGACCTAACTCCATCACATAAATAATAGCACTTTGGGCTATAAATATTCATGGGGATCAATAATGGAGGGTAGACCGGAAACAACATGGAGGGGCATGAAACAATCGGGGATAGCACTTCCTTTTCTCTTCTTCTTTTTTTCTCTTTCTCTTATACTTTAACCATCATATTATTTACGACTTTATGTCTGAATCTACCGATATAAATCGTCTGAAATTGTCACCAACCATTACAATTCTTTTCTCCACCTCTTATATTCATTGTCTACTACTTTTAAGCAACAACATAATTAAAAATTTCGACAAATCAAATCCTTTATATTGTTCTTATCATGGTCATAGTCAAGGATACTTCTGTTGACTACGCCTCAAAACAAATGTTGCCATCTTTAATAAATTTGGAGGTATCTTTTCGTGAACGCGCCTCTGAATTATTAAAAATTTGATATTGCAATCCAAGTCCCTATCATTATCTGTCAATTTTTTAATAATCCCTTTTTTGGGGACGTTGATTCCCCACCTACACTCTGAACCATTAGGCACGACAAAATGGGGTTTCGGAGCCAAAAATGAATTGTCTTGTATTGTTTACGGACAGATAATTGCTTTAGGATAATATTGATTATTCTCATTGTCTGTTCCCTTAACTTCATCAATTCTATTGAAGAATATGACCAATACCGAGAGAATTGTTTAGTAAGGCTGTTTTTGAAGAAGTACAAGTATAATTACACATATAATAACAATTACAACTATAATCAAAATCAATCGTTATAGTGTGGTTTGATAATTAGAATGTATTTGAACATTGTCCAAACACGATCTTAAATCGGGAGCGGCTGAGCTTCTGGTAAGATTCATAATTTCCGCCGATCAACGATTGCCTCCCGTAAGTTTCTGTATTATACATCGATGCCATGCCGAGCCGATCTAGTCTTCTAGATACCTGCATTTGACAGTCACTGCAAAAGGCCTAAGATTCTTGGTAGCAAGTCATGGCCACTTTACCAGAAAGTGAAGACAAATGCATTTGTAACAAAGATTATGGCCACTGTTGTAAGCTCCTCCTGCCTCTCCCACCAATGCAGCAACCGAAGTCGCGGAATTCTCGATGATGTTACGAAGGCAGCGGAATGCTCCAGACACGCCATCGAGAATCTTTTCAACAGGGTTGGTATCAACTCCTATGCCGAAGAATATGATTGTCGAGTTAGAACCTTTCTTTTTTACTTGGCCCAAGATTGTAAATGTGGTGATCACAACTAAATATGTGGTTGTCTTACCAATGTATTTTTTGAACCATTTCGAGTCACATTTTGATCTATATAATCCACCAGGTACTAAAATATAAAAAACCCATTTTCATATTAATTTTTTAACAAAGAGGGCAACAGCCCTAGAAACATATGCCCTACACCTTAGTCAAAAAAAAAAAAAATATGGCCCTACAAAATTGGATCTCCCGTCATAAAAATATTTGGGTAAAGTACTTAAATGGCCACTAAGCTATCCTTAAAAATATAAAATAGTCACTAAACTTTCAAAAGTCACATAATGGACATTAAATTTTAGTTTTTAGTACAAAATGATCACTGAGCTGTTAACTGTTGTAAACTGAGAGACGTGACAGTTACACAAAATTTATAATAATATATTTAATCCTCAATATTTACATATTCAATCAATCTAGACATCAATAATGAGGGTTGGATTAAGAATAAATCGATTGAATGTGTCAATATGGATGATTAAATGTTATATTATTCAAATTTCTATAACTGTCACGTCACTCAATTAACGACTTAGTGACCATTTTGTAACAAGAACTAAAATTTAATACTTATTATATAACTTTTGAAAATTCAATGACTATTTTATATTTTTGTAGATAATTTCGTGACCATTTGTGTACATTACTCAAAATATTTTCATCTCTTTAAAAAAAATTGTTACTCCATTTTTAAATACTAGTGCTTGTCATACTCTAGCTTTGATGTAGACTCAACACCAGCAAAATTATATATATATATATTAACGAGATTGGATCTTTATACATTAGAAAAAAATGGATAAATTATAATGGATGTCACTTTTTTGGGTTTTTTATTTTGATCATTGAATTTAAAAAAATAATATTTAAATTATCTATGCTATTGATTTGTTATAATTTGATCATCGAGTTGTTAACTTTCACTGCTTTGATGGTGTAGCACGTTAAAAATATAATTAATTTTTAATTTAATCCTTAAATTTTAGACAAATATTAATTTATCTGTAAATATTTATTTTATTTTTTACCCTAAAACCACCTTCAATTGCAAAATCTAATCAAAATCTTTCACCGTCGATCGTCGCTAGTCATCATTGGAGCCAAAACTCTCAGCCCACCTAATTTTGGCATCCTTAATACAAATTTAGAGTCTTCTTCAACGAATGCTCAAAGTTCACAAATCTAGCCTAGAACCATTTAGCATTTTTTTTTTCAATCTCACACCGATTTTCAAAGCATGTTGCACCACTTCCCGAAGCATTTCAGTTCGTAGTTGGGTTTGGCAAAAAATGATGAGTTATAAACTTTTGGTGTCCAATGATCGTCAATGACAATGGTTAGCGACGACTGGTGGTGAAGAACTTTGGCCGAGTTCTATTATTAACATGATTATTTGAAGAATGATATATTTTTTAAAGTTTAGGGATCAAACTAAAACTTAACCATTTTTAACATGTCACATCATCAGTTATCAAATTGTAATAAATTGATAACGTAAGTGACTAAAATATTATTTTTCAAACTTTTTAAAACAAAATAAGAAGAAATCTGAACAAAAGTGACCTTCGTTGTAGTTTAACCACAAAGTTTTCTTTCTTTTTCTTTAATTTTGGTCTTTCATCTCCCAATCTTGTCATCCTGGACGGCTCAACAAATACAGGTCCTTCCTGTTCCCCCATTTTTTTCCCTTTCACAGTCTTTATTCTTTGGCCTAACTGCATGATTCGTTGATTTACCAGTCCTTTTGGGTTAGCTAATTTTATATGCTTCACGAGAACATTTTGTGTTGGTGTTTTGATTATTTTCTGTGCCTTGTTTGTACTTCATGGTTGTTTTGTTAGCTAATAAGTTGCTATGTTGTTTACTCTCTTTTCTGCTTTAATCTGATCTGAAGCTAATAAGATCATTTGTTTGATCTGATCTGAAGCTTATATTTTATTTTACTGTTTATTTTAATTCTCGGATTAACGTTTTGCCAACGGATTATTACTTATTGTTGAACAGTTCTCGAATCAATGGCGATCGGAGTAGAGAGCGGTGTCGAAGAAGTGAGCCATGTTTCTCCTCCACCAGGCTCAGTTCCCACAACTTCAATCCCACTCACCTTCTTTGATGTAATTTACCTTGTTACTATTCCGGTCAGTTCCAACTGGATGCAACGCTTGTTTTTCTATGATTTCAAATGCCCCGCCACGGATTTCATGCGAACCGTTGTCCTCGGTCTCAAAACGACACTATCGCTCACTCTGCAACGTTTCTTTCCTTTCGCCGGCAATGTCGTGTTTCCCACGCCTCCTCGAATGCCTTACATTGTCTACACGGAGGGCGACTCTGTTTCGTTTGTCGTTAAGGAGACCTCGGCGGATTTTAACCATCTAGTAGGTGATCATGCGCGAGACCACGAAGGGTTTCTCGCTCTTGTACCCCGAAAGCCACCTCCAATCGAAAGTACACCCTCGTCAAACGACACCGATGGTTGTTGGAAAGAGCCTGCCATGGCGGTTCAAGTCACCTTATTTCCCAATGCAGGCTTTTCCATAGGTGTTGGCTTCTCCCATAATGTAGCTGACGGAAGGACCTTTGCTCACTTTATGAGATCATGGGCATCCATTCATAGGTGTCAAGGGGATTTGGCTAGTCTCGACAATAATTTACCAAGTTTCGACAGAGGTTCGGTTTTCGATCCTCTAGGACTAGCATCCCTTTTGATGAAGGACATGGAGAGGGCATTCCAAGGTACAAATTCATCCAACATTTGCTTTAATAACCTCCGGGTCACGTATAGAATCAAACGTTCTCAGGTGGAGTTATTGAAAGATTGGGCGAAAACAAAATGCATGGAAGTGAAGGGATCAAAACCAACAAGGATGTCAACATTTGTAGCAACATGTGCTTACATGTGGGTTTGCTTGAACAAACTACACCATGTCGGGACTCATCGGCATCGATCATCGATCGACTCAGACGTGGACGGTCTTTCTTATTTCCACTTCCCAGCAGATTGCAGAGCGTACATAAAAGTACCCGAAACATACTTCGGGAACTGCCTTATGTTACGTTTGACATCAGCGAAAAAGAGTGAGCTACTAGGAGAAAATGGAATTCTGGTGGCTGCAACTGCAATCGAAACAGAAATTGTGAAATTTCAGAAACAACCATTCAAAGATGCACAAGAGACATTGCCTAAGACAATTGAGAAGAACAAAACGGAAAAAGATATCGTTTTGCTCATCTCATCTCCGAAATTCGGATTATATAGTACCGATTTCGGATGTGGAAGACCGAGAAAGACCGAGTACGCTATGCTTCAATCGTTCGGGTGTCGTTCTATGATCTATATCTCCGAGTGCAGAGAAGAGGAAGGCGGTGTCGAATTCGGCATGGGATTTGATTCCCATGAGTCAGTTAATAGCTTCAGTGATATTTTCATGGAAGGCTTATCAAAGCTACACAGCAACAAGTGATTGGTAATTTAGACAACTCTTACCATTACTAGTTCTAAGATGTTGGAAACTGCATTTCTTTTATACACAGCAACAAGTGATTGGTAATTTAGACAACTCTTACCATTACTAGTTCTAAGATGTTGGAAACTGCATTTCTTTTATCTTGATTTCTTCTTGTTCACCCATCTTATTGTATTTCTTCGTTTGTCTTGTGGCACGGTTCTCGTTTATTTATGATAATTTAATATTTGTGTAACAATCATCACGAGACATATTCTTGATCAAAAAAGTCAACGATCAAGTATCGTTAAATTCTCTTATGACAATTTACCGATATATTCAAAATTATTAAGAAAATACTTTGTAAGATTGATTATGTCCAGCACTACTCCTACATCACCTTTTGAATTGTTGTATTTTATATATATATATGTGTGTGAATTTTAGCATTTTAGGTAGGGATGGGTATTTTACCTGATCTGGTCGGGTTTCGACTCGACCCGATCGAGTCGGATTTTTTAATAAAAAAATTAGATTCGGGTCGAGTTTTTTTAAAAGGGTTAACTCGGGTCGGGTTCGAGTTTAGAGTAGAAAATATCCGACCCGACTCAACCTGAGACTAATTGTGTAATTTTTCTCTAATTTTTTAAGGATATTTATAATAAAACATCATCTATATATTTTTTTTATAATTAGGTTCTTAAAATTAAATTTTTATTTATAATTTAGTCCTTCATATTATAATTTTTACGATTGAGTCCCCTTAAATTATTTTTTTACAATTAGGTCCTTAAAATTATTTTTTCTATAGGTCGGGTCGGGATTAATATATTTATTTTCGGGTCAGGTTAGGTCAAATTTTTTAAAGAATATATTTGGATTGGGTAGGTTGAGTGGGGTTTAAGATATTTATATCTTGGTCTGATTCGGGTAGGCCAAAAACTCGACCCGACCCGTACCTATCCCTAATTTTGGGTTTTCCGCATGTTCAACTCTCAAATTTGAAATCCATAAAGAGAAGAATCAGTAAACCTAATCCCATCGATCTGTACCCAAGTTCTTCACTCTTTTCCTATTTTGAATCCCAAGGAAATGCTCAGAAGAAAACCCACCAAAATCGAAGTCAAGCCTGAAGATAAGCAAGAACTCGAAGATTCCCGTAAGCCCTCTCTTCCTCCTCCGTCCGCCGCCGCCACCTCCACCTCCTCTTCCTCCCTTCTACGTCTCCTCGATCGCTCCCACCCCAACCCCACTTCCACAGTTCAACGCATCGGCCTTTCCCCCTGATGGAAGTCGAAGTCAAGCTCCGCCTCCAGGACGCCGCCGCCCACCGTCAATTAACCACCATCCTTTCTCCTTTCCACTCCAAAACCCTCCATCAAGAAAACCTCTTCTTCGACACCCCAACAAATACTCTTTCCTCCCAATTCGCCGTTCTTCGCCTCCGCTTCCTCAACAAGGACGCCCGCTGCATCGTTTCCCTCAAATCCAAACCTACTCTGGTAGACGGCGTCAGCCGCGTGGAGGAAGATGAGGAGGAACTGGATCCGTGTAGTGCACGCGCTTGCGTGGAGGACCCGGCCAGGTTAGCGAAGATCGAGTCCAGGATTTTGAAGAGGGTTAAAGAGGAGTTTGGGGTTGGGGAAGAAGTGGGGTTTGTTTGTTTAGGTGGGTTTGAGAATAAAAGAGAGGTTTTTGATTGGAAAAATCTGAAGCTGGAAGTGGATGAAACTAAGTATGAATTCGGGACGTGTTACGAGATCGAATGTGAAAGTGCGGATCCTGACGGAGTTAAGAAATTGCTTGAGGAGTTCTTGAAGGAAAATGGGATTGGTTATTCGTACTCTAAGATGACAAAGTTTGCTGTTTTCAGGTCTGGGAAGCTCCCTTAGCGAAGTGAGTTTGATCCAGAGGTTAGTTTCTTGCATGGACGGTTTCAAAAGTTGCTACTTTAAAGATAGTTTGCTGAAATATTTGATTATTTATGTTACTTGTAAGGTTTTGTTTGGTTGTTTTGATTGGTGAATCAGTTGATACTTGCTCTTTATTTGAATGAAGTCAAGGCTGCTCATCATTGTTGGTATTTGGTGATATTAGTTTGTTTGTTTTGGGAATTGCTATGGTGATTTAATCCCTTTTACAGTGCCAATAATCCTTTTGGAAAAGAAAAATCAAGTTATTGCTTATTCTTCCACATTCAATGTAGCAGCAATTTTGTGGAAAGAGATGATTAGAATGTAAAAGCAGATTGTTTTATTATTGCCTTTGAATGTTATGAATTGGAAGAATTGTTGGCTCTTTCGTTGTTGTTCTCAGAATCCTTCATCATAACCGATCATAGGTCGCAAGCATCTCCCATAGATTAAAAAAAAATCACGAATTCATTTGGGGCACTCAGGTCTGGTGAAAATGCTGTGAATGTCTATCTGCAGCTGTATTCAGCATATGATTGCATGAGCCAAATAGATGGTATAGGCTAACTTATTGAGTTTTAAAATCTATTTGTCTATGTACAGCTGCACATTTGTAGTTTCGGAATCCATAAGTTCATCCATAATGGGCCATGAATAGGTGGCATAATGTCATCAATGTATAAGCAATAATGGCAACGTAATTCATATGGCGTATCAATCTTCGCTTGTAGAAAAGGTTTCTCTTTTTTATCAAGACTCGTTTCATCCTAACGAGAACTTGTGTGCTTTCTCTCTTTCCTTTATATGTCTAGATTTGCAGCGAGGACAAGTTTTATGTTAATTACTTAATTAAATTGTAAATTTACAGCAGCATTGCAGTTAAATTGCAAATTTATTCTTCAGTCAGCTGTGAAGTCTATTAATTCTTGCAGAGTTGATTTTGAGTCACTGAGTTAATCTGATAATGTGCTATTCCTGTTTTGTAGGATGCCATGCGGTATGATCACCATACAAGCAATGGTAGAGAAGCAAGGTTGATCGTCTTCTAATCCATGCAAAAATAAATTTTTACTCTCTTGTAATGCAATTCTGAGACCTTATATCATTGGCGACGGACACGATTATTATCACTCTTTCGACAGACAAAGTTTGAACAGCTAATTTAACAAGTCTTGTCTCAGTCTTTGTGAGTGTTTTCTATGAATTTATTTTGATTCTGTTTCAGAATTTTGCCCATGCTATCTCTTTTCTCCCATCCTGCCAATACCAAATAGGTAGGGTGCACTGGATGCAAGTTGCAGGATGAGTTAGAATTTCCAATGACCTATAGGTGGAATATTAAGCATTTGGGAATGCTTAAAAATACACTTCTACACCTAAAAGTGCTTTTACAATGAAATACAATCCCAAACATCAAATTTTTGGGAGGGAAAAGCGCTTTCAAAAAGCATTGATAAACCCAAAAGCAAAAGTTGAAATTATAGTTTTGGGTTTGAAAATCAATAATTTGTGTGTAAGAAGAGAAATGGGTTTGCAGATAGCATTGTTAATTATAATAAAGCTTAAATGTAAAGCACAGTTGAATTGAATTAATAAATATTCAATTAAGTGTTTAAATTATTTTTTGGGGTCAAGTAGGTGCCTAATATTTTCACTGTTTTATTATTTTGGGTGTCTAGTTGTTAACGGTCGTTTAAAAAATTCTTGTGGCTTTGATTTTATTTTTTTTTATTTTTTATTTCTTTTAATTTACTTTAAAAAAATCCATGTATTTCTCAAAATGTACAAAATAACCTTAAAATCTTTAGATCTCTAAATCACGCCACTGTCGTCGTTGTTCATCACGTTGTTGGTGATAGAATGAAGCCTCCTCTTATAGCAAGACTCGGGCATCGTTCGTCGGCCGATCGATTTTTCATTGATTGTTTTTTTTGTGAGTTAGACTTTATTTCGACGACAGACACGTCGTTAATCGACTATTGGCGACGAAAAGATGGAAAAAATGATCATGGAGTTCGGTGACGGAAGTGGTGGGCACACCGTCAACGGTTGACGGCGACAACAGTTGAAATCGAAATTTGAGACTTAAGAATTTAGAGGTTTAGAGACTATTTTAGAAAATTTTATGAAATTTTTGATTTTTTTGAAAAAATTAAAAAAATTAAAATAAAATATTTCACGCATTATTTTTTATTGGCTAAAGAAATTTTTTTAATGGATATTAACAGTAAAACATTTAATGATAATTTTAAAAACGTTATGTACTTGTTTAGGGCGAAAAATATTTTAAGTATATATCTAAAAAAATATATAATTTGGGCATCTATTTATCTATTAAACCTAAGTAGAGAAGAAATTATTGTAGATAAATATATGACATGCAATCTTCCTGGTTGATGCAAATACTGATAATGAAAAGTCACTACTGTCCATTTTTCAGTTCAACTTATCTAAGTAAATCCACACATCATTAATTATTCCGAACACTTGTACTAATAAAAACGGCTACTCAGGCTCAGCCAGCCAGCCAGCCAACTTAATTAATAGAGTTTCATGAAAGTAAAACCCAATGTATAAGATGTAAAACAGATAAATTTGGCGGGGGGGAGGGGGGGGGGGCTAATGTGCAAATATAGGAAAATACACACCTTGTCGGGATTCATACGAATAATAATTGCTTAGGCAAAGTGGCTTTGGCTCGTTTGCCTCGGGGCTTGGCTTCGGCATCATCAGTCAACCCGGCACGGACGCCAAAGCGGAACCACCCTCCAATCCTCGCCCCTCTCTTCCTTCTTCTTTCCTCCCCCCCCCCCCCCTAAAAATGCTGTCCCCATGATTTTTTATTTGAAAACCAATTATTGTAAAACAAACTCAACTCCAGATCATTAAAAAAGAAAAAAAATTGTAATTTTGTCCTTTTTAGATTGTTGGGTTTTTGAGAGATGTCGTCGGAGATCGAGGTGGTGGAGGAGGCTGGACCTCTGAAGCAACAAATGGATGACTCTGTAGCGAATGGGAATGAATACGGTGGGGGAGGGAATCATGGGGTCGTGGGTGATGTTGCTGATGATGAGAGCTTGAGGAACGATGTTTACACCGCTGCTGCTTATGGGGATTTGGAGAAACTCCATAAGTTGGTTGAGTTCGAGGGCTGCTCTCTTTCTCAGCCTGACGGCCTTGGTTACTATGCCATCCAGTGGGCTGCTTTGAATAACAGAACCGCCGCTGCTCAGTACATCATCGAGGTTTTTATTTATTTGGTTATTTTTTATGGATTTGCTGAATTGCTTCCCTTGTCCAAGGTGGGAGCTTTTTTATTTTTTGGGGTGAACTTTTTAGTTTTGGAGTTTATGGATTTAATGGACTGGGTTTATTTGGTATCCAATTTATGCAATTTGCTTTCTTTTAAACGTTTGTTGAATTGGGTTTTAATGGGCTTAGTGAACTGTGTTTGAATTTCAAGGTTTAGTTCTGGTATGTTGCTCTTCAAGTTTATCATTGAATAAATACGGTTTAAGTGAGTAGTTTTTGGTTTGTTTTGATATGCTAGCATGGTGGAGATGTGCATGCGGTGGATCGTAATGGACAAACAGCTTTGCACTGGAGTGCCGTCCGTGGTGCAATACAAGTTGCGGAGGTTTTACTCCAAGAGGGTGCTCGGGTGGACGTTGCTGATATCTATGGTTACCAGGTTAGCTTTTCTCCGATGTGCTGCATTGTACTATAATGTTTCTTATTCAAGAAGTCAGTGTGGTCTCCCTTTAGATGGATTTGGGACAATGATCATGATATAAATTATTGTTTCTGGTAGCTGTTTTAGATATTCTTTTCCACTCGAGTTGGTTGATATCTGCAAGGACATCATTTATATGTATTTTTAGGCGCGTGAGCTCATCAATGTATGGTTTCCGTAAGATGAGTAGATCATGTTGATATTATGAGGCTTCAAGAAGATATGTTTCTGTGATGCATATTATTATATATGTTGCTGGAGATGATTTTACTTCCTTATTCTCCTATATGTCTGGGAGTTTAAGGACTGCCTCAAAGCATAATTCATGCTGTCTTTCTTGTTGGCTTTGGCTTGGTAACTTACTAATTCCTCATTATATTTTCCCACGACTTTTTCTGCTATCATTTAAATCACATGCAATTTTATACTTTTTTTCATATTGAAATTAATTTATGTAGAAGTCTAGAACAAGAAGTTGGGTTCTTCCTCTAGATGGATGCATACTTAGTTTTGTAATTTGATGCAGATAACACATGTAGCTGCCCAATATGGTCAGACTTCTTTTATCTATCATGTGGTTTCAAAGTGGAATGCTGACCCTGATACTCCTGATAATAACGGGCGAAGCCCTTTACACTGGTACTTGAGGAGTTTTGCATGCACCTTACCCTTATTTACTTAATGGTCTAACATAAGGCACTATGGTGCTTCTAACTTCTTTTGTATCTAACATGTGCATTTTTGTGTCATGTTTAATAGGGTTGATTATTTTCCTCGTCTGGCATTAGCATCGCTTTGTTATCTTCCTTTGATGACTTTGCTATTTCAGATTTCTTTTTAATCAATAATGAAGTTTTTATTGTACTGAAGAAATTATTGTTTGATCTATTTGCTGGTGAGTAAGACTACTTTTAAAACACTTGGTTTGTGTGTGCTTGTTTATTTATTTATTATATAAAAAGTTATAGGACAGTTTTCAATTTTGTGATTTTAGGTTGCCTAGTGATCATGATAGTGATAACTCCTAAAGAGTGCTTGACTTTTGTAAATCTGGATTTACAATTTTATGATAAGAATTTAACCTACATAGATTTGTGTTCAATGTTCCTATCTCTCTGAGTTATTAAATTTAACAAGTTTTCTTTTGTATTCTGATTACTTAATTTGTTTTTTAACTTTTAATTCTTACTTCCTCTCAATATGGACAACACCAGGGCTGCTTATAAAGGTTTTACCGATTCCGTACGTCTTCTTTTATTTCTTGATGCACATAGAGGGTGTCAGGATAAGGAGGGTAATTTTTTTATTCTCTGGTTTAAAGTGCCATTTCTAGGGAATTTCATTCAGTTAATCTAGTGTTCTGCTCTGTTAACTATTTAATCTTTACATCAGGTTGCACTCCTCTCCATTGGGCAGCTATTAGGGGTAATCTAGAAGCTTGCACAGTCTTAGTACAGGCGGGTAAGATGGAGGACTTGTTGATCACTGATAATAGTGGCCTTACACCTGAACAGCTTGCTTCTGATAAAAATCACAGACAAGTTGCTTTTTTCCTCGTAGGTGCCGTGGCATTTTTACTTTGCTAATAATTATTCTTTGGATATTTATTTGTTTTTGTTTTCAATCTTGCACTGTTCCAGCTCTTTTTTGTTAGTAATGACTGATAAATGCCCTTTTCTGGATGAAAGACATTTCCGGCTTCTTCTGCACACATGTATATTTTCGGGTGAACTACTGATAAGGAATACAAATAAAAGATAATTAATAAAATAGTACATAAATGTCCAAAATGTGTTATATATTCATTTAAATTTCTGGGCACATGAACATCTTGAAATGATTGATTCCTTATGCATTTGCAAACTCAAAGCATTTTCCTCACCTTTGTGCTGCATTAAGGTTTATGAAGCTCGGTTTTTTTCAAGTAATAGTGGTTTTGTTCTTAAATAGTGAAACCTTTTACCTTTCCTTGTATAGATGCAAGCAACATGGGAGCAGGATTTGAAAATTTTGTGACTTCACTGTAGAAATATTAGGATACCCGTTATTATTGATATTGATTGGTACTTTTAGTTGTTTCAATTAAGGCTGTAAAATTACTTTGTAAGTGGCTTAATTTGTCTCCTAGCTGTTCTGTATCATTAAGATGACGTGCTTATGAGAACAGCTGAATTACACCCCACCTATTTATGTTTCTTTTACATACCGATTCTGCAGGGAAATACTAGAAGGCTGCTTGAAAAACGATGCGAGGGGAACAGCCGTTTTGGACGACTTACAAAAGTAAAACTTGCACCACTTCTTTGGTGCATTATTTTGCTACTACTGGTGACCTATATTCAATCTGTCATAATGGGTATGCCTTTTGATCTCTTCAAGAAAGTTAATTGTGCCATAAGATAATACCTATCTCTGTCTCTTTATGACCTATTAATTTACTTTTTGGACATTTGATGCAGATTTAAATCTGCCAAAATTGACAGCTGGGTTTACCCTTCTGGCATGGTTTGGTGTTATCCTAGCATCTACCGGTTTAGTTATGTTATATAGGTGTAGCAGGTATATTCTGTGATGTGGTCATTTCTAATTTCTAAAAGTCTTAGGTCATTGCGGCACTGAATACTTTTGGTTTGAACTCTGATATTTACAAGGGCGTTCTCTATGAATTCATAAGATGATGTCAGATGCATTATCAAAATTGAAGTATATCTTGTCATTCTCTCTGTATTTGCTATATTGAGATTCATTGAGGAGCGTACTTACCTAGTCGTCTTGTCATTTTATTTTTCTCTGCAGCAAGGATCCTGGTTACCTCAGGATGAATGTCCATGATCCTCAGACCATGAAAGATGATGTGCGTTCAGTTTTTCCTTACAAAGCCCAACTGGTTTTATTTTATTTGTTTTCTTTTGTCTTCTTGAAATGTAATTGTTGTCGGTCCTATATATTTTGTTTCTTTTAAAGGATTGATGTAGATTCTCTCTATATAACATATTTCTCCTATATATTCTGCTAGGAACCCTTACTGAAAATTGGGACAAATAATCCATCTTTGCTAGCCGGAAATTGGTCTCAGCTTTGTGCGACATGCAAGGTGCTCACCTTATCTAGCCTTTCTTGTGTTTACATTTACCTATTTGATAATTTCTGATTGTTTTGCCTTGTTATTTAACATGATTATCAGATTGTCAAGCCACTTCGCGCAAAACACTGCTCCACTTGTGATCGTTGTGTTGAACAATTTGACCATCATTGCCCTTGGGTTTCAAATTGTGTCGGCAAGGTGCTTTATTGTTGATGTGTTTAATGTTCTCCCCCTATAAATTTAACATTTCAGCTTTTGTATTTTTAAGATCCTGTACTTCGATTAGACAATAAATTTAATGGAACTGAAAGCTTTACGTGTGATTGTGTGTTGGTTACAATTATGCTTATAGGTTATTTCCATGTCGAAGAGGATATCATTTAGTTATTTGATGAGTAGTGATTCTATCTGTTGATTAATTTCGTTTTGGTATATTGTGATGCAGAAAAACAAACGGGACTTCTTTCTTTTCCTTGTTTTAGAAGTTTCGGCCATGGTGATTACTTGTGGAGTTACTATTGCAAGTATGTCTTTCAACCTGTTCCCAAGTTTAAACTACTTTCCAAAGAGGGCCAAAAAATTTCCGCGCTGTTTGACCTGCCTCAATATGTGTTCTTGTCATATGCAGGAATTGTGCAGGATCCATCGGCCCCTTCTTCATTTTTCCCATGGATGAACTATTCTGTTTCTCATCATATTGGTGCTATATCCTTTTTAATTGTGATTTTTCTCCTCTTCTTTGGTGTGGCTGCATTGACTGTTGTACAAGCTTCTCAGGTATGACATGAGATAAGAGAGCAAATACTCGATCTGTTCTCTCTTTTTCGGGAGACTCGTTTTGAACTTTTCTTGCTACAGATAGCTCGCAATATAACAACAAATGAAATGACAAATGTCATGCGCTATAGCTACCTAAGGGGTGCCGGTGGTGGATTTAGAAACCCATATGATTATGGATGCAGGAAGAACTGCTTGGATTTGCTGATCAAAGGCTACAACGAAGACATACAGGCTGGTGAAGATTCAGCAGGTTCTGAAGGTATCGGGATGGTCCGAATGGCTAGGGATAATGGTGATTTACGTAGTATTGCAGACCGAAATGGCCATATTGCCATAAATGTGAATTCTAGCAACACCAATGCACACCATGGGCATGTTCATTCTTCCCAATGCAGCCATAGTAACCATGGCATGTCGGAAGCTGAGAGCGGGACGTTGGGATTGGTTAACGGCAGCGGACGGAGTAGTGTATATTCAGTATGATATGAAACTGATTTGCATTGTATTATAGACATACATTCAATCTCAGCTTTTGTTTTGCTTCTTTTCTTTTGTTCAAAGGTTATGGATGTGCAGTCCTTTCCATTACTATAATTTTTGTATTATTTTTTGGCCTCGAATGTTAGATTTGGCGATGCGTGCTTTGAATCTATAAACTGATATTTTCTGCAGCAAAATGGTGATTATATCGGAATTTGTAGCTATTCATTTTCAAAGTTCGAATCCGGATTGATTATAAAAAATATAATATCTTTTTATTATTAGAATAATAAGTCAACAGAAAAAATTATTTTATATTTTATATAGTTTTATAAAATTATATTTTGACTGATATAACGTTTTTTCAAGTCATATGAAATTGTCATATCAGCGTGCACTGCCATATAGGTTTGTCATGTCATTTCAAGTCATTTACCGTCAGTTGACTGACAGTTTCTATCCGCAAAGAAGTCATTTTAACTCAAAATGAAACGTTGGCGGTTGAATTGTTCCAAAAAAAGAATAGTGGTCAAAGTGACAATTCAGTTAAACGTTAGGGCATTTTTTGACTTTATGCCTTATATAAATTGTACAATTAAACCCCAGGACTTTATAAGAATCAATCTTAAATTCTACACATGTTTACGTTTCTCCTAAAATTTTAACATGTTTGTAGCTAGGAATAGTTAAGGTTGCTTGATTATTATGGGGTGGCATATTTAAGCTGCCATTCCCTACCATGTTATGTGAAAAGAGGAGAAAAGCCAGCCTACGTAAACCCTTTTTCTCTATGAGTGTTCTGTCTATTCGTTTAACTATTTAAGCAGAGAAATGAGTAAGTTCTATAAAATATGTATTTATAAATTTCGTTTCTTGTCCCTCTCAATTTCAACCACCATCCAATTTTCCATTAGAGATGACAGAAAACATAACCCTACACACCCACCACATTTACTTGGACACTTGTATTGGACCGCTCTCAAATGCAACCATCTTATAACACACTGCCACCCTCCAATTCCGTGAGCATCCTATGGCATAATCCAACCACCGGGAGCCATGGACTGGTACTCCTGGTTATCCAAAACTGGCCTCGAGCCCTCACTCGTCTATAAGTATGGCCTTGCCTTTTCTGGGAATGAGCTCCAAAAGGAGGATTTAGCATACTTCAACCATGAGTTTCTTCAGAGCATGGGTATTTCCGTTGCCAAGCATAGGCTGGAGATTCTCAAGCTTGCTAGGAAAGAAGTTAGAGAAGCCCCTAATGGTTTGTCCAAGCTCATTTTGGCAATCAACAGAACCAGAAAGTGCTTCAACAAGCATGTTAACAAGTTGGTTCACCACGAGAATAACACGACGACAAAGGCGCTGCCGGCCCCGTTCCCGGTTCTGGTACCGGGGCCTGTTTCTTATAAAGATAAGTGGAGAGAAGCATTGTCGAAGAAGAACAAGAGTGATCACATTCACAACAGGGATATTAAGATAGAACACCCAATGCAGAGAACCAGGACAATAGCGAAATCCGGTCCCTTGGATTATAGAGGACAAGAGAAATTGCTGGTGACTCCTAGGAGCTTGAAATTATCAGGGCCCCTGGATAGGAAACTGCGGGAGAGGTTGGTGTTCAGTTATAAGAGCCCGATAATATCCGGTTCGATTGATGTTGCAATGCCGCAAGAGAGGTTGATGGTCACGAATCGGAGCCCGAAACTCCATGGTGACAACAAGGAAATGGCAGGTGAGGAGTTCGTTGAACATACAATGTGGGAAGCACTGTTTCAGGACATGAAACCTACATGATTTATACATGTATGTTTCCTTGTTTTGGTGTCTGCAAAGGTGAGATATGGTCATGCAGAAGGTTCTTTTACAGTTTTCCTACTTTGAAGATTTATGGTTTGCTTGAGATGTAATCCTTTCAAATGGGCAACTTCCAGTCTTTCATGAGTTGTAATAAAAAAAATCTATAGATTGTGTCCTGTGAGCTTACCTAATAATTTTTAACTTGTTTTGATGTATACATCATTTTCTGTTGAATAAAAGAGCTAAATTATTTACCAGATTTGAGTTTGCATTTGCTTGGGACCTCATATCCTTCTGCTGATGTGCTCAGCTATGGTCCGACAAAGGAAGTACAAAACTGATAAAAAGGATAGTTCACTATTCTTTACTATTGTAAGAAGTTTGCTGATATCTGATATCCCCACTATTTCAGTGGTTAAGTGGCATTGACATACCCTTATTCAAGGTTCAAACTTTACCTCTTATATATGTCTATCTATCTATCTACTACTGTTTTCATCCGGCATAGCAATGTTGTCGACGAGGGGACATGGGTTAGTCGAATCCTTTCAACACCTAGTTGCAGTGAACACCAGCAGGACCAACCTCTGTTATTCAATTCAGTTCAATATGGTGACCCCCGGCATCACAATATTCTTAAATGAACCAAGATATTTAGCCCTTTCCTCCCTACCCTTAGGCAAAAATGATATATATATATATATATATATATATATAGCAGTAAATGTATGCGACAGTTTGAAGGCAATTTGCTTTTGGAACCTAACCATTGAATGGAATGCATATACTTGTGTTGAAGCACACAGTTTTCTTAAGACAGATTCGTCCGCTCTCGTCTATCTCTCAGGATATAACAATAGAATGAGCACATAATGGATTAAAATATCCACAAGCCCAATTAAGGCTCAATCACTTTGAACATTCATGTCACCCATATCATAACAGCTTAATTATTTAATAACCACCAAGTTGGGTCTTGTAGATAAACATATCTCACGCTTAATAACCCATCAATATGAGATATAAGTTTTCCCCTTTTTCTTAACTCAATTCACAAGTCTACTTTGAGCATTAATTTTTCATTCATCATTCATCAGTTTCAAGCCTATGAGATATCGTTGTAAAGGTCTCATGGAGTAGAGTATGAAGACGTAATTTCATTATTCGAATCTCCACCTTTACTCATAAAAAATATGCCTAAAAGTTTCCACGTTATCATATTTTTCCAACAGGAGACTCATCCAACAAAATCAATTTTCATTTGGATTAATCAAGGTCAAAATTACATGTGCAATGCAATTGAAAGTGAGTAATGACTGCCTTATATTCCAGCTTGCACATAGTAACGCCACCATCATCACCATCTAGATGTATACAACTTGGAAAATCATTTATTAACAGTAATAGGGACTGATAGACAAAGTTATCCATTTTATTTTGAAAAAGAGAAGTTAAATGGATGTTTTCTAAAGATTAGTCTTTGAGCTTAATAGCAATTATGCATTCATGTAAACATATGAGAGCATTTTCAATTAATAAAATTGTTTTTAACAAAGATTGACATTAGGCAATTTGTTTTTGAATTTCATTCTCATAATAATCTCCTTCGTCTTATCAAAAAGTTAAAAAAAAATTGCTAATCTTGAGAATGATCGCGTTGAAGTCTACTCCTTTGACATACGGGCAATCAATGAAAGATCATTTTGCTCTTGGTGTTATCGGGGATTTTATGGGCTCCTTGACTACTTTGGAGACGGGGTCTTAATGTAATGAAAGGACCCATAAAAGTATACGTTAAAACAATGTGAATGAACCAGAGATGAGACACTTCAACACATTCCACTAGTAAAATGAATAAGGTCCAAAAAAGCAACTAATATTGGAATAAATTTTAGAAGTGGCGATGAAGCCCCAAATTTGAACATGGTCAATAAAGTTGAAAAGATTCAAATTTAAGATTGAAATGAAGTATAAGTATAAAAAAGAGACTCTAGAAGAGATTTGAAATGCAAAATGAACAATCAAAGGTCTAATGTCTTTAAAACTTTTCTCTTTTTTGGTTGCTTATTTAATTCTCCTGTTACTATTTATATTATTAAAACGGTCATTTACTATTCTTTTTCGAAAGGTTCATTACAATTAATCAGTCAATTTATTAGAAATTAGTAATTATATAAAAAATATATAAATATTTAACTTTATATGATATTAATTATTATTATATTAAATTAAATTTATACAAGCTTATAGTCCACTTACATCATATAAAACACATTTAGTTTAGTGATGTAAAAATAATAGACAGATGTCATTGTGTCCCCTAGGCATGGAAGATGTGATCTGCTCTTGCTCACACAAATTGTTTGCCCTCGATTATTCCTAATATACTAAGCTCCATATGTATATGTAGATGCAACTCAAATTAAGGTTTAAAAGTTTGTGTGTAATTATTAAAATGAGATTATCAATTTAAAAATAAATATTTATTGATTTATTTTACATGTTGTAGATTGACTTTTAAATAAAAATGTGTTTAACAAGACTCAAAACTGGAAAAGTGGGGATCATGCCCGTTCTGGTTTTTAAAGGAAGGACAAACTTAAAAATTAGGCTCTAATAATAAGTATTGAAAAAAAATAAAATTTAAGAGTTGGCTCCTAATAACAAATACTAGAAAAAAGACCCTAACAACAAGCATTAAAAACTTGAACCTTAATAACAAATATTAAAAAAAATTCAAACTATCATTAAAATTAAACACTTATAATTATAAACGGTGGACACTGTATAAGGGTGGCTCCTTTTAATGTGTTTTAAATTTTTTAATGAATGAATGGCTTTTGCATTATTTTCTTTATCTGATGCTTAGAGAATAGTGATAATGAAGAACCATAAAACCCTAAAAAGCTTAAAATCGAAAAACCCAGATTTGAACCTCTTAAAGGAAGGATATGAAGCTCCTGATTTGCTCACTTGGTCGAAAGTAGTAATGGATTAGGCTCCACTTTTTGTGTTCAGCTTCAAGAAAATGATAATGATGCTGGAGGAGATCTCCTTTGAAATTGATGTTTGAAGAGAATATACAATGTTGGAAGACTACATAAGATTTGGTATGAAGGTTGAAAGAACTAAAGTGATTATTTATTGTGAATAAGACATGGATGGACAAGAAATTTGGCATTGCTTCAGTTCATATGTTTGATCCAGAGGATGATGAAAATCAATCCAATATCAACATTTTCTCTCAAGAGGGAGAAAAGACATGATAACACATGTAATCTCAAAAGTTTACAAATCTAGATATGGAGTGGAACCAAATGGTTATTTCCAACATCCCTACAAAGGTCATCTCTCCAACGTATGTGAATAGTTGATAACAACTCCAAAGATTGTGATTTCTCCTCTAGCACCATAAAATTTTGAGATCACTAAAAATCAATTTCTTTTCTTTTGTCTTTTGGGAAAATTCCTATAAAATGATAAAGAAATAAAAATCAATTTCTTTGAAAATAAAAGACTTGAGTCACCACCGACCACTAAGGTAGGCCGGACACCATAAAAACAAAGATTTGCTCAAAAAAAATGGGTTCGGGAGTTGGTTACACATGGAGAAGGATTAGCACACCATCACGCCCAAAAATTGGTACCAAAATATATGTTGCTTTTAATTGATGGAAATTATCGAAATTTAAATTGACTTTAATTAAATGGTTCGTGATTGAATATAGACTTTAATTAGACGGGCTTTTATCAAATTGGTGAATTCAATTAATTAAACATTTAATTAATAAGGGTGACGAAACCTCGGACCATAGATTAAACCGACATCGAATAAGCCCGATCATCATGTTAATTTATGGTTCGAACTTCATTCATCACCTTTATGCATGATGCAAGCGATTAAGAATGATGTTATGACTTTTCAAAATTTTATTTCAAATTAAATTTACCTTTAGACGATAAAGATTAATTTGAATATTTGGTCAACATCCATTGAGCCAAGATCATTACGATACAAATATCGAAATTAATAAATACCTATTTTTATTGTTTAAATTGATTAATTAGAACATGTTCATTAAAAAAAATTAAAGTCACATGAATGACAATTATAATGCCTTGACAAGAAAGAACTTGGAATTAAAGCCTAAGGCCCACTAAAGTCCTAACCTAAAAAGGCCCAAATTATGAAAAAATTAATTAATGATCTAATTATTAACTAGGTTAATCTAATATTAACCCTAAATTAATTAATTCCTAAAAAAACCTAAAATCCTTTATTTGGATTATCTTGAACCATAATAATTAATTTAGATTAATTTTAACTAGAATCCCAATAAGCCAAGGAAACTATCTAAAATTATTCAAATTAATTCATCATGATTTAAAATAAGTGATCTCTAATCAAATATCAATTTTATCCTAAAATAATCAAGAGTTATTCAACCAATTTAATACATTTAACATTTACCCCAATGAACCAAGGGCGAATTTAAATGAACTAAATTGATTCGAATCTAAAGTCTAACTAAGGCACTAAACCTAACCTAAATTTAATTTAATTAATTTAAAGCATGTGCCCCAATAAAACGAGCACATATTTTAAATTAATTAAATTAAATTTCAAATTCTAAAACTAATCCTAAAGGGCCTAACAAAAAAAAAAAAAACAAAATCTACCCTAATAACAAAGGATAAACAAGATTTGCAAATGGCATAAGAATAAAGGATAAATAATTACATAGATAACATAAATTTAAAGGCATTAAATAAACATGAAATGCAAAGAAAAAAACATAAATAAATCCAAAGGACCCAAATTAAAAAAACAAAACTAGGGGCTTAAAAGGGAAACTTAACCAACAAAGAGGAACCGTATTAAAATCACAAACACTGGAAAAGGGGAAATTTAAAAGCTTTAAAAAAATAGGGACTAAAATAAGATTTTTTAAAAACTAAAACAAGTCAAAATCAAACAAATTTTGAAAGTACAGGGACTAAATAGACATTTAACCTTTTTAAAAACCAGTTAAATTAAGATTTGGGGCGTAAACAAATGCGGGTTAAAGACACATGGATCTATAGTGTAATAAAACCTCATTAAAATAGGATTCAGTTTGATTTTTAGACGAGATTGAAGGATTTAAAAATATACGAGACCGAAGCTGTAATTTCAAAAGGGGAAACCCTGAAAAATAAACCCAAAACGCACTAAGGACTTAAAAAACAAATAAACCCATTTGTTTTATTTTTTAAAACTATAAAAGACACATTTGGAAACTTAGAAAGCTCTCTCATTTTTTGAAATTTCAGAGTCCCCAAAAACCTCTGTATTTTCTCTGGGTTTGGGATAAATACCGCTGTGGTGTTCATCCCGGCCACCACAAAATCCAAACTCCGGCAAACTATTGCCGTACCATCCGCCATAAACAAACTCCGGCAACCATTACCAGTGCCGGAAAACCCAAAAGTCACCAACAAAAATCTTTTTTCCTCGTTCAAAAACCAGATCCGATGTCCAAAAATCCATGAAAACACAAAGCCCATTTCTTTTGAGAAAACAATAACAAAAAAACCCTTTTCACCCAAATCTAAGAAAAACGTTTCGAAAAAAAGAAAAAAACTTTGTTTCTGTTCTAAAAAGACAACGACGGCCGAGACCGTGACCTGACATTTCCAGCTTACCCTTCGTGGCACAAGGGCCATGGGTTTATTACCGGAGTACGCAAACGGTTGTTGTTGGATTAAAATCCGTAATAGTGGGCACATATGTATAATGTATATTGCTATTTTAAAGTATGACACAAAATTAAGTGACCAATTATGTTAGGCGTATCATGGGTATTAAAATGTCATGGAAATAAAAGTGTAGATACCATAAGATGTATTTATAATTCGATGAGGGGCAGAGTTATAAATACTTAATAGTTGATTATTAAATCAACTATATAAAGAGGTAGTGGTCCCCCAAGAAATAGGTCAACTTGTTTTTCTCTCATTCCCCGTCAGAGAGTTTTACATCAAGAGAAAACCTATTTTCTTGGAAGATCACAACCACCTTTTAGGCGATCTTCATCATCAAGATTCAAAGTTTTTCATCTATCGATTAATTCAGGTACGCTTCCGCATTCGGTTTATTGTTCTTGATGATTTGACATGATAGATCCTGGGTTTAGATTTCATATTTAGTTATGGTTTAATTCTAACAAGTGGCATCAGTGCTTTGTCATGTTGAATCCTTAAGAACCAATTTATTTATTTTTCGGATTGATTTGTTCTGAATTCTTTTTAAGATATCAGATTTGATTTGGTATTTAGATTAAGATTTATGTTGAAAGTTCCAAGTTTGTTTTTAATCCAATTTTAAGGTTTCGTATATAATTTACCGATTGTCATTCTTCGAATCCATTGGGTTAAACTGAAATCTTGGATTTCTATTCCAGTAGGTTTAAGATTAAAAGATATATATTGTTAATTTGTGATTTATTAATATTTATTTTAATTGAAAATATATGTCGTCTTGATAATCTTACTTCTAAATTTTGTGGCTATTTGCGTAGCAATCTTTAGCACTTTTTAATTAAAAATTCTTTCTTTAAAATAAATATATCCGGTGAAGAAAGCTTGTACCGAAGCTCTAACCTCGAACCTGGAAAGCGGGGTACACTTTGGGTGAACCACCAAACAGTTGGAGCAACGGTTAAAACACATATATGGTGTTTTTCAATTCTTTGAATTTGTCGTAATTCATATATTTGGATTTCTATTAAGCTTACATGGTTAATGATTTATATAATTTCAATCATACTTTTAATTTTGAAAAGGATAACTATAGCTTAGATTAGTTTGTGTGACACATGTTTGTTCTTTGGAGTTTGACTTGGATCTCAAGTCTATTTGGTTAGTGACTTCAAAACATTTTTTTATTACAAGGACAAACATATCCTATCTTGTTATTTCTTGAACCTCATTGCTTAATAGTTTCCGTTAATTGTTTGGATTTTAGTATATTATTTGCGTTTGGTATTAATGTATATTCGTTTGGTTTGATTAAAATTTCAATTTTGATCGTTGATTCTTATGGGTATACTAAAGTTTTATGTGATCATTGTATGAATTATTCATTTATATAAAGTTAAAGGATTAATTGCATTTAGTTTAACGATTTATAAATCTTGCCTTTAAGTTTATAATCAAAATTTTTGGCAAATGTATGTTTAAGGAATTTTTTTAAGAAACAATCAAAGATTTTGTTTTTTTATTTCGATAGCCCCATTTAGACAACCTTATTTTGGGTTATTTCAAAAACTCAAGTGTTATCAAAAATTTTAGTTTTGTCTCATTACTAAATTTTAAATTTGAATATCGATATATTTATATTATATATTTTAAAATAAATTAATTGAAGCATTAAGTCACCAAAGTGACCTCTATTGTAGAAATTATTTTATTTTAATATATAAAAGGTTTTGTGCATGTAAGTCGGATTATGTTAGTATTAATTGGCCCAAAGGAAGGTTAATAATTAACATTATTACATGTGCAAATGTGGTAATAAACATGTGATAATTATTCAGTTTTATATGTGAGCAATAAATCGGCCCAAAGGAAGATTTTTGTTTGACATGTTCTTATTATCAATGTTTGATTACTGTACCAAGATATCACTTGCAAGTTAATGTTTTGTCCAAAGATAAAATATTAATGGAGTGTCCGGTATCTTGATATGAAGTTTATCTTTATTCAAATTTATTATTATTTTGGTTATCTTTTAATTTGATTGAAAGATAAAATTAAGACAAATATTTTGAAACAATTAAATTCATATTTTGGTTTTGGGTGTCTAATATTTTAATGGATTAATTGAAACATAATGTCACCAAAGTGACCGCTTTTGTGTAGATTAGTTTATTTAAAATATTAAGATAATTATGGGTTTTTGTAATTCATAAACATTAAATTGGCCCAAAGGAAAGTTAATATTTGGCGAAATTACAACGACAATAATGGCGATAAATGTGTGACAATTATAAGGTATTTTATGTAAGCAATACGTTAGTCCAAAGATTAATCTATTGTTTGACATAGTTTATTGTCAATGTTTGATTGCTACAACAAGAGTACCGCTTCTGATTAATATTACTGTCCAAAGACTTGATATTAATGTTGTGCTTGGTATCTTGAGGGGAACTAGCCATTATTTTGAATTTATTTGTTTACTTATGAATATTTATGTGAGCTTGTTTTTATTTTATTTATTTATTTTTGTTCTATATTTAGGTAATTTATCTTTCTTTGTCACAATATCTAAAATACATTCTACACTCATGTTTAGTAAAACTAGTTTCAAGGAATAGAAAAAGACACTTACATAAAGTATTTGGTTGTATGAACATAGACCTTGCACTAAGGAAGAACAACTCGCACCTCTCATGGCGGTAGCACCCATAAAAGGGATTTTGAGAGGTGAGTTCGTTCAAAAATTGCATGATTTTAATGATCATAAAGTACAACATTCTAGAATTCTTTAGGAGCACAAATCTAAATATATTACTCATATTAAGGGTTTCCTTGAAAATTAAGAAATGATTTACCCAAAACATTAAGGTTAAGATGACATCACTTATGCCTTCTTTGATGTCTATGAAGTATAAGGGCCAAGGAAATGTGAGGAAGTACATTATGAAAAATGTTTAATATTGCTTCAAAATTTAAGGCACATAAGATCAAACTTTCTAACAATTGTTTGTTCTTATGATTTTGGTATCGCTTCCTATAATTTAACCAATTCAAAATTAGTTACAATGTCAAAAGGAGAAATAGACTTTAAATGAGCTTATTTCTAATTGTGTTAAAGAGGAAGAAAAAGTTGAAGCATTATAATTGTAAAAGTACTCATTCGGTTAGTGCTCATTTAGTTAGTGTCTCTAAGAATAAGGGCAATAAAAAATATTAGAATAAAGTTGCTAAAGGTCCTAATCAAAAGAAACAACAATAAGTTACAAAGTATTGATTCTTTTGTATAAGTTAGGACACATGTGAAGAAATTAAACTTCAAAAGTGAGCAACTACTTGGTTATTTTGAGTGATCCATGGGCTGTAAATTTTATGATCCCACAATAAGGATTATTTTAAGGAGAGGTTTATAACATTTTTAGGATGTTGAGTTTGGAGGGAGAAATAAGGTTAGATACATTGCTATTGAGGGTAAGTTGAATTATAATTTAATTCATACTATCACTTTTAATGATGTTTAGGTTTTTACACCTATCATAATCAAGAAGTGAATCAAGTACCTCAGCAAAACAATGTTGAACAACTCCCATTCAAGATAAGGTAATTGTTTCAGAAGAACAAACTCAACAATCCTAAAAAAAAATAATAATAATAAGTGCCATTAAAGATATCCACGAGAGGAAGGAGAAATATTATTCTAGATTATCACTTTGTATTTATTCAAGAAAATAAGGATAATAATGTAATGATAAAAAAAATGATTCAATCATTTTTTTTTATCAAATCATAAAAGTTCTGACTCTCAAAAGTGGATTGATGTCATTCAAGAAGAGTATAATTTTATGCAAGACAATAAAGTTTCGGAACTTGTCTCATTATGTGAAGGTGCAAACCAATTGGTTGTAAATGGATATTTAAAACCAAGAGGGATGCAAATGATAATGTGGACAAGTATAAGGCATGTCTTGTATCTAAAGGATATACTCTAAAAAGAAGACATTGATTTTGTGGAGACTTTCTCTCAAGTTTTATTGAAAGAATCTTTTAAGATAATCATGACGCTTATTGCTTATTTTAATCTTGAGCTACATAAGATAGATGTTACGCTTGTGTTTTTCAATGGTGACATTGAAGAAACAAATTATATGGTACAATCATAGATTTGTGTCTAATGATACAAAATCAATGATATGTAAATTAAAGAAATTCATCTATGAGCTTAAGTTGGACTCTCATTAACGAAATTATAAATTTCATATTGTTTATCTCATTTGGTTTTGAGATAAATTTGGTTCACAATTCTATATACTACAGTTCAGTGGGAGTAAACCAAGTGATACTCATATTACTAAAGAAGACAAATTTAGTCTTACTCAATGCCCTAAAAGTAACCTTGAAATTTAGAAAATACAAAAGATTCCATATGTATAAGCTATTGAGATTCTAATTTATGCTCAAGTATGTATGCGTTTGGATATTGCGTACATTGTTGGAATGTTAGACAGATATTTAAGCAATCATATTATGGATCATTGAATAGCAGCCAATAGGGTTATGAAATATCTTTAGAGAACAAAAAAAAATTACATGCTCACATATCGGAGTTCTGGTAAGTTAGAGATCATCAAGTTTACAGACTTGATTCTATTAGAATATTGATGCAAAAGAATTTTGTCACATGGGCTGCTAATTATAGATTGAATGGAAAGATCACTTGGTTTATTTTGTGACAATAAATATGCATTCATTTATTCTATAAACAATAGGAACACTTTTTAAATTTAAAGCACATAAATATTAAGTTCCTAGTTGTTAAAGAAAATTGAGTGGTTGTGTGTCTATAGAGCATCTTTGGTACAAACTCCATAATTGCCTTATTAAGAAACTGACACCTAGGACTTTCATGAGCACACTACTCATGTGGGTGTAATGTTATTTAAGGATATTCAGTTTTAGTGGGAGTTTGTAATTTTGAAAAATGCTCATTCGTTTTAGACACAATTTGAAAAAGGATATTTTAAGATTATTTTCTCTTAAAGTTCTTTTGGTTTATGCACACTCTGAATTCATGAAAGTTTGATCTCACTAAGGTTTAGGAGGACCAATTGGAAATAGACATGTTTGGTTCACATTTCATGTAATTTTCCATGCTACGCATCCATGATTGATCTATGTCATTTGACTATATTTGTATACGTGACCATTGATGGGTCTTGTCACGATTGATACGACAAAGGCTGCTTTGATCATATATCGATATAGTTGATGACCAGATTGTTACAGAATACCTATTATATAATAGCAAAATTTTGAGCTCATAAGGTTATACATTTGTCGAAACATATGTTGCCCAAGTGGGAGATTGTTGGATTAAAATCCGTAATAGTAGGCACATATGTATAATGTATATTGCTATTTTAAAGTATGACACAAAATTAAGTGACCAATTATGTTAGGCGTGTCATGGGTATTAAAATGTCATGGAAATAAAAGTGTAGATACCATAAGATGTATTTATAATTCGATGAGGGGCAGAGTTATAAATACTTAATAGTTGATTATTAAATCAACTATATAAAGAGGTAGTGGTCCCCAAGAAATAGGTCAACTTGTTTTTCTCTCCTTCCCCGTCAGAGAGTTTTACATCAAGAGAAAACCTATTTTCTTGGAAGATCACAACCACCTTTTAGGCGATCTTCATCATCAAGATTCAAAGTTTTTCATCTATCGATTAATTCAGGTACGCTTCCGCATTCGGTTTATTGTTCTTGATGATTTGACATGATAGATCCTGGGTTTAGATTTCATATTTAGTTATGGTTTAATTCTAACAGTTGTCAGATCAAAGGGTAAGACTCTCGAACTTTAGATCTAAGGCTTTTGCAAACATGCATGCATGCCAAATTGAAATAAGAAATGAAGATACCTCCGAAAAGGTTTCTTGAGTCTTTTTTGTATTTCTTTTGATTCCAAAAACTGTGTTACAATGTTTTTTGCTTCGGTTTATAAAGACGAAAATTGTTTACATGTTAAAATGAAATAAAACTACATATTCTGAAATCCGCCGCTCTTGCTTGATCTTTGCTAATTCTGCCTAAACTTTTTGTGATTTTTTTCTGTTTTCATCCGCTAATGTTTGCATTTTTTGGCTTGGATATCGATGTGGCTGCATGAGAGGAGGAGAGGACCACTGGTGAAAGCTGCTGGCTGCGGTAGACGAGCAGATAGAGGGAGTTTGGCAGTCGCGTGAGATCTGAAGAGCCATGCGTGCAACGCGCGCGCGCGTGAAGGAGTGGACGAGCCGCGCGTAGGCGCGTGAAGCTTTTGGAGGCTTCCTCTATCAGATCTGGACCGTTGATCCACCACTTGATCTGACGGTCACAATTGATGCGGCGCCAAGGGAGATGATGTGATCATAGGGTTTCTTCTGGTGCAAAGATCTGGACCGTCAGATCTAAAGCAGATCTGACGGTTGAGAACGAGTTGCGCATAAGAAAGATATTAGGGCATATTAGAATTCCAGGGTTTCAATTATTGGGCCTTTTAACGGGCCTTGTATTAATTTTGGATTTTCTTTGTAATGTAAATTGAACTTTTAAATAAACATTCGGGCTTTATTTACTTAATGGGCATTTATTTATTTTTTTTTGTTTTTGGTTTTGGTTTAATAATATAATAAGTAATAATAAGCAATAGTAAGATAAAAGTAACACAATATAAATATATAGTTATAATAGTGATACTAACATATTTTCTTTTTTTTTCTTTTTTTTTCAAATTAAAGTAACATATAACCGAAACAAACTAATAACAAATACTAATAATAGTAATATTTTGGGTTTTCATAAATGACAATAATAATAATATTTTTTGGTTTTTGAAATATCATGAAATATATTATAGTAATACTAATAATATTTTTGGTATAAATAACAATTATATTAAGTAATATAAAACTTAAGACCATTATTTTATTTATTTACAAAAAAATGGGTTAGAACCCCAGGATAAAATTAGTGATTACACCAGTAATTCCTCCTCTCTACCTAAAATAGACATTTACTCATTAAAGTAAATCTTAATTACCAAGTAATTTTAAATCACTAGAATTACAATAAAACTCAACTTAATTACCAATTAGAATTTGAGTCAAAATATAACGAATCTCCCTCTTGATACAAATTCTATTCGAGCATTGGTCTTCAAGTCTTCAACAGCTTCAATTTTTACGTAAGCCAAATATCCGTTGAAGCACCGCCGTCAAGTCTTCAACAACTCCAATTCTTACGTAGTATCCGTTGAAGCACCGTTGAATTTTGAAAATTACTCCCCCTGCAACTGAAAGCTCGTTGCAGCAATACTCCTCTAGCATGTCTCCAACATCGCACCGCAAAATCTGCAGCAAAAATTTTTCAACAATCGCGCAGCTCGAACCATAGCTCATGATACCATTTGTTAGGAATTTGGTGTGCGGTAAAATAACCAAAGCGATAACGAAATAGACCAAGACATGCACATGAGACAAGATTTAACGTGGTTCAGCATAGCCTACCTCCACGGATGAGAGAAATCAATCCACTATCAACGTAGAGAACCCGAAGAGTACAAATACATGATAACTCATGTAATCTCAAAACCCAGTGTACAAATCCCATGACCCGGTGGAACCAAAACACTCTTTCCAACATCCCTACAATATTCATCTCTACAACGTAGGCACAATAGTTGTAGAGAACCTAAAAGTTGTTACATCCCCTCTCTCTTATTCTCTCATAATTCAAAAGGTTAAACCTAGTCTATATTTATAGACCCAAATACTTGGTCACCAAGAAACCTTATTCAATAAGATCTCTACCTAAAATAGATATTTACTCATTAAAGTAAATCCTAATTACTAAGTAATTTTCAACCACTAAAATTATAATAAAACCCAACTTAATTACCAATTACAATTTGAGTCAAAATATAACTGTTACTGAATGATGCAGTTGATAAAATGAAGAACTGCTTGCACGTTAATGGTATTACCCATGTTGCTTGGTGCTGGCCACCACAGTTGAAGCCTTTGTTTGTAAACTTTGACCAGATGATTAGAAAGAATAAAGGTAGAAGCTTTCTTGGTGCAGTTGAGAAGGCTATGGATGATTTTGGGAAGTACTTGAAGTTGGAGATGACATGTTCTTGTGTTTTTAAAGAAAATAAGTTATTATGTAGGAATTCCGCTACCAAGGAAGGAGCTTCATTGGCCGAGTATAAATCTGGTCAATTGGCGAAGTTTTCTACTGCTCGATTTGAGCTTGTAAAGTTTATTTGTCAACTCAAATATCTTGCACAGGTTGTTACAAAGCCTGATATGCTTGGGTTTGTTGTCCTACTGAGCTTACTTGTCAACATTTTTTGGTTCCATGGGACATTGCCGGTTGCCCTTGCATCAACTGTGGGAAATGACATATGATGCAGAGAATGCTAAAAAAAAAATAACATACCATATAATTTTTTTTTTGTTGGAACAATATGATGTAATGAAGAATGAAATGTTACAGCTCAATCTAAATGGGGTTTCGGCTTAGATCTCAGGTGAGAATTGGGAGGCTTTTCTCGAGAGCCGTGGAGACATCATTGCTGCAGAAGGCGTTTTCTCCAGCAAACAGACTTTGATTTCGAGAAAGCGAAAGAGGAATATTGTGAAAAACAAAGTTTTAAAACTTTAGTGATTAGATTAAAAATTAATTTTTTTATTAACATGTCACGTCATCGTATTAACAGGTTTTAACGATTTGGTGACCAAAACAGTAATGATCGAAAACGTAAGTGACAAGCATAATCTTTTTTTTAAATGGGTAACCAAAATAGAACAAACCCTAAACATAAAAGACCTCAGGTAAAGTTTGCCCTTTTAGTATCTAATAGACTCATTGGCAACTTCGAGAGACACCTTGCATAACAATACCTACCAAAATTTATATAATTTATAAATGAAGATATTTCGAGGCTTTTTTTTTTATAAATTCTGATCATAATCTGCATATAGAGAATGTGAATGGGACTTTAGGTGAAAAAACGGGTGCTCTTAAAAGGTTTAGAACTTATAACTTAAAGAAAATATAAAAGAATAAAGATTAACAACTTGATCAACCGCCAAACATACTTGATTTTCTTTATTTCTTCAATCTCATCTTCGATTTATAGATGTTTTTTTTATCTCATTATTATTTTTTTATTGTTTTCATGGACTTCCATCAAATTTAGCACATCTTCAAGTTCAGGGGTCTGATAAACAAATTCAATTTAATTCTCCCTTCGTGCGTCCAACTAAAATCCGGTTATATAAATTCCTCCCACGTGTAGGAGTTGTACCTGCAAAAAAAAAACAAATTAAATGAAAATTAACCCAAAAAATTTTAAAAATGAAAAGAGGGAAAATAGGCTAGGAAAACGATGAACGGGACTAGTCAAAGGGGACGAAGAGAGGAACAAACTGCCGAAACGGGAAACGGGAAACGTCAAAACCAAACGGATCACGAGAAAGAAAACTGCGAAGGAATGGAATGATATGGTGTTTCACGACCAAATCAATTAGAAGAAATGAACCAATCAAAATTGGCATCTGGCCTGGGAATTTTAGATTAGAGTTGGTATGATTAGATTTTAAGGGAATTTAGGTTCTTTGTTTTTTAATGTCCAAAGGCCTCCTCAAATTTGCCATTGCCTGCAATTATATGTATTTTACACCAACATACTACATCATCATTTGTTCCTCCGATTGCACGGTTTCGGTCTGCCGGAGTACACACTAAAAATCATGCCCCTACCGAATCCTTCGTCCAGATCTCCAACCTCTTCGCCGCTGCTGCACGGCATTTCTCCGATGTTCGACCTCCTATCATCGGGAAATCTCGGATGCTTGACCAGAAAACATTAGAAGATTACACATACCGCAAACGGGATCGTTATAAAACTTCCGCTCTTGACATCACGGAGAGCCGGCTAGGCCTCGGCTGGAATGCTGCTCGTCGACGCTGCTGGTGAGACGAGGGTCGTATCAAAGCTGACAACGCTCTTTTAACCAGATCTCCTTCAACTCCTCCGATTCTCACCAGCGAGTTCGTCATCGCAGATCTACGCGCGTTTAGCCGATTACTTGGCGCGTACCCCGTCAGCGAGTGCGAATTATTGAAACTCTTGTGAAGACTGCAACGGAAGGATCCGGGATGATTCGTTGGGGAACACATACAAGTCCGCTTCGGCTGTTGCCTCTCTAAATTCCTCACCGCCTCCGTGTTTCTACGAACAGTGGTAATCGAACGGTTCGGCGAGATCGGACGGTTATCAAGCGTGAATCGGACGGACGGCGCAGACTGGGAGTGGTTGTAGATATTGACACGTGGCGGAGAGATGGATCTGTGTTGATTAAAGAAAGTTGAGGAGCGTGAATAAAAGCTTGAACTCGAGAAAGCAAAAGCCGAGGAAGAAGAAGAAGAAAATGAAGACTCTGAAGCGTAGTGAGGGCAGAACTGGCCGGACGGCGAGAGGGACCGGAGAACCGGGCCGCTGTTCCGTCTAGAAGATGTCGCCATTTTTTCTGATGTTGCAGAGGAGAGAGAGAAAGCGTGAATGTAAATAAGAGTTTTTTTTCCTGAGCCGTGTTTGGCTGTTCAGTTGGGCAAACCTTTCTTTACTCGAGCCATGTTTTTATAGGTGGAGGGGGTTTGGAAATTTCTCTATATTTTCATTGTAGGGACTTCTAATTATTGGCTTTTGCATTTGTACCCCCAAACTTTGTGTTATTTATTTCAACGCCTTTGTCATTATTCTTTGCCGCTGTAGAATATTGAAATTATATATTGCATTTAATATTAGCTTAACTATAAAATAGGTTGTCAAACATTGTCTTTTTTTTTGTAATGGGTATTTACAATATTTTTTTATTGAAAAATATGCCAAATATTTCATTTTGACATGTTTTAAAGTTAATTTGTCAAAAAAATTTATCACTCAATTATAACTTGACACGTGATTTTTATTTTTAATTTTATTTTTCAAAAACAATTTGAAAAGAAAATATATCAAAATTTCCAAAAATCACAAAATAGTCTCAAATCTCTAAAATCTCACAATATTAAACATAAAATTGACGTTATTATCGTCACCGATAGTCTCGTTGGACCTCACAACCACTGTCAACGGAGGTCACCGCCCATTTTCCACAACCACTCATCGTCGGTAACTGACGGGAGACGTGTCAATCAGACGACGAACACGAAAGACTTCAAATGTTCGACATCCGATGGGCATGCCTCTCGTCGGCTATCAACGATGGGTGGTTGGAAAAAATGGGCAGGGACCTCCACGGTGGCGGCAGTGGAGTCCGATGAGGATATTGACGGTGACAATAGTGTTAATTTTGAGATTTTAAGGATTTGAGACTTTTTTGGAGATTTTGAGAAGTTTTAGATTTTTTTAAAATATATTTTATTCTTTAATATTTTGAATAAAGAAAACGCGTGTCAAATTTTGATTGGATGGTAATTTTTCTAACAGCGTTGCCTTAAAACAATAACGAAATAAAATTTTATACATTTATTTCAGATAAAAGAACATTAGACACATATTTAATTCTTTAATTTTTAACAAATTAAATGAATTTGCATTAGCCACGAAATACTTACTATTCAAGCTATGAGGTGAATTATGAATTCAAAAAATTAAGTTATTAAGTAAAATGTCAAAAAAGTAATGAAAATTTATTTTTCAGTTCTTATTGTATAATTTAAATTAATTTAGATTTTATTAGTTTTTAGTTTAATTTCGATAATATCAATAAAAATATTATGATATGTAAAAATAAATAAATTACTTGCGTAGAAATTTTGGAGTATATTAGAGCCTCAATAATTAATCTCAACTTGATTTCTTACTTTTTCTTCAAATAAGAGGGTTTAATTTAATCAATTATTCTAATTACCTTAAAATATAATAATTGTAAAATAAATTATAATATTTTTTCCTTGTTTAAAAATTAAGGAAAACTACATATTTAGTACCCAGCTATGCTCGTGCGTTATTGTTTTGGTACCTCAACTATTATTTTTGACAAAATAATACCTAAATTTACGTTTTTATTCTGTTTTGGTACCCCAAACGTTAAAAACTAATAGAGATGATGATGTGACTTGGTATAATCACATTTTTAGTTCAAAACACTTGTATATATGATCAATTTAGTCCAAAATCTATTAATTTAAAACATCATCTTAATTTTGGGGGGTAAAATTGAAAATTACGTTCAAATGAAAGAAGAAAAATGAGGAATTTACAATTTTAATCCAAAAATTAAAATATTGTTTAAATTGGTAGAGTTTTAGACTAAATTGATAGATTGTATAAGTTTTTAGACTAAAACTATTATTAATCCTAATCACGTCACTATTTTTGTTAGCTTTTAACTGTCGGTTATCAAACCAGATAAAAAACGTAATATTAAATATTATTTTACTAAAACCAATAGTTAATGTGCCAAAATAATAACGCGGACATGATTAAATTACTAAATACGTAGTTTTCTCTATAAAAAAAAATTATAACGTAAAAGACGAAGCAGGTGGCCACAGCTGGCAGGGGTCAGTTAATGCCCATTATTTGTTAAACACACTGAGTCACTGACAGCTTTTGGAACATTGAGAAGCTTCTCTACTTTGTTCCTGTCAGGTTTATGACACCACGGACTCACTCCTTTTAATATTTTCATCGTCAGAAAATTCGGGATTGAACAATTTGTATGTAATGTGAGCCCCTAATTAAAGGGTGTAATTAATTATAATATCTTTTAAATAGTGTATAATTATAATCAATTGAATATGTATGAATAAATTAGATTCTTTTTAGAGATTTTTTTAATACTTTTTAATTTTAGAAGTTAAAAAGTTTAATTTAAGATTTAAATTTAAAAGTTTTAGTTGTAGTGTTTAGAATTTAAGATTAATATTTAAAATTTAGGGTTTAAAGTTTGTGGTTTGGTTTCTTAGAGTTTAGTAATTTAGGATTTGGGTTTATAGTATAAAAATTAAACCCATTTTTTTATAAATACAAAACTGTGAGATTTTTATTTTTGTTGAACAAAGAACAGAAAACTGATTTTTATTAAAAGTGAAAATGATTACAAACAAACACACACAAAAAAACATGAATAATAATGGAATATAAGAAAAATATACATCAAAATTCAAAAGGTGTGAAAGCAAGAAAAGCAAAATTTATCACTTTATAAAGAACTTACACAGTCTTCAAAATAAAATTCAGTAACCATCAACTTCAACCTTAGCGCTCTGGTAATTACGTAATACTTTCGCTGCAAAATTCTGACATTTCGGCAAACAACAACAAAAGGACATTAAAATCTGAAGAGACCACCGATCATCTCATACGTCACAAAGCCAAACAACATGTCACACAGACAGACTAAACCTGCTATCAAAGGAGACGGACTGCTATAAAAACAGACGGAAAAATTGACATAAAAGCATATAAAATATAGTTTATGGCAAAACAAAACATAAAAAAATAAAAAAATACACAAACACTCATAAAAAGATAAAGCCTACTTATATTCAATTAATTTAAAAATTAAAAATTAATCGGTGGCATGAAAGTACTTACCGAAAACTATACTTATAAAAAAGAAACAATAATAAAATGATGCATGGGATTTTTATCTAATTTTAATTACACTTTTTTACAATGTTTTTTTCCCAGAGATGAAAAAAGATTGTCGATATTAAATTTGGAACCTAATATTAATCTGAAATAAAGTCATTTGTCATTACACCATAAACTTGGTTAACACAATTATTTTATTGCATTCAAATATATCCGATTCAAATGAAATATTTTATGAAATTTATTTAAAATATAATTTTAATATTTTTTTAAAGTTCGAAGTCAACTCCAATCATGGCATTGTTATATTATTTTGATTTTATAATTAAAATGTGATATTGTAACAATATTTATGTAATTTAAATGAATGAGTCGACTTTAAGCTTAAGGCTTAGAGCTGTTAATCAACTTGACTAAACAAATGAATCTAAATAAGGATGGATCAAAGAGTGTTAGAGAGACACTCGCACTTTTGGAAATTTAAATAATTATATTAAATAATATTTTTTTCTTAATATGATAATACACATACTTTGCTAGCAAAGCTACTTGAATCCATGTCTCTTAGAATAAAAGTCGTATATTTTTTCACCGAAACTCCTCTTAACTAGCGCCGCAACCTCCTTTTTCATCTTTTTTTCTTGGCCGACGGCAGCATCAGCCTTAGTGTTGTTGTCGACTGCCGATGCTTATTATTTCTATTGCTTTTTTATATTTTCTTTGTTTTTTTCTCTTGAGTTTTTTTTAATTTTAATAAAAAAATTTATGCTATGGCACATTTTCATTGCTTTTGTGACATAATTTTCTTTTTGTTTATTTGTTTCCTTTGTCGTTTGACACGATTTTCACATATTTTAGCGGTCGCTTGATGCTCGTACAGAGATCTTTACCGCGTTTATTTTCTGGTTTTGGTTTGTAGGTGGTCACAAAAAGTTTGATCCCCTTTAGTGGTTGTTTGCCGATATAATCAGAACTTTGTAGCAGAACAATCTGTCTAATAGTTTAATTCGCACACCACTTATTTTTTATCTCGTAAAACGTCTCATTTAGATAGAGAAAATAAAATTCATAAAGGTTTCTGGTTCTTTGAAGATGTATGTCATTTTCAAAGAAAGTGTATTTTTCTTTGCACCTTTGAATTTTTTGATAAACATAGTCTCAATTTCTCTCTCTTTTAAGTGGATGTATTTGTGATATCTTCTACAAACCTTTTTTTTAATAAAATCTAATTATAATTACTAAAAAAACAATATAATTTAAACCAAAAGTTTATTACACTAGAAACCTCGTTGGTGCACTTATTAAGTCGTTCGAAGCCATATTGAAAACGAAACTCATTGACCATGTCTCCGATGTATGAAAGCCACCCAAAGTCTACGAGAGAGAAACAACTAACAAGCCATCGACAGAACTACTCGAACTCAAATCTACTAAGATGAGCATCATCATTTTTTTTATTGAAAATATTATTTAGATTCACTATATTTATTAATTTTAATTATAATTATATGAATATATTGATTATAACAGTAATTATATTTTTTTTTCAAAGAAAACGGGTATGAAATGGCCCACATTAGACTCAGTTTTCTCAATTAGCATTCTAATATCTTTCAACGCTCTTCAAAAGCCAACTAAAGTTTAGGGAGTCGACCATTTCAAACTCACTTTCACCCTCCAACTAATTTAATTCCCTCACTCCAAATGTCATAATTTAAAAATATACTTCATATTTCATATATCCATTTTTATTTTTTAATTTCATGAAAAATAATAATTTCATATGTCCAGCTACGTTTGAAGGTGCTGATAATTAAAATGACTTTGATTATATATAGTATTTTTTTATCTTGATACAGACCATTCAGACCCAAGTGATAAAAAATATGATAATTTAATTTTAGTACAATGTATTCATATGAATGAATAATATTGATATGGGTCCTATTTGATAAATAGCGTTTGAGTCAAAATTAGATGTTAGAGTTAATATTAGAGGTTTGATCAGTCAAATCCGCTAATTTGGATGTTTGGTGAATAGCATATTAGAATGGCGAATTGGGATAAAACCTCTAATTTTGAAAAATCTGCTAATATGAGCTTTTTTGAAATTGGAGGTTTTGGTATAAGAGTTATAAAGATCATTTTATCCTTAATAATTATAAAAAATCTCTAAATAACCCAAATTTTAACATTTTCTATTTTAATTATTCACTCTCATGTATTTACATTGTGACATTTATAAACAAATACTTTTTATTTTTTTCTTTTTATTCTTATACATTTATATTTGTATTTAAGTTTTATTATATTAAAAATAATTATATAAATAATAAATTAATATATAGATTCTTCAAATATGCTTAGTATTGTTATATTAAAAAAATTATTTTTCATAATCAAATTAATTAAACACGTATCAAATATAATCATGCCCTTATATGTTATTTTGCTTGTTTAAATAATCAAACATCTATTAACTATCAGTTAATTTTACCAAACACTTTTATACAATCAGCTAATACAATCCTTTAGTCAAATCGACTAATGTAATCAGCTATCAGCTAATGTAATCCGCTATAAGCTATCCGCTAATTGCCAAACAGAGCCATTATGTATTAGTTAGGTCTCGTTTTCCATTTCTTTTCAAAAGTGTTTTTAAAACTAAAAGTAATTTTAGGGTTAAAAGCAATACACAACAGATAATTTTTCATGCCAAAAGTGCTCCTCAATTTGGTTTGAAAAGCTTTTCCAAAAACACTTTTGAGTATAATTACACATTTATATTCGTTTATATCACCAATTCTTTTATAAACAAAGTCTAAAACAAATATTTTATATACTTAAAAAAGCAAATTTTGATAGCAATATCAAATAAAGAAACACTCATATTTTACACTCAAACAATACATAAGATTTTTTAAAAGTATTTTTCCCGTATTTTTCAAAAATAATGTCAAACTTATCTTGAAGGTGTGACGATTAAGATGACTTTGAATTAAAGGGAAATGAACCGCTCTATTATTATGTTGCAACTAAACCGGCAATATATATGATGAGGAAACTAAGTCTAGTACCCCAAACTTGTTGCATTTGCATTCAATAAACAAAACCTGGAAATCTTAGGCTGGAAATTCCATCTCCTTTGGATGCACTGGCTCGACGGCTTCATGATTTGGAGCAGAACCGTCTTGATGGGTTTCGCATTCGCATGATAACTTGGTGAGTAATGAACCACCCTCGTTCGACTTCGAGCTGGTGTGTTTATGTTGAAATTCCGGTGCAGGGTGCAACTAAAGGACCCCGGGTGCAACGTTGGCAAACACAAGCATGTTTGGGGCTTGGACTTTGATGATGCAGTTTTCGACAACATTGGCTCGATGACTAGCCCAAGAGATGGGATGTTGACGATGCCGGATTCACTCTTGTTTGTGTGGAGAGCTAACTGGAAATGGGAGGATGATGGAGTCTTTTTATAGCTTTGAAAAGGGTGTTTGAATTGCCTTGATAAGCTTTGGTTCCATGGATTTTTTTAATTAACAGCATTACTATGTTATGGTTATCTTGGATAAAATTGAGAAACAGAGATTGGTTAAGTTGCAACCAATTTTATGTTTATTCAAGTCCAGTCCAGTTCGAGCTGGGTTTTTATATGATATTACGGATTTAAGCATACACAAATTTTCGTTTCGGGACAATTTATACAGGAAAAAAATTGAATCTTAGTAAACAAAAACTTGTTCATGGATAAGCACATCTACTACACTTCACAAAGATTCGAACATAAGGAAAACAAGAGCATTCAACAACCTGCTAACTAGGCTTGTGGAATCACTAATGACCCTTGTCCGTGCCTTCCACTCGAGCATCGTGCTGCTTAGTATAAACGCGGTGCCTTCTCTCTCTTGCATAGATTACCCAGAAGATCAAAGACAGCATCACGGCCGCGGATACGAGTACCAGTCCGATGTAGATCCATTGACTATATCTGCCCAGACCCGGGCAATGATCATGACTGATATCTGTGAATGTATCGCGCACGAAAGTGCAGTCTTGCAAATTAACCAGGAATGGACCGTAGCGATATAGACCGTAACTGACATTTGCTGCAGCCGACATCTGACTGTAAAACTGCGGGGTCAGCCGCCCAGGTGTAGTACAAATTCCGGAGGATGCAGAAACATTACATATATATTTCTTCCAAACCTGTTCGAAAAAGGATACATGCAGTCATGAGTTTCACTCAATTTACATACAGAAAGGTTACTTTTGGTTACCTCAGAGGCACTGAACAAGCTAACTTCACCGGGTGCACACGTACGCTCGGTGAGATCAGAATGAAACGGGTTGCAGAGAACCGGCACCAGCGGACCGGATTGATTGTAATACAAAGGTGCCAATTGTGGAGGGAAATTACGGTTGGCAACATTATTGATGATGCGATTCACAACATTTACAAGTTGGTGACTGACATTTTTGGTTTGTAACAAGGTCTCTTGGGCTGTTGCATTGTCCACACATGGCAGAATGTCATCTAAGGCGGTATGCGCGGTAGGATGCTGGACCCATTCATCCATAGCAACACATGTATCTCCGGCGACACTGTGAAGCAAAAGAGACGATTTTAATTAAAAGTGTACGAGTTGTTTACAGAGAATCGTGGGATTCGAGTAGGACGTACTTGTGGAGGAGATTAAATACACCACATAAAATAAATGTGCCGGCAACAAGAATCCATCCAAAGATGACCAGGCTGCATTGGTTAATAACAAAGTGTTTGATAAGAAACACACATTTACTTTGAGATTTACACGATTTATTCCAAAGCATACATCGGAGTAAACGTCAACGGTACTTCACTTACGTGTAGACCAGACGCTGCAGTCCAAGAATCGAGAGCACTGCAGCAAGCCATCGAAATAACAGCATAAGAAGGTTAGATACATAAAACAAAATACTGAAAATCTAGGAGGAATAACCAAAGCAACATTGTAACCTACAGAATCCGAGAAATGCCAAAAAGAGCATCACGGCAGCAACGATGACAAGAGCCAATCCCCTGCGGCATTTTGCATTTAGATCAGTCGGATACGATGATCGGCAGCATTACTCCAAGGTTTTTTCCAACTTCAAGATTCTAAAAGCTTTAACTTACATGTGGTCCAACCCATGTTGAATTCTGTCTTTGTTATCAGCTGTCTTAGAAGAAAGAGTCGAAGCAGAAGAGTTTATCTTCTTGTCGACATCATCGATGCTTTTTTGGATATCCGGGGATAGAATCGTTGAATCCACACTTATCTTCTTAGCTGCAGAAAGATAATTCGACACATTCCTGAGGTTTTCGGCAGTAACGTCCGCCTTATAAACGGCATACTTCAGTGTGTTTGTTGTACTGGCATGGAACTTTCCCTGACCGGTGTACAGCACACCACACCCGACGCTGTAACACGAAGTCAAAATTTAAGCGAGTAATCAGATGGTTCTGCAAACACACATACATTGAAAGTTTATAAAGAGATGGAAACAGAGTTACATTGCAGCAATGGTGAAGAATATGAGGAAAATAAGAGAGAGCGCATAAGCTATCCGAGAGTAGCCGTAGGAATCTAGTTGACAACAGCAATGGCGGATACACAGGACGAATAAGCATACGGCGAATAACACAAACCAGGCTGCAGCAATGACAAAGAAAGGAGCCGCTGTAAAACCAACAGACTGCAATATAAACCATGAAAATGATATTAATAAAATAAATGAGTAGATCCACTTTATAAAAGGAGAATTACAGCAGAAGAAAGGAAAGCATGAAGTGATCAAACGGAAGCAAATCAGCCAATAAGCATAGAAAATTCAGAAACCCTGAGTAAATTTCTCAATTTGTCATAAGAAACGTACCAAAATGACATTAAAAAAATGATTGGTAACAAAATAGAAAAAAAAAGAATAAATAAAAGAAGAATGATCTCAAAAGGTGAAAAAGAAGAAGAAACTGACAGCCCAATAGTGTCGATTGCTGATATTCCAGCCACCAGTGTACTTCTTAAAATCATTAAGAGGATCTTTTCTATGAGTCCTATTTTCAGCCAAAATCAAAGACGAGTTGTTGTCTCCTTCATTTCCCTCTGCAAGTTTCCTCCATGCCAGCACCTCACTGTGCTGTCTCTCCCCAAAGACAAAACTTCTATGATACCCTATCGGAAAAAAAACATTCTTTTTACAGAAACAGTTAAAAACACAAAACCCCAGAAATAAAAATCAAAACTTTCCTTTTAAGAAAACATATACAATTATAAATGACAATGATACCTGGGCTGTGTGAAGTTCGGACATGTGAGGCTCCAGAGACAACTTCAGTTCGGAAAAGAAACAAAGAAAAAAGAGGAAGAAGAAAAAACGTGTGAGGGTTTGATCTGAAACGTAACATTTTCATTTTACTAATGCTGTTTTCTCAGTTTCTCGGTTCCTCAGAATTTTCAGAGAGAAAGAGAGAGTAGTGGGGTTAATTGCAAGTTGCAAATGAAGGGGTTGATGGAAATCTATTAATACAACGTGCTAGCTTAACGGTTAAGAGGAAAACAATGATCATAAGTTGGAGGGTTCCTTTGTTTCTTCGATTTATGTTTCTCTTTGTTAAAAAAAAAATTATGTTTCTCTTTGACCAAAATGCCCATAAGGATTTCTTTTTCTTTTTGGTGAACTACATAAATAACTACTCAACTAGGTTGATCTCGATTTAAGTATTTTTAACAAGAAAGTATACTAGATTATATTTAAAATAAAAAAGATTACAAAAGGATCACACTACAATCATTGAAAATACAATGTGAAAAATAAATACAGTAAACTTCAAAGAGTGTGAAAGACATGAGAAGCAAAACATATTACTTTATAAAAAACTTGCATAGTCTTCTAAATGAAATCCAACAACGATATACTTTGACCAGAAAGCTCTATGAATCAAGCATTCTTCCGCTGCAAGTTCTTGGCACATCGACAAACTACCATAATAGAATCAGAAAAATACCAGACCGTCGACCGTCTTGTGACTAGAAATGCTCGATAATTCTTGTTATCTGAACGTTAAATTGTCATAATAGCAAACAATACTGCCACATAGATAGACAAACCAACAAAAAAGAAAACAAATAAACTGTCATACAAGACAAAAAAGCCAGAATAGCAAATGTAGAATGACTTTGGCAAAGCAAAACAAAGAAAAAATAACAAAACTAATAAAGAACAAATAATTCTTCATCAAAGGAAAATAATCTTATTTATACGCAATCAACATAAAAATTAAAAAAGTATTTTATATGATGATTAGGTTTACATTTAATTTTACTAATGCATCAACGTCATGGCTTGTGGGAAATAATCAAAGTTGTATATTAAAATTCTCAAAACGTGTATACAAGGTTGTTTACTTCTTCTTTCTAGGGTTGACGTCAAAATCAAGATGCAGAGCCTCACACAATGCAATGGTTGAATCCTCATAAAGTCTAGAATTCGTAAAAGAAAATTGTAGATGTAAAAATTGAAGACTTTTGGAAAAGGAGATACGCTTGGTAATTGATATCGACATTAGTAATTCCCAGGAAATCTCTGTATAAAATATGCTAGGTAATTGATATTGAGAATTGTAATTTCCAGGAAATCTCTGCATAAAATGTCAAGGACGTTTTATTACTCCTAGTTGTTATGGTTGATGACCAAGGCAAGATGTGGACAGTCACTGGTAGACTCAATAATTTTGATGTGAAAGTTGAAACGAATTGGTCTTCCCTTCACTACTCTTGAGGTATCACAAAGGATAGAGTTTAGAATTAACAGGTGGGTCCAATTTCTGAAGAATATATGGGTTCCTAATTGTGTATAAATACCCAACGATGGAGATTAAATGGTTTTGGATGCTTGTGATGATAGTTTTGTCTGCAGGAATATTGTCTGAAACTGAGGGGTGCATGGAGCAGGAGAGGGTTGCACTCTTGCAACTCAAATCTTTCTTCAATTCTCCTTATTTTCCGAGTGACTGGGTGGGTTCCAACTGTTGCCGATGGGAAGGGGTTATGTGTAGCAACACCAACAGACGACTCATCCAACTTTCTCTCAATAATAAAAGGGAATGGCAGGAAGATAGCTATCTCAATGCCTCTTTATTTCTTCCCTTCAAGGAGTTGAAGAGTCTGTACTTGATGGGAAATGGAATAGCTGGTTTTGTGGACAATCAAGGTTTGTTGCCTTTCCTATAGCACTTTGACGACTCAATACAAAGCCATATCCGTCTGTTGATTAATTCATGGTTTTGTTTTTGGTTGGGATTTCTTGTTGATTCTCTTTCAGGTATCGTAAATCTATCATCTGCATTGAAAGAATTGGAAACCCTGGATTTGAGTTACAATCAGTTGAATGATAGCAGCTTATCATGGTTAAGTGAGCTCTCGTCTCTGAAGTCTCTATAATCTGACAGAAAACGGGTTCACAGGATCAAACCATAGTAATGGTAACCTTCATTTCATGTCAATTTTAGATGATGTTTTATAGGACCAGCTTTGATACATTGCATGGTACGTGAGACTAGTAATAAATGTACATATAGTAGCAGGTTTCAATTGGCTTTCGAGATTAAGTTGGAAACTCTTGATTTAAGTGGGAACCATTTGAAGAATGATTCCCTCTTACATCTGGCTGCTCTTTCATCTTTAACAACTTTAAATTTGGAGAGTAATCGATTGGACGGATCTCTCATTATCAAAGGTAAGCTCGATTCCCAAGTGTTTTTAGTATTTTTTTTGGTCTTAATTCTTATTTTGTTGGGATTCAGTATGTAAAGAAATGAGGAAGTTGAGAAGCTTGGATTTAAGCTGGAATACAATTGAAAGCTTCCAAGCTATGAATTTGATTGATATTCCTCTCAATTAATTTCTTAACACCGAATCGGAATCGTGTTCAATATATTTAGTAATGCAAATTTAATACAGGTAGCGGAAGACAAGTCATGATGAATCTGGAGAAGCTTGATTTGACTGGAAATCTCCTGCAGAATAGCAGCCTTGCATTCATCAGCAGGATATCAAATCTCAAGTCCTTGACTATTCAATCCAACAATTTGCAAGGATCTATAGACATTAAAGGCAGCACCTGATTTGATCTTGTCAAGTAAAAAGTCTCAGTATTAATGACGTGGCTGGATTGACATGAACAGAATTGAATAAATTGGCAAAGTTGGAGAAGTTGGATTTGAGTTACAATCAAATTGAAAGCTTTGGATCATTTGACGGTACATATTAGTTATGGAAAAAATTTGATACACAAGTCGTGTAAATGTACCTTTTAGTTTTAGGGGTTAGGGTTTAAGGTTTAGGGGTCTAGGTAGTAGGGTTTAGAATTTAAGGTTAGTGTTTATAATTTAGTGTATATGGTTTAAGATTTAGGGTTTAGTTTTTTAGGGTTAAGGTTAGGAATTTAGGATTTGGATTTTTATAGTATAAATACAAATGATGCTTGTGTAAAATTAATTTTACACACAGCCTGTGTATCAAAGTTTTACCATTAGTTATTCCTCTAATAAGAAAAGATTTTGTCAATATATTATCTTTTATCAAGTAGTAATAATTTTACTCAATCTTCTTTCCAGTTAGCGAGAGACAACTGAAGTTGATGAATTTAGAACAACTTGATCTGAGCTATAATCTATTGAACAACAGCAGATTGGGGGTGATCAGTGAACTTTCGAACCTGAGGTCCTTGACTATAGGAAGCAACAAGCCGAAAGGGTCTATAAACATGAAAGGTAGAATTGCATTTTAATATTTTTATCAATCAAATTAAATTCTTTCTGAGTCTTATCTAACTTGTTTCTACCGTGTAATCACACTAAAATATTAAAAAAAATTGTATTTGTCCATAATCGCAGAGTTGGGAAGTCTCCGAAAGCTTAAATCTCTAGATTTAGATGGAGTTTTCAATGATGGAATTGTTTCGTTACTACAAGTGGTTCAAGCTTTCCCATCAGTTAAAACCTTTAGTTTAGTAGACAACTACTTGAACAAGACCATTTATCCTCAAGGTAAGTGAGGGTTTGATTTGGCTACTTCTAACTAAATCCACTCAAATAATATATCTCTTATAAATTCACCTCATTTTCCACAGAGTTAAATAATGTATCCAGCAGTGTACAAGAGATATTCGTGTATAATTCTCATCTCAGCGACAACATTCTTCAAAGCATGGGAGCATTGACTTCTCTTAAAAGGTTGAGATTGTCTAACAGTGAGTTGACCGGCCCCTTACCTACTAAAGGTAAATTAATTATTCACCAGCCTCATTTCATTAGCTAGCTTTTACATTTTTTCATATAAATAATGTACTTCAAAAATTTATTTTCCAGGTTGGTGTGATTTAAGGAACCTTGAAGTGTTGGATCTTAGTGGAAATGCACTTGAGGGATCAATTCCTTCTTGTTTCAGTAACTTGACTTCTCTTCACTATCTGGATATTTCGGAAAATCGTATTGAAATTTCATCTTCATTCAACTCATTTGCAAACAACTCACTTCTCAATTATCTCTTGATCGATCAAAATCATTTGGTGAGAGAACCTACCTTTCAGGCTCAGTCTCAGACTAAAAACACCAAGTTTCAACTCAAAATCTTGAGTATGTCAAACTGTACAACAAAGGGATTCCCTCAAGAACTTCCTAACTTCCTCTATTACCAGTATGACTTGAGATATCTTGACCTTTCTTATAACAACTATGGTGGACAAAATCCGTCTTGGTTGTTGAACAATAATACAAGGTTACGACAATTTCTCATGACAGACAATTTCTCATGACAGACAATTCTTTCAAAGGCCCTCTGCAGTTACCAAAACACGCTATTGTCGACAATGTTCAAGTTGATATGTCTGGCAATGAAATGCAAGGGCAAATTCACATGAACATATGTTCAACGTTTCCATATTTAGAGGGATTTTTCTTGTCTCGGAATGCCTTTGAAGGTAATATTCCTCCATGCCTAGGTGGTTTGAATTTTTTAGTATGGTTAGATCTATCCTATAATAATTTTTCGGGACGAATACTCGTGTTACCAAAACACGCTATTGTCGACAATGTTCAAGTTGATATGTCTGGCAATGAAATGCAAGGGCAAATTCACATGAACATATCACCACCAACTCAGTTAGTTAGCCTAAAATAATTTTTCGGGAATATCAACAAATGAAATATTCAAATTAATTTTAATAAAATTGTTGAATGGCTAGCTAATATGGTTTAACATCTGATTGTGATTTTGGTGCTGAGTTATCCTATTTTTAGCTAAATTTGTTGTAGTTTCAGCTTATATAAAGGATGTAAATCAGTGAATAAAAAGTGTTTTGAGTTTTTGTTTATACAATTCATAAAGTGTTATTGAGTGAATTGTTTTTGGTTTTTCCACAACAAATCTAACCATTTAATTTAACAGTGTGGTATCAGAGCCAGGTTCGTGAAGGCAATTATGGTTGATTTTTCAATTGTTGGAGCAGTAAAAAAGCTTAATAACCAAAATTACAACACATAGACAACATGTATGAAATCTTTCTTGCAGGGTCAAGATGTGTGAGATATTTTTAGCTTCTTCCATTACCTTAAGAAGCTAAAAGCTTGAAGAAGTGGAAGGCCAATGCAGGCAAGGCTATGTTTGCAATTAAAACTACTATAGGGAAAGAAATGTTAGAGCATATCAAAGATGATGACACACCAAAACAGGCGTGGGACACGTTGGAAGAACGTTTCTCACGGAAAAATGACACAAGGCTGTAGCTCTTAGAGAATGAATTGTTATCAGTGAAGTAAGGAGATTTGGCAATCAACCAGTACTTCACTAAGGTGAAAACCTTATGCCCTGAGATTTCTGAACTTGATTCTAGTTCTCGTATTGCGGATTCCAGAATAAGAAAAATCATCATTAATGGATTGAGACTGGAGTACAGGAGTTTTGTTGCAGCAATTCAAGGATGGCCAACATAACCAGCACTTGTAGATTTTGAGAATCTGTTGACGGGTCAAGAGGCTTTGGTAAAACAAATGGGTGGAGTCTCAATCAAAAACTGAGGATGTGGCGCTTTTTAGTGGAAAGGGCAAAGAGAAGCCCAAGTATAATGTTAGAAGCAGACCAAGAAAGAATGATGGCAAATCAGAAAGTTATCATGGGAGTTCTTAATTTGGAGAAACTCAAAAGCGTAGCAACTACAACAACCGATCCAACCAGAGGAAGAAGTTTGATGGTGATTGCTATAATTGCGGCGAAAAGGGTTACATGACCAAAGATTGTTGGTCCAAGAAGAAGGTTGTTGAGAGAATGCAGCGACATCTAAATGAGATATTGAAAGTGATAATGAGTGGGATGCCGAAGCATCATTTGTTGTGGAAGAAGAAGACTTGGCACTCGTAGTAACAATTTCCCAGAAGATTGACTACAAGAACGACTGGATTGTTCACTCTGGTTGTTCTAATCACATGACTGGTGATCAAGAAAAGCTTCAAGATGTTGCAGCGTACAAAGGAAATCGTGTGGTGGTAACGGCTAACAACTCAAGGTTACCTATCACCCATTTTGGTAAGAGAACTATCACACCTCGATTTAGTTCTGATCCAATGTCAATTCAAGGTGTTTATCATGTGCCTGGCATGAAGAAAAATTTGTTATCTGTAGCACAATTAACATCTGCAGGCCACCATGTTTTGTTTAGTCCACAGGGTGTAAAGGTATTTGAAAATGTTGAAGTCTTAGGAACGCCAACCATGGAAGGGAAGAGAATGGAATCTGTCTATGTGATGTCGACAGAAACTGCTTATGTGGACAAAATAATGAAGAATGAGACGATAGATTTGTGGCACGCAAGGCTTGGACACGTCAGCTATCACAAGCTGAAAGTTATGATGAAGAAGTCAATGCCAAAGGGTCTTCCTCAACTTGAAGTGTGAGATGATACCGTTTGTGCAGGATATTAATTCGGTAAGGCGCATCAACTACCATATGAAGAATCTAAGTACAAAGCAAAGGCTCCGCTAAAGCTACTTCATTCTGATGTATTTGGGCGTGTCAAGCAACCTTCAATTAGTGGGATGCACTATATGGTGGTTTTTAATAATGATTTCTCAAGGTATAAGTGGGTTTTCTTTATGAAAGAAAAATCAGAGACATTTGCCAAGTTTAAAGAATTTAAAGAAGTAGCTGAAGTAGAGGTTGGTAGAAAAATTCAATGCTTACGCACAGATAATGGCGGGGAGTACACATCAGATGAGTTTTCTAGCTATGTGAGAAATAACAAGATTCATCATTAATTCACATGTGCCAACACGCTACAACAAAACGGAGTTGCCGAGAGAAAGAATTGACATCTTGCTGAGACATGTCGGAGTATGCTTCATGCAAAAAATATACCTTGAAGGTTTTGGGAAGAATGTATGAAGACCGTTGCTTATGTCATTAACAAACTTCCAACCCAAAGCTTGGTTTCATCTCACCCTTTGAGGTACTATGGGATACTAAACATGTTGTTGGTCATTTTTGAGTTTTTGGTGTATTTGCTATGTATTTGTTCCAAGTCATTTAAGGAGCAAGTTCGATAAGAAAGCAATTCGGTGTATCTTCGTTGGATATGATAACCAAAGGAAAGGATGGAGGTGTTGTGATCCTGTGACTGACAAATGCTACACATCACGCAATGTAGTGTTAGATGAAACTTCTTCTTGGTGGACTCCACAACAAGTGAAGTTGCCAGATTCGAAAGTAAAAGATCAATCCCAAGGAAAAATAGAGGAGCAGTTTTTTGAGATACAACCAAGTCCTGCAGCTAATGAAGAAATTGGAGACAATGAAGTTGAGACAACAACAAATCCTTGGCGAAATGGTTTTCATCAGAGGCAGAAGGCCAAAATCAATCCAGAGGGTGAAGAAACTTTGCAGCCACAACTTAGAATAACCAGTTTCATAGGCAAAATCCAAAGTATGCTAATGTAGCTGTAGTGGAGGAAAAACCTTTGGTCGAGCCAACAACTTATGAAGAAGCGTCTCGAGATTCTGAGTGGGTTAAGGCAATGGAGGAAGAGATTGTTGCATTGGAACAAAACCAGACTTGGGAGCTTGTGCCACGTCTACCAGATGTGAAACCCATATCTTGTAAATGGGTTTATAAAATAAAGTATCGGCCTGATAGATCAGTTGATAGGAACAAGGCTCGGTAAGTTGCAAGGGGATTTTCTCAACAATATGGATTGGACTATGAAGAGATGTTTAGTTCGGTGGGAAAGATTGTTATTGTTCGAGTTTTCTTGGCTCTTGCTGCTAGCAAAGATTGGAAACTGTGGCAAATGGATGTGAAGAACGCTTTTTTGCATGGAGAGCTAGATCGTGAAATTTACATGAATCAGCCTATTGGATTTGAGAGTGGAAGTCATCCTAGTTATGTTTGCAAGTTAAAGAAGGCGTTATATGGGTTAAAGCAATCGCCGAGAGCATGGTATGGTAAGATTGCTGAATTTTTAACTCAAGCTGGTTACATTATGGCTCATGTAGATTCTAGTCTGTTTGTCAAAGTTAGTGAAGGGAAGTTGGCAATAGTGTTGGCGTATGTGGACGATTTGATAATCATTGGAGATGATTGTGAAGAAATTCATCGAGTTCGACAAAACTTGTCAGTCCACTTTTAAATGAAGGAACTTGGCCAACTTAAACATTCTTGGGGCTAGAAATTGATCATACAAAAGAAGGCATGTTTCTTTGTCAAGAGAAATATGCAAAAGATTTGTTGCAAAAAATTGGAATGCTCAATTGCAAGATCATCACTATACCAGTGGAACCAAACACCAAGTTTTGTGCTCATGAAGGGAAAGACTTGGGAGACAGGTTGATGTATCAGCAACTTGTAGGTAGTCTCATTTACTAACCTTAACTCGACCTGATATTTCTTATATTGTTAGGGTAGTGAGTCGATATATGCAAAATCCCAAGAAACAATACTTGGAAGCAGTTCGACGAGTTTTGAGATATGTGAAGGGTACTCTTGATTATGGTCTTCTATATAAGAAAGGTGAGGTTTGCAAACTAGCTAGTTATTGTGATACTGCCTACGCAGGGGATCACAATACACGTTGATCAACCACTGGCTATATATTCAAGCTTGGTTCAGGGACATTTTCTTGGTGTAGTAAAAGACAGCCAACTGTGTCTTTATTGACAACAGAGGCAAAATATAGAGCAGCAGCTATGGCAGCCCAAGAAAGTACATGGTTAGTGCAACTTATGGAAGATTTGCGCCAAAAAGTTGATTATACAATACCTCTCTATTGTGACAATCAGACAGCTATTCGTTTAGCAGAAAATCCTATGTTACATGCAAGGACCAAACATGTGGAGGTGCACTACCATTGTGTTAGGGAGAAGGTGTTACAATAAGAAATTGAGTTGTCCTATGTCAAGACTGATAACCAAGTTGCAGACTTGTTCACAAAAGGCTTGAGTACAACTAAGTTGGAAAAGTTTCGCTCACAGCTTGGGATTGTGAAAAGGTTTGGAGTTGGCGTTGAGGGGAAGTGTTAACCAACCAAGTTAGTGGCCTAAAATCTTGGGCATATCAGCAGATGAATATTCAAATTAGTTTCAATAAAGTTGTTGAATGGTTAGCTAAAATCATGGTTTAATATCTGATTGTAATTTTGCTGTTGAGTTATCCTATTTTTTAGCTAAATTTGTTGTAGTTTCAGCCTATATAGGTTCTTGTTTTTCATTGAATCTTTGTATACAATTCATAAAGTGTTAAAGTGAGTTTCTTTTGTTTTTCCATAGAATAATTTAGTTTAACAGACTTCACTGAGTTCTTGTTTTCCTCAGACTTTCGAGTAATAACTTGAGTGGGAAAATAATTCCTAAATATTTAGCTCAACTACACTGAGTTTATTTTGGTTTTGATGGAGAGATAAAATTGATATCTCAGTTAGCTTCAGTTCACTGACCATAGAGCATCTGCACCTGAGCAGAAATAGATTAAGTGGTCCACTACCACATGCACTTTACAACAGCTCCTCATTGGTGACATTAGATCTTAGCCAAAATAATTTTACTGGAAATATTCCATTTTGGATTGGCACCCTTTTGAATTTGAGTATCCTCCTTTTGAAAGCCAATCACTTTGAGGGTGAAATTCCTAGTCAGATATGCCGATTGAACTCATTAAGTATAATAGATCTTTCTCAAGACAAGCTTTTTGGTCCCATTCCTTCTTGTCTGAGTATTTTATCTCTTCAGCCAACACATGACAAGTCTTTTGAGACTTGGAGCTCTGCATTTGGGTTGCCGGTATTAGAATCTGCTGAGTTTGGGTATAAATTGGGGGTACATGATTATCCTGGTAGCTATGTCGAAGAACAAGTGGTGTTTACAACTAAGAAAGGGTCGTACACATATTCAGGCATCATTCTTGAGTATATGTCCGGAATTGATTTATCTTGCAACAGGTTAACAGGCCAAATACCACCAGAAATAGGAAATTTGAGTGAGCTTCATTCGTTAAACTTGTCTTACAACAATTTGACTGGATTCATACCTTCAACGTTCTCGATGCTTAGGCAAATTGAGAGTTTGAACCTTTCTCACAAGTTAAGCGGCATAATCCCAATCCAGTTGATGGAGTTGAACTCTCTGGCAGTCTTCAACGTGTCCTACAACAATTTGTCAGGTAGCATTCCACATGACAAGGCTCAATTTGCGACGTTCGATGAAAGCAGCTACTTGGGAAATCCTTTGCTCTGTGGACCTCCAAAGCATGAAAGTTGCACTGAAACTGGTTCTACTTCAACATCATCAAATGCCTCCGGCAGTGAAGAAGAAAACGGTTTTTGGAGATGCATGTCTTCTATGTGACTTTTGTGGTTTGTTACACAATTGTGCTAGTGACAATGGGTGCTGTCTTATACATAAATCCTCAACACTTGCCACTATTTCATTCTGGATAACGTTATAGGATTGTCCATGTTCAGAACAAGGTTGTAGCCTAGTGCCTTGTCGGTTTGTAAACATTCTTCAATGTCTTCTTTCTTTGACAAGCAAGTTGGAAATAGAAGTCGTATGATATATGCTGGAAGCATTTACTTTTATTCATGCGCCAGTGTCCCGACCGGTGGGGAAAAAAATTCATAGATATTAAATTGTGGTATACTTAATGTGGGTGTGCAAAAATATTCTAGGTTTTAAAATTTAGTTAACACATGAATATAAATGGAGTATAAAAAATTGTATGTAAATTTACTAGTTATGAATCTAGTATTAATTGTTTCAAATTGATGCTTGAGTATTACATTTTAGTTATTTTCGTTAATTAGCACACAAAAATGGTTCAGCTATCAGGATACCAAGTTAATCTGGTTAATAAATTACCTTTCATTCTCATTGACCACAATAATATGAACAAAAATCTTTTATCTGTTTCTATGCCCTAACACTAAAAAATTAAAGGTTTAATAAGCCCTTAAACTTTTGCAAAAAAAACCAATTAAGCCTTTAAATTTTTGCAAAAAAATTAATTAAGCCCCTAAACTTTTTTTGCACCCAATTAAGCCCTCAAACTCAAGAAAAAAATCAATTTGGCCCTTTGACCAATGTTGACCGTTAAATAAGCCCTTAAACTTTTGCAAAAAAATCAATTAATCCCTTAAATTTTTTTGCACCCAATTAAGCCCTCAAACTCAAGAAAAAGAAATCAATTTAGCATTTTGACCATTAAATTTAAAGGTTTTTTTTAAATCTTCTTGGCATGTGTCGCAATAGGATAATGTCACTTGTCATTTCTAGAAATTTTTAAACTTTAATTTTTTAAAAATATATAAAAATCCGAAATAAATCTAAAAAATTCTAGAAAATTATTGTAAAATATAAAAATATTTTTAATTCCAAAATTTATTTAAAAATAATAAATAATAATTTTTCAAAAGATTAAAATATTTTAAAAATTTAAATATTATTATACAATTATAAAAAATAAATTAAAAATATATAAAAAACTGGAAAATATATTTTTTAGATTTTTTTCGAATTTTTATATATTTAATTTTTAGATTTTTTCATATTTATATATATATTTTTAAAAAATTTAAAGTATAAAATTTTTTAGAAATGTCAAGTGGCATTATCCTGTTGCGACACATGCAAAGAAGATTTAAAAAAACGTTAAATTTAACGGTCAACGTTGGTCAAAGGACCAAATTGATTTTTTTCTTGAGTTTGAGGGCTTAATTGGGTGCAAAAAAGTTTAGGGGCTTAATTGATTTTTTTTGCAAAAGTTTAAGGGCTTATTAAACCCTTAAGCAAAAATTAAATTATAAACCTCAACCTTAAACCCTAAAAAATCATCATTCCCCTAATTCTTTAAAAACTAGTTCTAAACTCTAACCTTAAACCTTAATTCTAAACTCTAAGCCTAATATTGTAGTGTAGGGGCATAAATAGGGACACAAAAAAGACAGAGAATTTCTATTCCAATAATATATGCACATCTTTCTTTCCTTCGATCATAGGGAGTTACCTGAAGGAGTATTACATTTTATTTATTTATGCTCATTGTACCGACTAATGAGGCTAAAACAGCTATAATTCTGAACTCAACAAGCACTTCTAGTGGAAAAACGGATAATGTTTATTTTAAAAGATTTGAGTTCAATTATTTTATCTACAATGTGTGTATGCATTATCAAAGGGTTAAGGATATCTATAAATATCCTTTCAAAAAAAATCTATAAACATATATTATCTTATAATTATTTTTAGACTATTAAAAAAACAGCCGTAATTCTTCATTCTCCTTTGCTTGTTTGGGCTCGTTCATCACGCATGTTCAGGGCCCATCTATATGTCCAATCCCTTTTAATGACTGATGCACTCTGCTCCAATTAAATCGATTTCTCCCTTTTCTCTTAAATCCCTAATTCCCTCTCTGCCAGCCCTAATTCTTCGATAACAAATTACCCCTCAATAAATTACTCAGCTGGTTAATCACACGCAACGCTTCAAACCTCGACCTGCTTGTCTCCTAGAACACAAGTGAGAAATTTAATGTATACAGTAAAGATATACCAAAATTCCCGAGAAGGTGTGCAGAAGGTTGTCTCTCTATGATTTACGCCAAAGTCAATATCTTTGAGCCCTCTTTTGTGGACTTTTTTTTTGGGTCGGTGGAGAGTGGATGGATAATCAATTCTTGACAAGCATGGAGTGGAAATTAGACCAAACTCTACGTCTCTGGACCACATCATTCATTACTAGGAAGCATCGGTTAGTCATCATGTAAGATTGTATTCAAATTTCACGTACACATTCGATTAAATGCATAGAGTTATTAGAGTATAGTTGAGTGCATAAATTCCGAGACTCAATGTGATCAAATGCATAGAGTTATTAGAGTATAGTTACTTGAGTGTTGTAATCATATTCATATTGATATGATGGAGCCTAAATGGTTTTGGATTTTACTTGCACTTTTGTTCATACAAGGGTGGCGTGAAACTGAGGGGTGTTTGGAGCAGGAGAGGGTTGCACTCCAGCAACTGAAACCTTTCTTCAATTCTCCTCGTTTTCTGCGTGACTGGATGGGTTCGCAGTGTTGTCAATGGGAAGGGGTTATGTGTAGCAACACCAGTAGACGAGTCATCCAACTTTCTCTTAGTTCTACAAGGGGATGGCAGGAAGATGGCTATCTCAATGCCTCTTTATTTCTTCCCTTTAAGGAGTTGAAGAGTCTGTATTTGATGGGAAATGGAATAGCTGATTTTGTGGACAATCAAGGTTTGTTGCCTTTCCTATAGCACTTTGACGACTGAATGCAATCCATATCCGTCTGTTGATTCCTTATTTTATTTTTGGTTGGGATTTCTTCTTTCTCTTTCAGGTATTGCAAATCTATCATCTGCATTGCAAACATTGGAACTTCTTGACTTGAGTTTCAATCACTTGAATGATAGCAGCATCTTATCATGGTTAAGTGAGCTCTCGTCTTTAAAGTCTCTAAATCTGTCAGGAAACGGGTTCTCAGGATCACATCATAGTAATGGTAAAGTTAATTTCATGTCAATTTTAGATGATGTTCTGTAGGACCAGCTTTGATATATTGCATGATACGTGAGAGTAGTAGTAAATGTTCAAGGTTTTTAACTGTCGCATAGTAGCAGGTTTTAAATGGCTTTCGAGACTGAGTAAGTTGGAAACTCTTGATTTAAGTTTGAACCATTTGAAGAACAATTTCCTCCGACATGTGGCTGATTTTTCATCTTTAAAAACTTTAAATTTGGCCGGCAATGAATTGGAAGGATATCTTAATATCAAAGGTAAGCTCGATTCCCAAGTGTTTTTTTAGAGATTTTAGTAATTTTTTGTCTTAATTCTTATTTTGTTGGGATTGAATATGTAAAGAAATGAGGAAGTTGAGGAAGTTGGATTTAAGCATGAATGCAATTGAAAGATTTCAAGGTATAAAATTATTGATATTCCTCTCAATTAATTTCTTAGCACCGAACTGGAATCGTGTTTAACATGTGTAGTAATGGAAATTTAATACAGGTAGCGGGAGACAAGTAATGATGAATCTGGAGGAGCTTGATTTGAGTGGTAATCTTCTGCAGAATAGCAGTTTTGCATTCATCTGCGGACTATCAAATCTGAAGTTCTTGACTATTCAATCCAACAATTTGCAAGGATCTATAGACATTAAAGGTAGCACCTGATTTGATTTTGCATACATAAGTGGGCTTCACCTGTCTTTTTGTCAAGTCTCAATATTAATGACGTGGCTGGATTGACATGAACAGAATTGAATAAATTGACAAAGTTGCAGAAGCTGGATTTGAGTTACAATAGAATTGAAAGACTTGAATCGTTTGATGGTACGTATTAGTTCTTCCTCTAATAAGATAAGATTTTGTCAATATATATCTTTTATAAAGTAATAACTTCACTCGACCTTGTTTATAGATAGCGAGAGACAACTGAAGTTGATCTATTTAGAACAACTTGATCTCAGCTATAATCTGTTGAACAACAGCAGATTGGGGGTGATCAGTGAACTTTCGAACCTGAGGTCCTTGACTCTAGGAAGCAGCAAGCCGAAAGGGTCTATAAATATTAAAGGTAGAATTGCATTTTAATAACAATTTCTTTAAACAAGATGAAAGCAATGTTTATTTTCCTCTCTTACAGAGGAAGAAAAATAAAACATTTACATATTTTTTTGTCCACTATGGCAGAGTTGGGAAGTCTCCAAAAGCTTAAATCTCTAGATTTAGATGGAGTTTTCAGTGATGGAACTGTTTCGTTATTACAAGTGGTACAAACTTTCCCCTCAGTTAAGACCTTTTCATTAAGTGACAACTACTTGAACAAGACTATTTATCCTCAAGGTAAGTGAGGGTTTGATTTGGCTACTTTTAGTTGAATCCACTCGGATATATATCTCTTATGAATTTAACTCATTTTCCACAGAGTTGAATAGTGTATCCAGCAACGTAGAAGAAATATTCGTGTATAATTCTCATCTCAGCGACAACCTTCTTCACAGCATTGGAGCACTGACTTCTCTTAAAAGGTTGAGATTGTCTAACAGTGAGTTGACCGGCCCCTTACCTACTAAAGGTAGATTAATTATTCACCAGCCTCATTTCATTAGCTAGCTTTTACATTTTTTCATATAAATAATGTACTTAATCTCTGACTCTACAATTTCCATACATAATTCCTGGCCATGGTTCATGGAGCTTGATTTAAAAAAATAATAATATTCCTTCAATCATTCTTCACCAGCCTCATTCCATTAGCTAGGTTTTACATTTTTATCATATAAATAATATACTTCACAAATTTATTTTACAGGTTGGTGTGATTTATGGAACCTTGAAGAGTTAGATCTTAGCAATGCACTTGAGGGATTAATTCCTTCTTGTGTCAGTAACTTGACTTCTCTTCGCCTTCTAGATATTTCACAAAACCGTATTGAAATTTCATCTTCATTCAACTCATTCGCAAACAACTCACTTCTCAATTATCTCTTCATCGATCAAATTCATTTGGTGAGAGAACTTACCTTTCAGGCTCGGACCAAAAACTCCAAGTTTCAACTCAAAATCTTGAGTATGCCAAACTGTATAACAAAGGGATTCCCTCCAGAACTCCCTAACTTCCTCTACTACCAGTATGACTTGAGATATATTGACCTTTCATATAACAACTTTGGTGGACAGAATCCGTCTTGGTTGTTGGACAATAATACAAGGTTACAGCTATTTCTCATGAGAGGCAATTCTTTCAAGGGCCCTCTACAGTTACCAAAACACAGTAATGTTGACATATTTGAAGTTGATATGTCGGGGAATAAAATGCAAGGGCAAATTCCAATGAACATCTGCTCAACGTTTCCGCATTTAAGGGGCCTTTCCTTGTCTAAGAATGCCTTTGAAGGTAATATTCCTCTATGCCTAGGCGGTATGAAGTCTTTATCATTGTTAGATCTGTCCTATAATAATTTTTCTGGAGGAAAATTCGAAGAGTTTGCTAAGAGTAGCTCGTTATTGACCCTGAGACTTTCATGTAATAACTTGAGTGGGAAAATACGACCTACAATATTTAGCTCAACTACACTGTACCGTTATATTTGGACGGAAATAACTTTGATGGAGAGATACCACTAATTGATATCTCAGCCGACAATTATCCTGTTCTTGGTGATATAGATTTAAGCAATAACCATTTGTCGGGTAAGCTCCCAAGATGGATGTGGAATGTGTCAAGCTTGCAGAAATTAGTTCTTTCCAACAATCATTTCAATGGTCTCATTCCTCTTGAATTATGCAATTTGGCATCGCTTACATTTTTGGACCTTTCTAAGAACAATTTTTCTGGCTCTATTCCATCTTGCTTCAGTTCACTGACCATACAGCATCTCAACCTGAGAAGAAATAGATTAAGTGGTCCACTACCACATGCACTTTACAACAGCTCCTCATTGGTGACATTAGATCTTAGCCAAAATAACTTTACTGGAAAAATTCCATTTTGGATCGGCACCCTTTCGACTTTGAATGCCCTCCTTTTGAAAGCCAATCACTTTGAGGGCAAAATTCCTAGTCAGATATGCCGATTGAACTCACTAAGTATAATAGATCTTTCTCAAAACAAGCTTTTTGGTCCTATTCCTTCTTGTCTGAGTATTTTCTCTCTTCAGCCAACACATGACATGTCTTTTGTGACTTATAGCTATGCATTTATGATTCCAGTATTAGAATCTGTTGAGTTTGAATATAAACCTGGGAGGCATTTTCATCCTGGTAGCTATGTCGAAGACCAAGTGGTGTTTACAACTAAGAAAGAGTTGTACACATATTCTGGGATCATTCTTGAGTACATGTCCGGAATTGATTTATCTTGCAACAGGTTAACGGGCCAAATCCCACCCGAAATAGGAAATTTGAGTGAGCTTCATTCGTTAAACCTGTCTTACAACAATTTGACAGGATTCATACCTTCAACGTTCTCGATGCTGAGGCAAATAGAGAGTTTGGACCTTTCTCATAACAAGTTAAGCGGCATACTCCCAATCCAGTTGATGGAGTTGAACTCTCTGGCAGTCTTCAATGTGTCCTACAACAATTTGTCAGGTAACATTCCACATGAAAAGGCTCAATTTGCGACGTTCGATGAAAGCAGCTACTTGGGAAATCCTTTGCTCTGTGGACCTCCAAAGCATGAAAGTTGCACTGAAACTGGTTCTACTCCAACATCACCAAATGCCTCCGGCAGTGAAGAAGAAAACGGTTTGTTGGACATGCATGTTTTCTATGTGACTTTTGTGGTTTGTTACACAATTGTGTTAGTGACAATTGGAGTTGTCTTATACGTAAACCCTTACTGGCGAAGAGTATGGTTTTATTTCATTGAACAGTGCATTAACACTTGCCACTATTTCATTCTGGATAATGTAATAGGATTGTCCATATTCAGAACAAGGTTGTAGCCTAGTGCTTTGTTGGTCTGTAAACATTCTTCAATGTCTTCTCATCTAAGTTTAGTGTACTTGATATTTTGTAAAGTAATAATAGCTATAAACTCATATTTTCCTACAAATTGATAATTGGTTCACAAAACTATTTTCATTTTCAGTTTGTTTGGTGATGAATTGGTATATCACTAGCCTTAATTAACTTTTGTTAGTGTTACCTATATAAACAAGAGGTGGTGAAATAAGTTTAAGCCCCCAAAATACTATCAATAGCTTAATCAGGGTGTTTAAATGGTCGGTTCAATTAATAATCGAATTGAACTAATTAAAATGAATTAATCAAGCTCATAAAATTTCAATTGTTAACAAAATTGAAATAAGTTAGGTTAATTCGACCGATTTTCGAATTAATCAAATTTATTTAATATTTTTTTTATTCAAAATAGCAATTTTTTTAATTATGGTGTTTTTATAATTTAAGTTGATTTATTTTATATTATTCATTTTTATTTATTTATATTTTATAATATAATGTCTAAAATAGATATTTTATCTTTTTAAAATTATTTTTTGACAGCCATACCAAACATTAAAATCTTATAAATAACTTTTTAAAATTACTTTTGAAAATCATTTTTTGATAGCACTTTTAAAAAACAATGCGACTAATCTAGTTGTTTCATTTACACTATCATAATTCAAATTTTTAATGTTAAGCACGGTGACTTGTGTTTTTCTTAAATATTAGTTCATGCAACGCAATTAACTATTTGTATAGATCATTTTTTATGAAGTAGTGAGGTATTAAATTCCGGCAAATGTCGGGGTTCGAACCTATAAAAAACCACTTGGTCAATTAGTGTATTACTTTATAGAATATTTTTAAAATAAAAAAAATAAAATTAAAACTTGATAGTTGTTTTAGGGTTTGACCGGTCAATGTTTCCATTTTTTAACTCTAAAAATTAAATTGAGCTCACTGTCTTTCTATCTCTTCGAGAAATGGTAAATAAATGGAAAAAAAAACCCTTTTCTTTTCAATTCCATCGTGTTAACAATTGTTTAGGACAAATATTTTTAATATTTATCATCAACTTGATATATTTTATGTAATTAACAATTGAAAATTTCACGTGCTTCCCTTCCGCATGTTTTGGATGTATTGTGGAGTCTGTTGCATTCCTATAACATTTTTCATGCATTTTTTTAAATAGACCTTGTTTATGCTAATTATGGGATGGTGTGAATATGAATATTTATAGGTATTTAATTTATTTTTAAAATTTTAAATATTATAGGTTCCTATAATATTTGACTTTTGAGTGTTATAATTATTATTCATAGCAAACTTAAAAACAAATGACATATAGACTCTTGAATATCTATTTTATATATATATATATATATATGTATTTTAGTATTATTTTTATGAATAACATATTCATATTCGTATATTATTTGAGTTCAGTTTACTTTTGGATAATAAATTTTGAAATGTATTATTCCTTCCGTCCCACAAATAATGTCCTTTATTGACATTTTAAAAGTCAAATTTTGTAAACTTTGACTATAATTATATTAAATATTTTAAATAATTAAATTTTATAATATATATATTTTTAAATTTACTTATTAGAGGTTTTTAAAATATATTTTTTTATATTTTTATCAATAATAAATTTTAAATAATCACAAGTCAAAGTTAAAAAAAATTGACTCAAAAAAGTTAATAAAAGACATTATTTATGAGACGGATGGAGTATGTTTTTTATTTAAAGATGACAAAGAAATGTAAATAAACAAGCAGCTGTTTCTATACTACTAATATATCATTGTTTTCTTTTCCTTTCCAAACTTTTTCGTTAGAGAATTCAGAGAATACAGCATGGAAAACAAAATAAAGAAAATAGGTTCCAAAGCCAAACATGACGTGAAAAACAGATGTTGCTACCACGAAGCTTAATTTAAATTATTACTGTTTTACTATGCTCGTCTTATTCAGGGACGGACCTAAGGGTGCTGGGGTAGCCGCACCCCTTAAAAATTTTAAATTTCTTTATATTTTATATATATTTTTTATATTTTTTATTAATAATTTAATTTTACACCCATTTAAATTTTTGTAATTTTGTACCTCCTATATTTCTAATATAGCTTCATGATAGTTTGCACTCTTTACATAAAATTATGGGTCCGTCCATGATCTTACTAACCTAAAGAATCAGCTAAACCATTACATTGTCTCGAAACATGACAGAATTTCACCTTCCGATCTGTTCAGGCAAATGGTATAAATCAAGAAAAAATTATAAAAAACCTAAGGACGGAGTAAGGGATTGGAAATCTACAACAGCATGCAATTAGTTTTAGTATTAATTGTTGACCACCGAGATTTATTATTTTCATGTTTTTTTTTGTTTTTTTTATATTTTTAATAAGTAATTGTGTCCTTATGACACGTGTTTTTTATGCCTTTGTGGTATGATTTTTTTTTTTTTGTGGTTCGTTTTATCTGTTATTTTGGCATAATTTCAACATACCTTAGCGGTCGTTTGATGCTCGTACATAGATCTTCATGGCGCTAGTTTTTTATTTTGATTCTGTCAGTGGTCATAGAAAGATAGATCCCCACTCGGTTGATGGTTGTTTGCCGATGTAATCAGACCTTGATAGCAGAGCAATCTGACTGATAGTTTGGTTCGCTCACCACTCCTTTTTCACCCTGTAAAGCGTCTCATTTGGATAGAGACAAGGAGATTCAGGAAGAGTTCTAGATTTTGTCGGTATGCTAATATCTATGGAAGTATTTAATTTTCTTTGCACCTTTGGATTTTGTATGGGATTTTGGTTGACTAGTACCCATTATTCTTTTTTTTTCTCCCTTCTGGATGCGTTGTAGTTGGGATATTTTCCATGGTTATTAATAAAATTTAGTTTTCATTGTCAAAAAAATTTATTATATGAATTTTACAACAATTTATTATAATATAAAGAATAATTGAAATAAATTTAAATTTGAAATTAAAAATATGAGTACAAACTCATATAAAATATAATATCTATTTAAAATAACCAAATATACTCATTCATTGCCGGGATGGACCGGAGAGATTAGAGGGGTGACTGCCCCCTAAAAATTTAAAATTCTTATATGATTTAGAATATTTTAAGAATTTTTTTAATGTATTTTCTATTAAAAATCTATTTTCGTCTCCTAAAATTTTGTAAACTTACTCCTTTAAATTTTATAAGTTAGTCCTTAACATATAATCTTGCGTCCAATAATAAGTAAATGATCGTATGGTAATTAGAAATGAAATGAAATAAAATAAAAATTAAAAATGTACAAACACTTAACTTGGAAATAGGAATCACGTGATGCCATTAAGACAAAACCCTCCGACCAAGTAACTAAATTAATTTCAAAACATATAGAGGGAGACAATCAATAATATCATAACTAAACTACTACTAGTAGCAGCAATGATTTTATAATTTAAACTCCTTTGATTTCCTAAAGATTTTATTACTTGTTTTTGGTATGCTAATATGGATTCAAATATCGGTTCATTATCATATTAGCGGCCGTTATATAAGGATATCAACATCGTTCGAAATCATTATTACAAAAAATAACAGCTCGTAATAATCACAATACATATGCTATTGTATGTAACCACGATAAAACTTCGTGACCGAAAATACAATCGCAATAGTAATTTAAATCTCTGATGCTAACATAGAGGAGATCTATGGGGAATGCCTTTCCTTCTACTCATGCTTGAAGCAATATCCTCATACAAAACATTATTAGCCGATGGTCTCCACAAATATACCCCACTCCTCCTCTTCCTCACAACCTGATCAGAACTGTATGCCATGCTCATGCTCATACTCTCCGATCCCGATGACGACCCCGACGACCAGCTCATTGGCTCATCACTATCCACAATCGTCGAATGCGAAGTCTCGTGTGCCGTTTCATCGTCTCCGTTGTCTCGAGGGATCAAGAAATCAGGACTGAGCGTTAAGGTGTTGCATTTCCTTAAAAATGGCGACAAGTCTTTGTAATGTTTCAGCAAGAAATCCACCTGATGATGAGATATATAAGAATTGAATAATTTTTCAAGCGAATCCTTTTGAGGGCTTATAAACCCTAATCCTTAATCTAATTTATACCTTGCACCCCAGAGAGCAATGGATAAAAGGTTCTTGGAGACTTCTGTCACAAGAAGTGCAGTAGTTTACAGCCCCTTTGAATTGCCGGTTTTGAGGTCTCTTTTTGATGAACACCACCTTAGCACTGTTTATGGTATAGGCCTAATCCAATTAAGATCATTATTCATTATTATGAACTTAATTTCACATGAAATTTTATGTAAAAATAAAGACCTAACCTGAACATTAGAGCAGTCTATGAGCTTTTCAAGATCTTCCAATCTGACAACATCGTGATAAACGTAGCGACGAACTTGAAGCAGCCTGTGGAACCGATGCGATGGTATGCAATGAGGGCAAATACTGACGCAACAGTCCAAACAGTAGACGTTCTTTTCGTTCTTCCTTGAAGTTTCATGGAAACAACACCCGACGAAGAATTTCTGGGTGTAGAGAGCTTCCAACCATGCAGGCTTCTGAATTCCCTAAGAACCACAACCACAAAAAACACTCAATTAAGCCATGGAATTCAGTAAACCCTAAAACCAGATAAGAATTCTGATAAAGAAGAAGAAGGAGACGAACCATGATGATTGTAAACACTTAAAAGCAGGCCTCTACTTGAGCAGTACTTAGTAAAGACAGTGTGAGTTCAGAGAAGAGAGTATATTTATGGAGGTTCACAAGAAAGGGAAGGGTATATATTTATTCCTTGGAGAAATACACAGCATTTTGTCAATTGGTTGGTTGATTATTTATTAATATAAGAGAAAGTTTGAAGTGAGATGTGAGGAGAACGTGGGTGCTACTGTTTCCATGTCTGCCATTGTAGACCACTCCTTTAAACAATTTGTTTTCCGTTTATTTCCTTGGCTTAAGAGCTCCACTTATTGCTGAACTACACTTAAACTAAGCTTTTCTTGAATCAACTGCATTTTAGCATTTCTTTTTCCTCTTTGAATTTCATGATCAATGAGCAGAGGCGGTTTCGCGTGTAGTTTAGTGGGTCAATTAAGTATAGAAAATCTTTTTAAAAAGCATAAAAATTTAGGGAGATAAAAAAAAAATTATATGTACTTGAATCCACCATATAAAATTTAAGGTATCAAATTCAAGTAAAAATTAAAAATAATATTTATAAAAGAGGAGTAAAAGAGGGTAGTGAGCTCCTTAGTTAAATTCTTTAGTATTTTTAATTATTTTGGTTAAAAATAGTATTTCAAAATTTTATTTTTTAATAAAAAAAGTCATTAATTGTCAAGGACAATTATCGAAAAAGAAATAAAGATAATTTTAGACTCTTGTTAGTTTATTATTATTATTATCTTCTATTTTTATATTAAAAAATTTTAGTTCGTTTGACTTTAACTTTAATTTTCTTGAGCCCACTTGATACGAAATCTATATCTGCCACTGTCAATGAGCATTTCTTGGTTGGCTCTATATATCCTCCTTTGTGGGAATTTTGAATTAAACAAACATCACAGTTCTAGCATTATGTTAAGTTGTTTTTTTCAATAAATCGTGACTCCAATTTCGTTTTATTTCGACCAGAAAAGTTCACAATTAAGTTGGTGAAAAAATGAGAAACAATGGGGATTTGTGTATATATCTCAACAATTAGTGTTGTGCATAAAATATACTTCTATAATTATACTTTGTTTTAAAGTAGGAAATTCAGTTTAATTAGAATTCTTTATTATAAATATCCATCTCACGGACAGAGCCAAAATATTTAGATTGCGGTGTCAAAATTTTTAAAAATAAATTTTATATGATTTTTTGAATGAGTGAAGACAAATGGTGGGTAGTATTTCTTTTAAAGAGTGTTAATATTATTTTTAGCAATTGTCAGTACTCTTCTAAAATAATATTACTTTTAATTTTTATTATTTCTTTTTCAAAATTTTTGGGTGTTAACTAACTCCGTTAGTGTCCATCTTTATGTGAATTAAGGTTATAACATAGAGTTGAATAATTCAGAAATGGAGCTATGAAATATTTTTTTTGTATTTGTCTTTTTCGACATTAGTGAATTTTTTCTTCTCTGATCGTCACCGAAAAGGTTTTCTACGTAAATCTTAATGTCATTTTCTTTATTGCGTACGTGATCACATATTTGTCATTATCTTCTTACATCTTTAGACACTTTTTTAAGTTTGGGTTAAAATTATACAAAAGTATTTTTTACTTTAAAATATTTTTTAATTAATTTGAACGAAAAAAGACAGATTTGGAGTCTAAATTTATAGGTTTCAATTACAGCAATCATTGAGGAGGAGGACAAAGGTGGCGAAAAAAACAGGACATGTAGGAGGAACCTGGTTTTGGGGATTAAAACATGGCAACATTCAGTCCAACTAATCCCCTACTAAGGATGAGCTAATGTGGTTTAATTCCAACAAACAACTCATCAAAGCACTAATTTGTCAACAATCACTGCCTTAATTGGTTTGGGATTTTAATTTTACTAATTTTGTGGTAATCAATATCTTGTTTGCCGTGCTATTGATTACCCCAAAATTAGTAAAATTAAAATCCCAAACCAATTAAGGCAGTGATTGTTGACAAATTAGTGCTTTGATGAGTTGTTGTAACAACCCGAAATTCGGGTTTGTAATTCTTGTATTAGACACGGGTTACGGGTCTTGAATTTTGAAGCCCAAGTTGAGGAATTAAGTGGGCTTCAAGATGGGAGCCCAATTTAAAATGGCTATTGGGCCTTGTGGATGGAAACTTTAAAGTTGGGCTTGGGTAAATATTAAATAAAAAAGAAAGAAATATAATAATTTAAATAAAGTGGTTGATGGGGTGGGGAGGAAAAAAGTAGAAGATGAGATATTTTAAGAGAGAGAAAATGGAGGAAAAAGAGGGAAAAGTAAGGGGAGAGTCTTTTAACCCCGACCTACGGCTGTCAAAGCCTCCGTGGAGTACACCGCCGTCACCATCGTCTTTAGCTCGTCGAGAGGAGTCCGACAGTGGTCTTCTCGTCACCAGCGTTGCCGTCATTCGTTGGGGTGAGAAGGGAGAAGGTTAGGCCGAGCTTGAATCGCCGCGTTCCAGCCATCACTGTCGCAACCGTTCAGCCACCGAAAGATGGCCTACGCACCACCACGAGCCGCATGTGCGGGTGGGCATATGCCTGGCCAGGCGGGTGCACACTGCCCGTATGCACCGCACCGCACATGATCGCTATCTCTCAGGCGTACGTACACCCTGCCGCACGGGATAACACCCTGCGGGTGCATCTAGTCTTCTGTGCACTCACCCGCACTGGATTTCTTACCTGGGGTGCACCGAGCCTCCTATGTACCTGCGCCGCACCGGATAGCCCAGGGCTATTGACCAGGCGTTGACTTTTTTTGGGGGACCTTACCCGGGGGTTTCTCGATATTTCGGGTCTAATGGAGTAGTCTGTTTTGCCAAATTCAAACCCGATAAGTTGTTTTTACGTATTTGACCTTGTGTTTTGAATAAGGGGTGCATGAATTAATGTAGTTTCATGATTGTTGATATGCGAGGATTAATCAAAGTCGAATATCGAATCAAGTAGAATATTCAGGAAGCTAGGATGAGGATTTTAGCTATGTCAGCATAAGGTTAGTACACCTTGAACTCTGAAATGCTTCATGAGCATCATAAGTGTAATTGCCTTGCATGTTAGTAGTTGCAAATTAGGAGATGAGTAATAAGCATGTGATGACGTGGATATTCGAGGCTTGGTAATTATTGAGAATGTTGAGACTGTTATGAGCTAGAGACCGTATAAGATTGTTGGAATATTCGTATAATTATCTGGTTTATGATTGCTATGTGATGTTGCCTTGTGTGCTAGTGGAACAATTAATATGTTTGATTGAATATTGGTTAGGGGGTAGTGCTGATAAATATTCGATTAAATGTTTAAAAATTGGTAATTAATAATAAATGATTTAAATGCGCTAGCAACAAACTATAATGACTCTCATAAGCTTTTGGGGTAGAATAGGGTCACGTAATTAATATTGATGTTGTCAGGATTAATGGACTAATTTCGGCAAATACTCGATAAACTGCTTATGATCTTGTAATTCAACACTAAGTGGTTTAAATGCCAATTAATTGACGGATATGTTTAACAAGCGGTTATTTTTGTAATAAATGAGATAATGTAAATTGATGGAAATAATTAATGGGAATAAATTGTATTACTCTTCCATAAAACGTAACAACTCGGTAATGCTTAATTGGTTGTAATAGCAACAATAGGGACCCGTAGTGGGTCGTGTGATGGTTGTGTGCCAGGTAGGGCACTTGTATGGTTATGAGTCTTTGTTTGGGTGGATTCAAATACCCAGTGAGTGGGTGTTGCAACACATGAAGGCCATTCGATGTGAGATTTTGAGTGATGAAATGAAGGCCATCCGATGTGAGATTCTGGGTGATAATACTTGCTCGATGTGAGATTCTGAGTGAAAACTCGATGCGAGATTCTGAGTATACTGCTCGATGTGAGATTTCGAGCAGCTCGATGTGAGATTCTGAGCATGGGTGGGTCTCCCAGTGTCGGGTGACATTGGGCCTCACTCCTAGTTTGCTTTATTGATGTGCTTGTTGTAATTGCAATGTTGGTTATATGCTTGACATGTGTTTAGGTGATTATGGTAGCGCCACATATTTATTTATATTTTCTTATTGCTCGTACTAGCTTGTATGCTTATGTTTATGATTAGCATGAAGTATAGTAGATGTGTACCACTGAGCTTTGTAAGCTCAGCGCTTGGAATCGTTGTTTTCGTGTGTAGGATGACCGTTGTTTCGCGAGATCGTGGAGCACTATCAGATCTAGATTTTAGCACATAGTGATCTTCAGAGTACGATATTGAGTCTAGTGGGCTACGTGTTCATAGAACCTTACATGTGGAGTCTGTATTTATTATTTGAAATTGTATTATTTAAACTGTACCTTTAAATGTTTTAAATTTAAATTGGAGCTCATTTGTAACATTTTATTTATTTATATGTAATTATTTTAATCGTTGGTTTTAAATGTTTTTGCGACTTACTTGTTGGGTTGGTCATGTTGGAAATAAAATTTTATGGTTTTGGGTTTGGGCTTAAGGCCCAAATGTGACATTCGAGTCGAGGGTGTTACAATTGTTGTTTGTAGGAATTAAACCACATTAGCTCATCCTTAGTGGTGGATTAGTTGCATTGAATGTTGCCATGTATTCTTTAACAAAAGAAACTGAAGGAAAGTATTGATTAAATACTTTCTTGTGTGGCGGAAAACCTTAGCTCTCTAAGTAGTGGCGGCGCAGATGAGAATAACCGATCTAATGGGCATGAGAGACAACCCTATAGGGTTTCGGGTGGGCGGCCGCCTGATGTTATCCCCTCGGTGGCAGTACCACCGAGTCTGGAGAGGCTCGGATCTCCGTTGTCTGTGGAGGATCAACGGGCTCCTAAGAAAGGCAGGAATGGTGAAGACGCGCATAACATTGTTTCATATGAGATGGATATGTAGGAGACTGGTGGTGGGACTGTTTTGTTGGGCAATCAGAGCTCTCTGATCTTGGTTGATGGTGAGACTATGGGTGAAAAACATGCTAGGACAGCGTAATCTCGCCTGCGCCAGAGGTGTCGTATGCTAGTATGGTTGCGAATACTGTTAGGGAATGTGATGGGAAGGATGATGATCATGGTCTCACTGAGGAGGAGGAGGTGGTTTTGGAAGAGGATTATATTATAGATTGGGCTGGCCCTTACCCATCAATTAAGTTCTCGAAACGTATACATGGGCAAATTGATAAGAACATGTGCAAAGTGATTATAGTTCATCTTTTTGGACGTGCAATAGGGTTCTAAATACTTTTTACATAATTCAAGGAATATGGAAGTCGAGTGGCAAGGTGCAATTGGTGGATCTCGACAACAATTATTTTTTACTAAAAATTTTCGATGATAAGGATTATGCGCACGTGTTGACGGGTGGTCCATGGACAATCTATGGTAGTTACTTAATGGTGCAACCATAAAGTAAAATGTTTTTTACGTCAGAGAAACATCTATCACACGTTGTTGTTTGGGTTAGTCTTTCTGGGCTTCCATACAAGTACTATTCTGACAAGTAAGATATAATCATTTTAGCAATTTAAAATATCGCAGTCATTTAAACCCACCAAGCGGTTTTAGTGTAAAAAAGATGATGTCTATTTTAGGAGAAACGAACTTTATCTGCAAAATGCGTGTCCTATCAAAAGATTAAAAATGTATAAACATATATTACCTTATAATTAATTTAATATTGTTAAAAGAAAGAAAATAATTTGATACACATGTAACGACCCGAGTTTCAGGTTAACGAATCGGGTCTTGGACTGAGTATTGGGCATGCGGTTCATGGCCCAATTAAAAATGTGTAATTGGACTTATGGGTAAATATAGAAAAAATAAAAAAAGGAAAAATGTTGTTTGAATTTTAAATAGTAAGTGGGTGGTTGGAAAGAGGGAAGGGAAATGATGGAAGAGAGAGAAAATGAAAATGATGGGAATGGTGGGAGAGAGAAATAACAGAGGAAAAGTTTGGGGTGATAATTTCAAACTCCGATCTAGCCGTCTGATCGGGACACCACCACCGCCATTGTGTTCATCTCGCCGAGACGAGCCCGCCGGTACCAGCATTACCGCCGTCAGAGTTGTCGTCGGAGGAGGTGTGAGAGAATAAGTTTTAGGTTGGGTTGTTCAAGGGGGTTAGAGGGCTCGAATCAAGAAATGGAGGCCACCACCGTGTTCACCGGCTCAAGAACAGTCGGTCGGTGAAGTTTGGTCGCCGAAGGCCGCCGTCACTCGCCGCCAATGCGCGTGGGCGTGGTCTAGCACCAGGGGGACCGAGCCACCCGAGTGGACTCGGTCCAACTCGGCCGAGCTGACTCAACCCAAGCCCAGTCGTGCCGTATGTCGCTGTTGACTGCCGTTGATAGATGACTGTTGACCGCGCCGTTGACCGTTGACTGTCGCCGTTGATCGGTGTTGACTTTTTTCGGGGGACCTTACCTTGGGGTTTCTTGACGTTCCAGATCTAATGGCATAATCCGTTTTGCCAAATTCAAACTCGAAAAGCTATTTTTATGTGTTTGACCCTTCGCTTGGCTTAGGAGGTGTTTAGAGTTTAAGTGTTTTCTTAATTGTTGATATGCGATGATTGATCGGGGTCAATTATCGGACCAAGTAGTATTTTGGGAAGCTAGGATGAGGATTTTAATGATGTCAGCACAAGGTTAGCACACCTCGAACTCTGAAATACTTCATGAGCATCATAAGTGTAATTGCCTTGCAGGTTAGTGATTGCAAAATAGGAGATGAGTAATACGCATGCGTCGGTACTGTTATTGCAAGGCTTGATAATTATTATGATACTTGATGAGCTCAAGAATGTTGAGACTGTCGTGAACTATAGAGACCGTATAGGATTGTTCGAATATCCGTATGATAATCTGATTGTATGACTGGTTGTTTGACTGATTTATGATAATTCATCGTATATTACCTGAATATAATAATATGTTCGATTAAGTGATTTTAATGCGCTAGAAACAAAATATAATGACTCCCATAAGCTTTAGGAGTAGAATAGGGCATCATAATTAATATCGGCTTATACTCGATAATCGCTTACGGAATCGGTAATTAATACTATTTGGCCTAAAGGTTAGTTGATGATGGAAATTGATGAATATGTTTAACACGTGGTTATTACTGTAATAGATGATAATATGTGAATTGATAGGAATGAATTGTATTACTCTTCCATAAAACGTAACAACTCGGGAATGCTTGATTGGTTGTAATAGCAAAAATAGGGACCCGTGGTGGGTTGTTTGATGGTTGTGTGCCAGGTAGGGCACTTGTATGGATCCGTGGCGGATCATGTATAGTTACGTGCCAGGTAGGGCACTTGTCTAGTTATGAGTCTTTGTTTGGTGGGATTCGGATACCCAGTGAGTGAGTGTTGCAACACATGAAGGCCATCCGATGTGAGATTCCGGGTGATGAAATGAAGGCCATCCGATGTGAGATTTCGGGTGATGAAATGAAGGCCATCCGATGTGAGATTCTGGGTGATGATATTTGCTCGATGCGAGATTCCGAGCCCCGCTCGATGAGAGATTTCGAGTATACCTTTCGATGCGAGATTCTAAGCAGCTCGATGAGAGATTACGAGCATGGGTGGGTCTCCAGTGTCGGATGACATTGGGCCTCACTCCTGATTTGTTTATCTTTATGTTGATGTATTGTTGAGGTGTTGTTGTGCTATGGCATGTGTTTAGGCGATTATGGTAGCGCCACATGTTTATTTATCTTTCCTTATTGCTCGTACTAGCTTGCATGCTTACGTTTATGAATAGCATGAAGTACAGTAGAGTAGATGTGTACCACTGAGCTTTGTAAGCTCAGCGCTCGGAATCGTTGTTTTCGTGCGTAGGTTGACCGTTGGATCGCGGGATCGTGAAGCACTGTCAGACCAGGATTCTAGCACGTGGTGGTCTTCAGAGTACGATATTTGAGTCTAGTGGGCTATGTATTCATAGGACCTTATATGTGGAGTCTGTAATTATTAATTCGAAATTGTATTATTTAAATTGTAGCTTTAAGCGTCTTAAATTTAAACTGGAGCTCTTACGTAATATTTTATTTACATATATATATATTGATCGTTGGTTTTAAATGCTTTTGCAACTTGATGGGTTGATCCTGTTTGAAAAGAAAATTTTATGGTTTTGGGTTTGGGCTTGAGGCTCAAATGTGACATCTAGGTCGAGGGCATTATACATAAGCCTTTTAATTTTAGGGTTTAGGAATTTATGTTAAAGTTTAGGGTTTAAGGGTTTATTGTGTAGGGTGTAAAATTTAAGATTTATGGTTAGAATTTAGAGTATTGGATTTAGGTGTTAGGATTAGTGATTTAAATTTTAGATCTTATAACTTAAATATGAAAGGTTTGTAATTTTTTTTACACAACTTATGTATTAAAATATAACCCAAAAGAAAGTATCACAATCACCTCACCATTTAGTTGAACGATTAATGTCACTTACGTACATGTATATATACAGCAACTGGGTCATGTTGGTGGTCGGTTTATTCATCGGCAACCTTGCCGGAGCCCTCACGCCAATCATAAAAAGGGTAATAAGCAGGATATTTTATTAGGGGGAGAACCTATAAAATCTTAAGGGAGCGAACTTATTAGATTTTAAATGAAAAAAAATAAATTTGTAATAAAAAATTTTAAAAATTTTCTAAATCATATTAAATTTCAAATGTTTAAGGGGCGACTGTCCCCTCTAAATCCATCCCTAGTAACATGGTTCAACTCGATTATTTTCAAGATAAATTAGAACTTAAGTAACTCTAATATTTTATGCCAAGTTTAGTAAACGTATTATTTTCCCCTCATGTTTTAATAATGAGATTTTTTTTATATAATGACGAACTAGTCCAATCAAATACTATAAACAGGTTTGTTAAAAAAAATACTATTAGCAGGAGGATAGACACAAGGGGTTGACAGAGGCTTGGCGCCCACAGTCCACCTTTACGGTTATAATTTTACTTTTATGATTTATTTTCCTAAATTTAACCCCTACAAAATTTTAAATTATAATTTATTTTACATACTATGATATGGTTAAATACTTCTTACTTAATGGTATGGTGTGAAAATAAAAATAAAAATAAACTTAATTTATTTGAAGTCAACAAATAAAATCATGTCATTGACATTTATAATCTCTTTTTTCAATTTTTTAATAATTTTTACCGTAATATTTTATTTTAGCTTTTAACTTTTAAATCCTGACTGTAAAAATTTATTAAACGAACAACTTCACCCGTCTAAGATGCTCAATTCATAAAGTCAAGATTTCTTACAAGTAACATATACTACTATACTCATTGTCAAAGCACAAGTCAAATTGATGACAGAAGGGGTGGTGACTTCCAGCATTCCATGTCACCGTCATACTAAATTTTTCTCCTCGTCACACGTGGAACCTGGCCCATCTTGTCTCTAACAATTGCAGAGATATGGCAATATCAGATTCATTTACTTCGTTCTCGGTATAAACATGAAGAAATCTTCTCAAACATGATCCCAGAAAACCCTCAAGCTTTCTCCTTCAGGGAACACAACAGGAAAAACTGGTGTTGTTTTCCATTCTCTGAAGGCTACTTAGAAAATTCTTCTGCCTTTATTGGATTTCATTTTGATTTTTGACACTTAAAAAACTCAGCACAGTGGAGAGCATCCTCCACTATGTCCCCCTGTAGGCCTATAAGGTCCATTGCTATAAAGATCTTAGAACAATACCAACTCACAATCCATTATTGAACAATGGGGTATAGGGGTTGGGGTGCCCTACTGATGTGGGTCCTAACAGCCAAGTAGCATATATTAAGGGCACAACTTCCCCTACTCTTCTTAAAATGGAACATTATTTTCTGCAAATGAAGCCTTCCCAGTACTTAACATTCTCTCTTCTGGTGTTGTTCATTTTCTTTTCTGGTACTGTTCAAGGTATGCCAATTGCCAACACTTGTTTCTTACTACCAAACAACAACAATGCCTCCTCCTGTTTCTGCATTTCCATTACATAATCACTAAGTTCAGACATCTAATGTTTCTTTTTGTAGGGATTCGTTTGGAGAGAAGTTTCAAATCAATGAGAAACAGTAATGGAGTTATAGGAGATGTCATTCTCTGCAGAAAAGGGCATTGTACAGGTACCGAGAAGAGAAAATTTTCCAGAGTGTTGAGAAAATCACACCACTGGCTACCAAGCATTCATGAAGATTACTATGGACCTAGGAAGCACAGACCAAGGCACCATTAAAATTAGTTTCCTCCCATATGATGCCTACCAGGGCTAGCTAGTATTATTATTCTTTAAAAACTCTCATGAGAACCGAGTCTGGGGCTCTCAGAACATTTGAATATCCATTCCTACGGCATCTGTATCTAAAGCAGATTTCTTTTGCAGGAAAGGGTAGGAAACTTTTTACTGCAACTACTACTAGTACTCCATCTACCACCACTTCAAAGGTTGGTTAATTTCTAGTAAACATTTTAATATCAATATTTCCATAGCTAGGGTTTAGTTTAGATCTCCCCTTACATGAATCCATGTATACAGAGAGGAGATCAATGGAGAAAACAAAGCTAATAATGACCCTACTTCAAAACTCAAATCAGCTGCCATTGCCAAGGAAGGAAATGGTGGGAAGAAAGAGAAACTCCATGACCACTATGTGGACATTGTTGAAATGGACTATTCTCCAGCTAGGAGAAAACCTCCAATACACAACTAACAGTAGGGGGTAAAGGAAAGAAAGACAACATACAAAGAAGCAAAAGTTTTGCAGAATGCTGCAGTTTTTTTAGGATTATGAAATGAACTTGATTTGCACATAATACTAATTCTTTTTTCATCATCATAGTTATTGCAAAACCATATTGAGTATAGAAACTAATAAATGATTCAATCAATCTCTCTCAACACATGCATTGCTTGGATGAAAGTGCAGAACTGAAGTAGGTGTGATAAACGACCCACCATAGATTTTGGGTTAGACCCACCATGTTTCACTTATTGATGTTTCTGGGCTGCACCTACCATGTTTTCATTTACTGATTTGTAGTGTTCGAATGGTCAAGGGTCACTCTTTGCATGCGGGATCACATCTGTCGGGTCACCTAGGGATGGACGGGGTATTTAGAGGGAGCGGTGGTTCATTAGAAATTTAAAATTCGTATATGATTTATAATTTTTTTATATATTTTTTTATTGAAAATCTATTTTTTCTTAAAATTTTAAAAGTTCTCCCACTAAAATTTTATAGGTTCGCTCTCCTAACATAAAAGTCTTGCATCTGTCCCTAGGTCTACTATGCTGTGGTGCGGCCATTGCAGTACGGACCTTGCAATACAGGAATCAATGCTTCTAGCTATGTGATGGTCAAAATAAATAGGGCCCCTGTCAGTTTTTTATCTTTTTATAGCAAGACAGCAGATTAATTGCAATGAAGCTAAACATATAGATACATTTTCAAAGAAGAATAGTGCTTGTAAATATAGTTCTTCAAACATTGCAAGTTTAACAAGGGGAGCCAACCTTTTAAGATGCTGCAATCCTTTACTTTCTGCAAATTTAAACAAGGAGAACAATATTTGTAGGGAATATTCGGCTCTAAAAATGAGATTAATCCTTATAACCAGGAAGTGGGTTTGTTTTAATTAAGCATAATGCCAAAAAAATGTTACTAACATTTGTTTGAATAGTCATTTTGTCTTTTATTCTTTATTTGAAACAATATAATCATCTACGTTTTATTTTGAATCAAAATGGCTTACCTCTAAGGATGAAAACTATTAGTCAACTGATAACAATAATTTGACAGAATAACACATCAGAAAAAAAATATTTTATATTAAATACAATTTTTAAAACTAATTTTTAACTCATGTGTCCTTCTGTAAAGTCGACATATTTCTTTATATAACATAACTATTGCAGTGTGCATTGTTATGTAGATTTATAGCAAATTATAATAAATTAGACGGACGAACTAGACGAACGACAAACAGATAGATCAGACGAAACAGACAGACTGAACATACAAATTGACAAAAATACGAATTGACAGACCGAATGGACAAACGAACCAGACGGACGAATTGGATCGAAAAAACCGACGAACTGATAGACGAATCGAATTATATAGGATGGACGGATCAAACCGGACAAACATAATAAACAAATTGAACGGACAAATCAAACGGACAGATAAACTAGACGGACCAGACTGACGGATTATCATTTGCCACGCAGCAGTGACCGTGAGGAGAGAGACAGATTATACATTAGCAGCAGCAGCTGCTGCTTAAGAATACACGAAAATAACAGTGAAAATAAGGGGGAGACGAGGGAGGGTATCTCTCTCTATCGGTTTTATCATCATCTCTTTCGCTTGAGAGCTGAGACCTCTTTCTCTCTCTCTCTCCTTCCTCAATCTTCAACAAGGTATATCTTCTCACCCATGCTAACTTCAAACTCTGTTATTCGGTCTATGTTTCATCAAATTTCTTTCCACTCACCATTTTGATTTGGATTTTGTTTCTGGTTATCTATTTTGGATTTTAAAGTTTTGATCTTTAATCTGTTTTGGAGGGCTAGACTCGAAAAAGGTTTTGCCTTTTGTTTTCTTTGTTGTTGTTCTTTTGGAATCTTATAAAACCCTCTTTAGTGGGGCAAACTTCGTTGTTCAACTTCAAGGTTTCAGTCATTTTCTGTTATATTGTTTTTGTCCCCTTAAAGCTGAAAGCTTTGGCGGGTATTGAAGAATGTAAGCAATTAAAAGTTTAGAACCCAGACTTCAAACTTTGTTTGGGAAGGCTTTGTCTAGGATCAAACTATATGGTGACTCCACACGAGTTTTACTTGCTCCAGACCATTATCGTATTAACTACAATTTATTTCGTAGTCATTTTGATTGTCAGAATCCAATGTTTTTAACAGTCATAGGTTCATGTTTTGTATCAATGTTAGTGTTCAGAATATTTGGAGAATGGAAGTTAGCTGGCATTCCTGCATATCTGACCTAAAAGGATTTTTTAGATTAAAATTGGAATGGTGTTTTTTTTTTTTTTAATTATTTATTTATTTGAGGTGAAAGTTTTGATTATTCTTTTTGGGAGTTTACTGAGTTACATTTGCTTTTCATAAGACATTATGACTTCCCTTACATGAGGTTGTTATATCGTTTTATTTGAGGTTAGTACTCTACATATACTTATAAAGACTGTTGGACTTGGATGTGCTTCCAAGATTTTAGGATAAGAACATTATAGTGGAATGAAATGTTCATTAATATCGATGAGATGAGAGTTGTACAAATCATTCATGATTGTTGTCTAAAAGTGTAAAATTCTTCCCATAATCTAATGCAATTAGTAATTCCGAGTGTGTTATTGATGATTGTTTTTTATTGATTCGAAGATACTGAATCTTAGATACTCGTCAATAGGCCCGCCAGAAAGATTATAGTTGGAAAATGGAACATGGCATAAAGGATGTTGCCAAGAATGCGTAAGCATTTTGCTTGGTCAGAATTTTTTTAATAAATTTGTTTGTTTCTTGTTTTAGCAGTAATGAGTAATGATATCCGATATGGAGTGTCGTTTTGTTTTACTGGTGGATTAGAATTCACTTTCCTTGCCCTAATTTATTTATAACATATTTGTTATATGCTTGTTATTTATGGGGGTGTTGAAGAAACTAAAAGATAGTTGTTGTATGCTTGTTATTTATGGGGTTTTGGACACGGAAATTTGGTAGCAGGACTGACTTTCTGCATGCTATTTTGTTTCTGTTATTTCTAGTGAATGCTTGCTTAGTATTTATGAAACTTATTTTTGCTGTTCCATTAAAAATAAAACACTTATTTTGCCACTTCAAAAGGTTCATTGTTTTCCTTGATTACAGGTTTTTGTGTGGTTAGAAGAAAATGAGAAGCTCCGGTGCTGATAAAGTTCCGCTAGATACTGCAATGGAAGATTCTGAGGCCTCAATAGAAATAAAAATTAATACATTGGACTCTCAGACTTATACTTTGAGAGTGGATAAACAGGTAAATTAGTATCGGTTTGTTTTGTCATGATTGTACCCACATTCTGTTATTGTGCTGTTTTACGATGTGGTTCAGTTCACCAATTACAATTTGTTTATGTATATTTAATTAGAAGTTGTTTCTGCTAAGCTTTTGTTTGATGCATCCTGGACTTTACATTGAATATTTTTTTCATTTCTTGAAGAATTCGAACTGTTAATGTAAAATGTTGTCTAATTTTGCTAGTAGCAGTTCACAACAATATTGATATGATATCTTTCTATGGTTACTGTGACTTTATGGAACCTGATATTTTATGTGGATAGTTAAGGTTTCCTAATCTTTTAACTTCATTTAGGATTGGCTTGCCACTTGTACTGATGTATATGTACTAAACTATATATCAGAAATTGTTTAACAGTTGCACTTTTCTATTTATTTCTTCTCTCTGAGTATATTACAGATGCCAGTTCCTGCATTAAAAGAACAGATTGCTTTTGTAACTGGTGTGTTATCAGAGCAACAACGATTTATTTGTCGCGGAAAAGTTCTAAAAGATGATCAACTCCTTTCGGCATACCGTATCCATTTTCTTTTATATATTCATATTGATTTGTAAAGTTGCTATCAGATTTTATTGATTTTCTTAGGTAAGAAGTTGCTCCTTCCTATGCATTGCTGCTATATTGTTCCGGTAGTAGGTCCACTCTCATTGGGACCTAAAAGAATACTGCCAAATGCCATTACCTTCCAGTCTTACTCAAATAAGGGGCGGAAGAACTACTGAAAGTAATCCATAAACTTTAATACCTTTAAGGGGAAGGAGGAATGGATCATTAGATGGTGGAAATTTTCTCCAATCAGAAAAATTTAATGTTTACAATGTAGGTAAATATTAATCAGTTTTGTATGGATGAATATCTTTCTGCTTTTTTATTTGTTGCTGATTAGTAACTTGGATTAAATGATGGATTCTTTTTCATGTTTATCTGTTCATATTTAGAATTTGAGTTGAGTTCCTTAATTTGACGTAGATGTCGAGGATGGTCACACCTTGCACCTTGCGGTCAGGCAGCCAGTTCCACCATCATCTGATGGCTTACCTAATCGTTCAGGTTTTGCTGCACTTTAGGATCCATTATCTGATTATCATCATTCTTTTTCTTTTCTTTTTTTTAATGGTACAAACATTGCATAGGGTCATTCTTTCGGGGGGAAAACAAAAGAAAATTAAAAATTGTGTGGGCTTTATGCTAAAGCAAAAGTCTTTCTGTCGTTTGCTAGTAGCTCCGCATTTGGTGGATTACTGGTATTGACCTAATTAATGATTGACAAGCGTGAAGTGCTCAACTCACTATGCAATGCCTTACAAAATTTAGTTTTGTTGACTGTTCGCCACATGCATGTTTGAGATGAACTGACTTAAGTATTGGCCAGTAAAGGATTATTTGTTTTTATTACTATTATTATTATTATTACAATTAGGTATGCCTCATTTCATGCCTACCGCAATAAACTTTTCCTATTTCTTAAGAATGATTAATTCTAGTGGCTACACAAACCTCCGTTGAATCATTTTAACCTTGGTTTGACAAGCACATGACCTCATGTGCTTGTGCGAATGTTAAAAGAACACGAGTACAGCACCTCCCCCGTTGTCTTGCTTCTATAAGACTACTGATACTTGTTTCCTTATTGAATGATAAATATATATATATATATTGAGATAATGTTAAACAAGGAGAATCTTAATTGACACTTTTGCATTTGAGGTAGAGATAGCCATAGAAACTTGGATGGAAAAAATGTTGATCCCAACTTCTGACAGTTCTGCCAGAAGCAACGGGGGTTTGTTGAGATAAGATGAATCCATTTTTTATGTGTAGCTTTTGAGGTCTTGAGAGTGTTTGTTAGTCGATGAAGAATGGGCTTCTAAATGTTACTCTGTTCAGAGATTAAAATGTGGTATCTGATGTTGAATGACATCAGATGATTGCCAACATTCTCATTAGAACGCTCCTTGCATGAGCATTCTTTCTTTTATGTCTGTCGCACTTTCTTCGGTACAAACCTGTGATCTGTTTATAATATATGTGTGTGTGGTAATTTGCTTTTGTAATATCATTTTAATATGCAATGCTTATGTTTCTGAAAAGGGGGAAAAGCTGGTTATCATTGTTATTAATATTTAGCATTACTATTTGCAGCAAACGACCCTGCATCAGGTACAAGCCGTGGTCATAGTAATCATGTTCCAATTGTCATAGAAACTTTTAATCTGCCTGATCAAGGGGATGGAGTTCTTCCTGAAATCAGTCGGGTAGTGTTGTAATTTGATGTAAAATGGAGAATATTTCTACAGGGAAATATATATTTTACGATGATTGCTTGATTTTTAATTTGCTTCTTTCCTTCTGAGCAGATTGTCTCCACCATTCTTGGCTCTTTGGGATTGTCAAATATGGCAAGTGGCGGTACTGGGATTGATGCCAGGGTGAGTTTATTTTTCTACTTCCATTAATTAATGACACTTATTTTCGATGGTTGAACTTGAAACTTTCTTAGTTTATGCTTCTCTTATATATAGTGAAAGTATTTGTGTAAGCTTTTTGTGCTTTGGCACACAACAAATAACTTAGGAAAGGGATCCATAAGAGTCGAACATTCAAAATTCCTCATTGTTAGAGGTCCATCATGAAAAGTTTGGGTTTTATTTATTATATATATATATAAAGATTTTTATGTGCTTTAATATCTGTATTCTTCTCTGTGTGCCTTTCTTGGGAATCGAAATTGATGGATGCCAAAGGATGAAGATTCACAAAGAATAGAAAGAACATCTGGTGGTAGTGGCATGCCAGATTCATCCCAGGTTCAAACTGAACAAGCTGGCATGACAAGTCAATCTGATAGAGTCCGTAGGGCTTTTGGACCTCCTGCAGCGGTTTCCATGGGGCCTCTGCAGCCTCCTGTGAGTTTGCAATTCTTACTTCCTTGCTAATTTGACTGTCTCATTGTATGTGTCAAAGTGAATTTGTTCATGAAAATAGAACTTGTGGAATACCTATGTCTGAGCTGTAAGTTTTTATGTTCTTACTTTTCTTTGTGTTTGCAGGTAATTCCCGATTCTTTGGATACTTTGTCACAATATCTTAGTCATATTTGGAACGAATTTGATGCCCTTGGTTAGTTTTCCCTCAATCAGTGTATGAAATAGTGTGAGGCGCACTAAGGCGATAAGGGTCTTAGAGCCGAAATGCTTGACAAAGAAAGAAAAAGTCATTGTAGTGAGGCGTATTTTTAAAATTAAAATTTTATTGACCAAGTACATATAAAATTATCACTTAAATACATCCATTTTTTCTTTCATTCTTTCAATGTTAATTTTAATTGTGTAAATATGCAATTTTAAATTGATAAATATATAATTACAATAAAAATGTTATTTATTATTAAATGAAAAATTATTGGGAATCAAACATTTCTCCTTCTCCTCTTCTTCTTCAACAGATCACTTTTCTTTTGAGTTTTTTTTTTTCCTTTATCCCAAACTTCTCCTCCCATGGCTCCAAGCTATTTTCAGGTCTAATTGAAACTATGCGCTAAAGGCGCGCGCCTCCTCACACGCCTTTTTAAGGCTTCATCGAAATCGCCTCGCCCACGCACTATTAAGCGTTTTGCAAGCGCCTCTCCTCGCCTCAGTGCCTAAGCGCGCCTCAAGGGCGCCTTTTTATACACTGCCCTCAATAAAAATGTGGTTAGATTATCTGTTTGTTGCTGGAAAGCATGCCGGTTCATTGATGATTTGCAACTCATATGAATGGCAGGTAGAGCTGGGGTAAATGATTCTCAGACAGCTTCAATGAGTAGGACTGGTTATAGGGATTCTAATTCTGTACCAAATTCAGGAACTGTGCATGAAGGTCTTCCAACACCTGCATCTTTGGCTGAAGTGTTACTCTCTACCAGACAACTGCTTAGCTGGAGAAAGTCTACAGGTGCGTCCTAAAGTACCCTTTTAGTTTCTTTCTTAAAGCTACCTGTTTATGTAACATCTTCCTTATTTTCTTAAGATGTGAATAAATCTGCAGGCAGAAAAGGAGGGGGCTTGTATGGCCTTGTTGATTTTATTTTTATTTTTTGAGTTCTCAATACTATGTTTTTTTACGCCAACAAACAGCAACTGGCAAGGCAATTGGAGGATCAAGGAAATGTGACTGACCCCTCAGCACGGCTGCTTGCGCAGTCCAATGCATTGAGAATTGGAGCTCAATTGAATAACTTGGGCTCACTTTTACTTGAGCTTGGCCGTACAACCATGACAATACGCTTAGGTCAAACACCGGTAAGATATTTCCTTCTACATCCACTATTTTTAACTCTTTTTTGCAGAATTTCTGCTATACGTAGCTGTAATGATTTGCTTTGTTTTGTTCTTTGTTGGCAGTCTGAAGCAGTTGTTAATGCTGGACCTGCAGTTTTCATTTCACCTTCTGGTCCAATCCCTCTCATGGTTCAGGTAATGTTCTAACAGCTTAACCAAACCCTCTTGTTTGATGTCAATGATTTTAGTTTTTGCTGATTTGCCTGTATATGTTTAGGCTCCTCCTCTTCAACCAGGAACTAGCTTTGGTGCCATCCCCGTGGGAACTATACAGTCTGGATCTGGTTTAGTTAATGGACTTGGGACAGGGTTTCTTCCTAGGTGTATTGATATACAAATACGAAGAGGTATGGAATACCTGGCTATTTTCTGTATTTTGATATGTACCATGTATCTGACCAAGACTGATGGTGTATTTACCTTAAGGTTCATCAACGGCAACAGCCACAGCCAATATCAATCAAGAGGAACATCCCCCAAACCAATCAGTTGGTTCTGACAGTGTGAATCGTAGCACACAAACAACTTCAAGGGTCTCAGATACAGTCTTTTGCTGGAGAATCAGGAATGCGGGTAGTTCCTATTAGGACCATGGTTGCCGCTGTACCTGTTCCAATGGGTGGTCATCTACCTTCAGAATCCTCTGGTAATTCTATGGGATTATACTACCCGTTGCTCGGAAGATTCCAGAACATCGCTTCTGAACACATTAGTGGTGAATGGCGATCTCAAGCATCTGGTGAACATCCATCCCCTGGTGCTCAACTTGAGCAGCTTCCTATTCCCGAATCTGCATTGCAACATCAAAGTTCAGAAGAGCCTGCTGCAAGAGATGGTAATATGATAAATTCAATACTTCACGATACTAGTGACGTTGGATGTTCTCATATGGATAAAAGTTTGCTGCTATGAACTCCTTTTTTGTGGCAAAACATAGAAAAGTTTTCATTGGCATTGATGCTGTTCAATGCCACTCATACCTTGCTTGGAGCCCACTGCCATCCCCCTGTGGAAAATGGGCTTACTTTTTTCTTAGTGCCGTTGTTTCCTCAGTGATGTTCGCAGGTTACTTGTTATTCCTTCCGGTATCCTTTTAACTTGGGAAACTTTGTTTTACTTTTTCATGTTTTAGGGATGTTACTGAGTAGCTTGCATGCTACGTCGTTAATATTAGCATGCACATTCAACGCTGCTCCGCATCTTTTATTAGTGTAAGCAGTTTGGAAGAGTCCATGTCAATTGACCAAAAAGATTTATTAAGCCAACAGGGAAAAAATGACTACAGAAAGGAAAAGGTCAAATTACCAAGAGGCTTTCTGGAATTGATCATCAAATTGCTTCATGCTGCAGGTTCGTTACCAAATGCTAATTCAAGACAACAGGAGCGACCCTATACACGCAGTGTCAATATCAGCATTCTTGCAGCCGACAGGACTCAAAACAACCAAGACTCAGAGAGACAAATTTCTAGCAGTATTCTTCAGTTTCTAAGGACAATTTACCCTGGTGGTGAAATTCAGGTGGAGGAAGCCGGTTCACAAGGAACAGCTACAGCTTCTGTCCAAGGGCAAGCGGAAACATCCAGTGGTGCTCCAGCATCTGAGCCAAATACTGCTGATCGAGGGGTTCTTTTATCTAATTTGCTTCATCAGATCATGCCATACATATCTCAGCATGCGGGTTTACAACAAAGTACTGAAGAAGCAACTACTTCCACCCCAGTAAGCATGCTTCTTGTCCTTGGTTGTTTTGTAGGGGTTGATATGTGTTGGATCTAAACCATGGATTGCCCGTTTTGATTTAGGTCTTACTAATTCATTCCATGATCATATGTATGAAGAGTTAACGAAAATATAGCACTTGGGATAAAATATAATGTTAAAAAGTCAACAATAATGATGCTAAATACTGCTGTATTTGCAGGCCGACAACTCTAGTACTGGGAATTCACATAGGCAAAGTGACGGTGAACCGAACCCACCAAACTCAAAACGTCGGAAGGTACAGTTTTTAAATACTTCTGTTATCTAATCAAACTTCTTTTTCCTTTTATCATATTCCCCGCCCCTGATAACTTCTTCCCTTGTCAACAGCAAGTTTGTTAGTTAGAGTTTTAACAATTGACTAATCTTATTTTATGCTCTTGGGTGAAGAGGGATTTTAAGCATGTGATTATTATTGTTATTATTCCGAGTCAAGAACAGTTAAGACAGAGATTGGTGTATGTCTAGACAAGCTAACTGAAATGGCTTTATTACTGCAGGAGTAACATATTATCGAGAGATGTGGAGGATTTACCGAAGCTTCCCATGGTTATGAAATCCGTGATTGCTGGTTTGAGCGCTTTCTCGGTATGGAACAGCAGCATGACTTGTATGTTAAATGTGGTAATGGCATGGTCTTTCCTGCAAAATTGCAAAAACGAGATGAAATTCCGTAATCGAAATTATAGGGGAATATGGTAACATAGAAGTAACATGGTTTCAAATGGCATTGAACTGGAATTTACGTTGTCTGGCATCTTAGCTTCACTTGAGCATCAATGGCTTTTGCCTTTCTTTTCATTCCCTATGTTTTTGTACCTCCAAATTGGATTAAAAGTAGCACATCTTTAGCATGATAGAGCATTGGTGATTTTATGGGGGAACTTTTGCCTTTTGACCCTTGTAGATCCTTAGTATGTTTCTTTGTTTGGGTCCTAACCCTGGTACTAGATCCTTAGTATTTGATCGAGTCTAGTAAAAAAATCGAGTTAGTCGAGTTGACAAGTCTTATTTTGTAACTCAAACTTAATTCTTTCGAGCCGGATTGAGTTTATAAAATTCAAGTCAAGTCGCTGGAGTTTCTGTTTAAATTTAATTGTAAGTTTTTATAATGGTATGATATTATTTGGTTTCAATTTAAATGACTTTCTACAACCATATACGTAAAGCTGAGGGATTCGATTCGAACTTAAAAATTACTAATTATTAAAAATTTGAATACAGTTTGAGTCGAATTAAATTTTAATTTTTTTAATTCGAGTTTTGTTCATCCTTAATTTATATAGAAGTATTAAGCTCTAAAATTGGGCTTCGTTAAGAAAATAAGGCTGGATTGGATATCAGACTCCTTCATTTGGATTTGGTTCAGCTTGTTTTCCAATTAAGTGTAGTACTACAATTATTTACATTTACTCCATGCTTGAAAGTAATAATCTCTTTAATTAATAAAATTTATTAAAAGTACTTGTGTTGTACTGATAATTTAATTGAATATTGAAAATAAAAAATTAATTATTTTCAATAATAGGTTTAAGTATAAATAGATAAATTAACCTTGTAGATCTCTGGCTTTTGTTTTATATTTTTTGTTTTTACGTATTTTCTTATTCATAATTTGTATATATCTTAAGTTGATTTTTCTTTTGGGTTTAAATTTGATACACAGGCTGCGTAAAATAAATTTTACACAAATTTGTCTATTTCTACTTTAAATCAAAATTAAACTTAAACCCTAAAAAAATAAACCCTAAATCTTAAATTTTAAATACTTATCTTAAATTCTAAACCTTACAACCCAAATTCCTAAAATTTAAACCCTAAACTAAACCTCTAAAACTAAAAGGTTACACACCGAAGTTTTTCTCTTTTCTTTTTATATTGTTTCATATTAAATTTTTTTCATGAGAAAAATATAGTTTAAATATAATTCAATATAAAAGATGAAGCTTGATGAATGATGGATATTTTCAAATAATTTATTCTACAATCTAAACAAATTAAAAAAAAAGTTTATGCTTTTAAAAAAGGTAAAATAAATATAGTTTATGCTTAGTAAAATAAATATTACGATGGGCAAATGAAATCCAAGACTGAAAGATTGACATTTTACGTTGACAGTCTTGCCTGCCAGTTGCCAGATTCAGATCAAGTGATGTCCTGTCCTAAATTTCCAGTTTTCTTCGTCTCTGATCCAAGTTCTCTCCTTTTTTAACAAAAAATCTTACATTTTTGTATAGTACTGTCATCTAACCCTTCCCATGATTCATTCCCAGATCAAATATTCATCTTTGTTTCAATTCACATGAAAGATTCCATTTTTCAAAAGAGTTTCAGATTTCGAAGATCCCAAAATCGTTTTCAATGCAATCCAAAACTCCAACCCTAGCTCCTGGATTCACCCTTTTCCCAACCCTAAAGCCCCCGCACAAAACCCTTTTCTTCCACCAAATCCTCATCTTAATTCTCACCTTCTTAGCCTACGCCTCGTTCCACGCTTCCCGGAAACCCCCCAGCATTGTGAAAAGCGTCTTAGGGCCCACGGTTCAAACAAATTCTACCCCGACCGACACCGGATGGGCACCGTTCAACGGTCCGGAAGGAACCCATCGGCTCGGTGAGCTTGATCTTGCGTTTTTAACATCATATGCCATAGGGATGTATTTTGCAGGACATGTAGGTGATAGGGCTGATTTGAGGCTGTTTCTTGTGTTTGGAATGATGGGCAGTGGCCTTTTGACCATAATTTTCGGGTTCGGCTATTGGTTTGATGTCCATTTGTTTGGTTATTTCATTGGAGTTCAAGTTGTTTGTGGGGTTTTTCAATCTATAGGGTGGCCTTGTGTGGTTGCTGTTGTTGGGAATTGGTTTGGGAAGGAGAAGAGAGGGCTGATTATGGGGGTTTGGACTTCACATACATCTATTGGGAACATTATTGGGTCTGTTGTGGCTTCTGGGGTATTGGAGTTTGGTTGGGGTTGGTCTTTTTTGCTGCCTGGGTTATTGGTTATTGTTGTTGGGGTTTTGGTTTTTTGTTTCTTAGTTGTTAGTCCTGATGATTTTGGGGTTCGAGATGATGGTGAGTGAGAACGAGATTGAGATGAACGTGGAGGGAGAAACCGCAGGGAGTTTAGAAAAAGTGGAGTCTGAGGAAGCAGGGCTGCTCAAGAACAAGGATTCCGATTCTTCGGCCGCCATTGGATTCTTGGAGGCTTGGAAGTTGCCTGGTGTGGCACCATTTGCCTTCTGCCTCTTCTTCTCCAAGTTGGTGGCTTATACATTTTTGTATTGGTTGCCCTTCTACATAAGACATACAGGTACTTGTTATCACTTGATGACATTATCCAGTAGGAAATTTCAGTAGAAATGCTTTCTTCATAATATGACCATGGCAATAAACTGTCAGTACTAATCTTAAGTTAACCATTTCATATACTAGAAAATCTAGTCCTAGTAGGGCGACATTAGACTATCACAGATGATTATCTACAACGTTATTTGATTTGCAGCTTGAGCATGTTCTTTATGTTTGAATCTGTTCTTGCTATTTGATTGGTTGAAATAGTGGATGTTTATTTATTCTTGCAAATTCGTGTTTGAATCATAGCTGTTGCTGGAGTGCAGTTGTCCCATAAAACTGCTGGGATCCTTTCGACAATATTCGATATTGGAGGAATCTTTGGTGGGGTGCTAGCAGGTTTCATTTCGGATATCATTGATGCCCGTGCGGTTACGTCAGTTACTTTCTTAGTACTATCGATTCCTTCACTCATTTTGTACCGGATTTATGGAAGCGTCTCAATGGTTACCAATCTTTCATTGATGTTTGTCTCTGGCTTGCTAGTGAATGGCCCTTATTCACTAATTACAACAGCTGTTGCTGCTGATCTTGGTACCCAGGACTTGATTAAGGTAAACTCTCGTGCATTAGCTACTGTGACCGCAATCATAGATGGCACCGGCTCCGTCGGGGCAGCTCTTGGGCCTCTTTTGGCTGGGTATATATCTACTAGGGGTTGGAATAGTGTATTTTTTATGCTAATTTTTGCTATATTCCTGGCTAGTTTATTCTTGCTTCGTGTTGCGAAAACTGAGATTGCAAGGATGGCAAATGAGAGGAAATGGTTTCAGAGTAGTGTGACTGCAAGTTGATGCAGTTTCTCGAGGCCTCGGAGTCTAGGACTGTTCACAATCTCTATTGTATTTCATTCTTTTATACACACAAGATCTTCAGTTCGCATGTGCAAGAATTTTTGTATCAGAATGAACATTTCTCTTTTTACCTATACAGAATTACAGATCAAAGTTCGTACTCAAAAACTTGTACAATAACAGACATTTCTGTTTACAATCAATTTTGCCCCACATACAAATCAATTGTGTTCCTCAAATTATCCTAAGCTTCATTAGAAGCTTATAAGAATGATCAGGAAAGAGAATCTAAAGTTCTCTTAATTTGATTCTTTCAAGTTTTCTTTTGTTCAAATGGTGATTGTATACACGGGAAGATCCTACCAGAACAGCTAAGTATTAACCAGTAGCAAGTTCTCTCCTGTGTGTAACATGCATTGAGTTCTATCCTTCTAAGAGACATTTGAGACTCTGAAGCCCCTCGGCAGATATACTTCTACTGACCCTTCCCCTTTGTCTGACACAAGGCTGAGGCGGCTCCGAGTGAAAACTCACCACAAGAACAGTCAGATTGTCTGTTGCTCCTCTTTTAATTGCTTCTTCAACTATTTCTTTGCAGCATAACTTGACATCGTTGTGCTCCTGGGGTCTCCGACTTGTAAAATCTATGGCGTTTTGACTGGTAAAAATATCCCTTATTCCATCACTACCGATGATCAAAAACTGTCTTCCTTGGTCAGTGTTATCAGTTTGAGTTCTGGTTCAGCACTTAGGGGGCCAATTCTCTCTCCTGTTCCCTTCATACCTTCAGAGTGCCAATCGCCTAATGCACGCGCGACCCCTAGTAATCCATTCAGATAACCATCATCAATGAATCCACCCAGAGACTTGATTCATCTCCTCTCTTTCATGCAACAGGGCCTATGATCCTTTGACATCTCTATAGCTGTTCCACGCCATGAAAGTACCGCCCTAGAATCCCCAGCATTTGCCACAAGTAAAGACCTGTCAAAGATAAGATATCCATTTCAGGCAAAGCAAAAACCACAAAAGTTTATTCAAACATAAACACTAAAAAAGTCGTTAGGCTTCAGCTTCATTCACTTCTCCAGAAAAACTTTGTAAGTGCTTACCTCCCAAATATCATTGCAGTGAGAACAGTAGTGCCAGAAGCCAGTGAGGACTCCAGAGAGCATGACTTTGCAAATGCGGCATCAGTCTTCATGAATGACTTGGTGACCGCTTTCTCAAGTTCTAAGGGAAAATCAGCATCCTCAACAATAACTCTAGGCAAATGATCACGGACAAAATGAGATGCATCCTTTCCTCCGTGCCCATCAAAAACCTGCTCCTTTTATGTCAATAACAGAATGCTTATGTAATTCCTGGGAGCTTGTCTGTCCCTTATGTTTTGTTCAATGTGATTCCAGAGCATTAGTTTTGACTGCAAAAATGAGTTTCTAATCTAACAGATAGCTATTCAAGAGCATTAAATACCACCTTGGTATTTTGTTTTCCTTTTTAATAATTCTGCATCAAATTCATCATGCATCACTTCTATTTCAAATCCTTGCTTTACAGAGACTATACAGATAAAGTAAGAACATAACCCAGAAACGAAGACGATACCACAAATGTTTGATGGCTCCAAAGCTTGAACTGATAGTTGTCATAATTGTATTCAGGAAGGCTAGAATTTCAGAAATTATCACTTCCGGGGTTCACTCAAATGCAACTTCAAGATGGTTAGTGTTAAGAACAGAAGCTGCAGTAACTTTCAAGTTTCGATCATTTGTTAGAATAAGCAGATTCCAGCATTTTACTAGAAACCAGAGAATACATTTAATGATGGGGAATACAAGATGGATTCAGCGATGACAAAAGCACATTTATCTTTCCAATTAAATCAGTTAAATGAAAGTAACTCGTCTGAATTACTGCAAGATGACCAAACGAGCAACGGTTCCATTACTAGATCAAGAGTAGTAGGAGAGTAATTTATCACCATATTCTAAAACCAAATAGTATTAGAGGTAACGGAAAGTCCAACATACCAATATATAGAGAAAAGGGGATGGTCTACAGACTTACACCATAGAAGGAAATAGCTTCTTCACTCACTAAATCACAGCCAAAATTCTTGGCCAAGTCTGCAATGCATATGTGAGTATCCTCCATATAGGGACGACCCCCAATGTCGGACCTCTCGCCTGACCGAAGAGTGGGGATAAAATTTGTCAACAGGTCATTTTTTCTTTCCGTGGCAACTGAATCCTCAGAAATACTTTCTAGCTGAACGAAACATACAAAGGAGGGGACTATCAGAAAAATACCATTAAAGAAACCTGAAGAAGCATTGTCAAGGAAGAGAGAACTATAATTTACAGATACGATTGTATAAGAAATGAAAGTGTTGAGTTCACAAGCTTCTGAAAATGATTGCACCAGCTGTCGACAACAAAGGTGAGGTTAAAAGATAGGGTAAACTACATCAGTAGTCACCGAACTATGATTTCTTTTCTATTTTGGTCACCGAACTATTTTTTTGGCAAAAACATCACTAACTTTATGTTTCCTTCCTATTTTGGTCACCGAACTTTTTTTTGGCAAACACATCACTAACGTTATGTTTCCTTCCTATTTTGGTCACCGAACTATTTTTTTGGCAAAAAACATCACTAATGTTATGTTTCCTTCCTATTTTGGTCATCGGCTGTAACACCCCGAACTCGTCCCGGATCCGAAGCGTCACTTATGGGTCACCCAAAACCGACCCATCAAAATTTCTTATTTAAAACCACAAGTTGGAAATTCTTGAACGGTCTATTTCCATAAAATCCACGTAGATAAAGAGATTAAAAGGGTTTACAAAATACGAGTTCCACATAAAGTATACCATTTGACCAAATAACAGAAAATCAAAATGAAAATACAGACTCGATTGTGGTAAGGTCATATGAATACAACCAGTCCAAACTAGACATCAAGTACTGTACTCTGAGATTGGCTCGATGCTGGGAAATCCTCCTCGATGTGCTCCTCCAAACGCAAATGTCAACCTACGCACGAAATAAACCACAATTCCGCACGTTGAGCTAACAAAGCTCAGTGGTACATTTCTACTCTACCACAATTCATGAATATCATAAAACAAGCATGCATGGTAATATAATCAAGAGTGCACAGAAAGGCTTCTCAACGTGTAAGAATTATCTTCTAGCTTATCCTAGCTAGAGCTTACAATTGTCTCAAGATACCACTAAATGTAAGGAGACAACCAAGCCATCTCAGGCTTACCGTACGCGAGGTCCCACCGACCAACGAGTTACATCCCATACACTAATCACATAGCCCAAGGGTTATCTAGACCATACTCAAGATCACACAGCCCATCGAGTTACTCGAGCTCACACAGCCCGTCGAGTAACAACCCTACCCTGATCACATAGCCCTAGGGTAAAGTAGCCAACATCGTTTATCCATACAACAACGTAAATAACATACATTCCCTAATGGCCAACGAAGCCCTACTATTTTTCCCGTGCTCACACAGCCGTCGGTTTACCCGTGATCACATAGCCGTCGGGTAAGGATCATATCCGAATCACTATAGCCACAGATACGTCCTAGACATACTTGGATCACAATAGCCATAAGCAGTCTTTTCCTGAGATCACACAGCCGAACAGGTTACTCGAGATCACATAGCAACCCCCGAGTCGTATTTCCACATCCTGATCACATAGCCCAAGGATAGGTTTCTAACCGCATCCAGATCACATAGCCCATGGATACGTCGGATGTACTCGATCACATAGCCCGGAGTACCCATCCCTTTATTTAAGTGCCCTTGCACTGACTCTAGGACATCCGGATTTCCTAACCAAGACACATGCGCCAACACATGCTCCCCGAGCATCACTATATCTCACCGAGAGATAAAGGCATCCAGCCAACCATTATCAATGCCTCAAGGCATGACCCCTTGATACAATAATTAATATATGTCTTCAGGATTCATTTACGTCATTCTCGCTAGATTTTCTTATTGTTCGAGGCAACCAACCTATATGGGCATCCCTTCAGCACACAGTAAGGACCCCAAGCTACCACGTAGCATTAACCGATCTACCACGGATCCCTATGGATTGCTAACCCAAGCAATTACCCAACTATTACCAAGCCATTGACTATTAATCCACGTTTGGGTACTAACCTTGATTCCTCAATTTTAGAATTTTCTTTATACTTTTAGGGACCCACCAGACCCTTTACCACAAATTATAGAACCCTCGATCACGAACTCAACTTTCTTGGGCAGATTGCCCAGTGAGTATCAATACTCCAAGGTGAGTATCGGTACTTCCATCTGGGTATCGATACTCTCCTATGAGTACCGATACGCTAAACAGGTTCGAAATAAATAGACTCCAAGCCGTACCGATACATTACATGTCGTATCGGTACGCCTTATCGGTACCAGGATCGCCCTGTACCGATCCACCCCCGTACCGGTACTCCCTATACGCGTACCGGTACGCTAAGCCTCTCTCAGGCAATGCAACAGTGCGTACTGATACGCCCCTTGCGTACAGGTACGCGATAGCGTTACTGGAATCCTTAATATGCAAGAGGTACCGATACGCGGGAAGGTGTACCGGTACGCTCCTCACAATCCGTCTCCCTTATAACAAAGGTGTACCGATACGCTACCACCCCGTATCGGTACGCGAGCTCAGATTTCAAATCTGGAGCTCGGGGTTTCCTCAATCCCACCCTTAACCTACATGGTTAAGTCCCAAAACATCCTTACAGATTATTGGAGGTTTATAAGGTGGTTTTCTACCAATTTTACCCATTATCAACACACAAACCGTGATTTACCATTAAATGGGGGTTTAAAGCTCAAGAACCCTAACTATGCAACCCACAAACATAAAACCAAGCAAGGCAATCATCTTATGAGGCTCGTGAAAATGTAGGAGTCAGAAATGTACTAACCTCAAGCAAGCAAAACCCAAAATGAAGCTCCTACCAAGCTCTTACCACCTTTCTTCTTGGTCGTAGCTTCCAAACTCAACCTCCACCAAATCTAATGATGCTTAGCTCGAAATGAAGATCTTCTGATGCTGATAAACTCTTCCTTGATGACCAATCCGAGATTCACACTCCACAACAACAAGATTTCATCTTTTTTTGTGTTTGGGAAGGGGGTTTGAAGAGATATGGAGGGAGATGGGGACAATATGACCTCACCCCTCTATTTCTCTACAGAGAAATAACCAAGCCAACAACTTTTGTCGTCCAATATGGCTTTTACGATAAGACCCGAGTCAACGTCCATTGTTGACTCAAGAAATCTGGGTCGTTACAATTCTCCCCTCCTTTAAGAAATTTCGTCCTCGAAATTTAGATGGATGAAGGGGAGATGTAATCAAAACAGATCTAACCACTTCACCATTCAAGCAGGATCACCTTGATTAGGGAGAGTTCTCCCCCAACCTACTTTAAACAGAACCATAGCATAAAACCACACGCTCTCAACACTTCTCTTGAGGTTCCCACGACTCATTTCAGCAGCCAACAACACTCATGGCGAACCGCTAAGCGTGGTAACATAACCAACCTCGAGCCACGCCGTTAAGACATCAACTTAAAGGGCTCACTTCTAAGGAATTCTATCTCGGTTAACTAAATCCTTTCTACTAGCATCCACCAACCAACTAAACTTGGGCTTCATCTACGTCTAAAACGCTGCACCACATCCATAAACCATTGTCAGGAACGCACCATGTCCAACAACCATGTCTGGTCAACTCCTTAAAGGACAAGTAAAACCCTCACAACCGATCATTATCACCAATCTACCTTGAACTGACAACTCTTTTCCCCATACTAGAATTATATATCAAAAATGTACTGACCTCAAGCAAGCAAACCCCGAAATGAAGCTCCCACCAAACTCTTACCACCTCTCTTCTTGGTCGTAGCTTCCAAACTCAACCCCCACCAAATCCAGTGATGCTTAGCTCGAAATGAAGATCTTCTGATGCTGATAAACTCTTTCTTGATGACCAATCCGAGATTCACACTCCACCACAACAAGATTTCATCTTTTCTTTGTGTTTGGGAAGGGGGTTTGAAGAGAAAGAGATAAGGAGGGAGATGGGGACAATATGACCTCGCCCCTCTATTTCTCTGCAGAGAAATAACCAAGCCAACAGCCTTTGTCTTCCAATATGGCTTTTACCATATTACCCTTCCTCAAAGCCCAACATAGGCCAAGCCCAAACCACCAAGCAAGCCCAACAATGCATGGAGGCCCATTATGGCCCAACATCTCGGCCCGACGTGTCGGTTCAAGACCCGAGTCAACATTCATTGTTGACTCAAGAAATCTGAGTCGTTACACCGGCTGTTTTGCTGACGTGAAATTTTATTTTTTAAATTTTCTATGTCATTTCTTCTCTCTCCTTGTAAGCAATATATGTTATTTTATAATATTTTTATTCAAACTAACAGGATGGTGACACGTGTCACTACCTATTAGTGAAATAAAAAAAATAAAAAATCAAGCCTCTTATGTTAGTTTGAATAAAAATATTATAAAATAACATATATTGCTTAAGATGAGAGAGAATAAATGACATGGAAAATTAAAAAATAAAATAAAATTCCACGTCAGCAAAACAACAGGTGACCAAAATAGGAAGGAAACATAACGTTAGTGATGTTTTGCCAAAAAAATAGTTTGGTGACCAAAATAGGAAAGAAACCATAGTTCGGTGACTACTGGTGTAGTTTATCCTAAAAGATAAAAGAAGCCTTAAACATATAACATAAGTAAAATATCATGCTTACCAATTCCATTGACAAAAGACCACTCTCTCTATGTACCCCAAGTCATGGGTTGATTAAAAACCCTAAAAATATAAAGCTAAATTCCAAAACATACTTCAATAATTCATAAAAAAATGTAATTGTTACTAATGAGTGATGATCAAAGTACATACACAGGGAAGAGTGGTGTGTGCCTAATTGCAACATGTGAATATCAAAACCATCAACTATATGTTTATGAGATATATCAATTAAACAAATTTCTGAACTTGAAGATAAAAGCACCAAAAAGACAAGTATCCAGAATAGAATTTATATAAGAAACTGTCATCAAATGAACATTCTTTTCAGAAACCAAGAACATATATACAATCCAAACAACAAAATTTCTCAACTTCCAAAAGAAAATGTCATCAAAAGCAATTTTTTTCTTTTTCAGAAAACAAAAAATGATAACAGGAAATGAAGTTTGGGGGATACTAACTCTATTGCTCCTGCCACTGACAAAATCCAAAGGAGAGTCTTTATGAGCCCAATTCTCCATCTGTGCACACAAGTTATCACCCCAAGAAAGCAAAGACCAAGACTTATTGCTGGTATAATTGTCATCAAGGTCCTCCATTTCTTGGCTGACCTGCTCTTTATGTTTAACACGCATGGTGGTGATAAGAAAAAGCAGGTTGTTGAGTGGTGATAAGAAATGGTAGCTTCTGACTTTTTCCCTTTTTTTTTTCTTTCTTCTTTCAGCTTATCAGCAAGTTGTTGAGCTTTTGCAGAGCAACAAGGGCTAAGAAAATAACAAAAACAAATAAAGAAGTGGGGGAGAATCGGATATAATGGAGTGGAGAGAAATTCTTTGAGAATATATTGTTGTTGTATATCATATCATACATCATATTAAAAATCGATTGGCTTAAATAAAAAACAAGTGCTTAAAATATTTTTTTTTGAATTTTAGGTATTTAAAATATTTTTGTAAAAATACACTTAAAATATCAACAGTTATAATTTTCGGTATTCGAGCGTTTAAAAAAACTTATTATCCAATCAAAGTGCGACACATGGCAGAAATATTGATTTTTAAATTATTTTAAAAAAAAGCTTTAAAATTTATTTTTTTAAATCTCAAAATTCTAAAAAAATATTCAAATAAGTTCCTAACTCGTCTTCAGTGGAAATCGACGAACGATGTGACAATCGAATGGTTGTTTTACATTCGGCGTTCAATGTTCGACTGTCATATCGTTCGTCGATTTTTGGCGACGACAAGTTGAAGGAAATGGTCTAATGGGTCCGGCGATCGAACGGGTGAGGTCGATGATGGCGACCGACGATGACAACGGTGAAGATTTGGGGTTATAGGATTTAGAAATTTTGTGACTATTTTAGAAGTTTTAAAATTTTAAGATTTTTTGAAAAAAAATAAATTATTAAAAACAAAAAATAAATCACAAAAAATTATAAATTAAAATGACACGTGTAAAAAATTGGTTAATAAATTTTTTTAACGATTATTAACTTTCAAACACTTAAAATTATAACGATTAAAATTTTAAGCATTTATTTAAATACTTTAACCACTTAAAATTTAAAAATAATATAATTTAAACACTTGATTTTTATTTAAGCCTAAACGATTATAATACTGATGAAATGACAATTCCAAATTGTCGGAAACAATACCAAAGCGTGGCTGAAAATCAATCTGTTCGGTTGGTATGGTTAGATTCTTTCTTAAAGCTGTTTATAATGTTTTTTCTTCTAGCTTTTAAATATCCACTGCTATTTTTTATACCTTCAAAACAAAAAATAACTAATTTATCCAAAACAAAAAAAAAAATCTATTTTTCAACCTTCAAAACAAAATATATATTCTTTATAAGATGATATATTCAATGAATCTAATAAAAGGGAAAATATTAATAAAATTATGTAGTATTAATGTAAAAAAAATGAATTTTCAAAAGATGAAAAAGTATTTATTGTTGGCAAAAATTGTATTTTTTTAAATATTAGTATTTAAATATTTAACATTAATTCAAGAAACCCAGGTATATAATAAAATTATAATAAAATATCCATTTTGATTGCTTTATGAAAAGAAAAAAAAATCTATACATAAATATTTAATTTGAGACAACTTAATCAACTTTAGAACTTAAAAATTCACATTAAAACTAAAACGAACAAAAACAGAATCTAACAGCCGAACGTTCCTCAAATCTAGTGGCAGCTCAGGAGTTTTAATGTCGTCGCCGTATGTTCATACAACCTCGGACTACCACGTAAAACACTTGCACCTTACATTCCGGCGAAAGCTTTCTTTCCTCCACCAGACGATCCAGCAGGAATCACTTTCAGAACATTGAACCTCACAGTCTTTGACAACGGCCTGGAATTAGAGAACGATACATGCAAATTACAAACAAACTAGCTGTACGAATGATTAGATTCATAAACAATAGACATATAAGGTCATTCTGTTTAGGAGTTCAACCTGCATTGCCCGATAATGACGTGATCTCCTTCCTTCACACGGAAGCACGGGGAAATATGTGCAGGTATGTTTGAATGTCTCTTCTCATACCTAAAACATAGAAAAAGGAACATTTATTCGGAACTAAAAACAAATAAGAAACTCTACTGGAAAACAGAGCAGAATGAAGCTGGATCATGCCTTTGGTATTTCTTGATAAAATGAAGGTAATTCCGTCGAACAATGATCGTCCTTATCATCTTGGCACTGTGGCAAGTACCAGCTAAGATACGACCCCTGATGGAAACAGTGCCGGTGAACGGGCATTTCTTGTCAATATAGGTACCTTCAGAGAAAAAAATACACTAAACATTATTTAACTGAATAGTCTGAATTCCAAAAGGCATGGAAACTAGGGGTGAGCAAAACTCACTCTACGCAAAAAATAAAAATACTCCACTCAACTTACTCGAATTGTAATTTCATAAACTCGGTTCAAAAAAGTTCAGATAGAGTTTAAGGTACAAAATATGACTCGCCACCTCAATTAACTCAATTTTTTTTTACTCAATTGAATGCTCACCTGATAGAAACACACATTTCACATTTCTCTTCCAAAAATCGAATAATTACAGTAAATCATCCTTTATTTCTTATAAAGAACATTGAAACATATACATGTGTGCATAATACAGAAGATTATAAATCAATTATTAGTAAAGATGATACTAAATGCATAAACTGGTCATTCATACCACCAAAAACACATATTGAAATAGACAAACACTAAGAAGAAACCAAACCTTCAATGGCTTCACGGGGAGTCTTGAAGCCCAAACCGATGCTCTTCCAGTAGCGGTTCCCTCCCTTTCCTGGTCTCTTCCCTTTTCCAGATTTCTTCGAGCTGGATCATTAAAACCCATCTAAACTCAAGAAACCCAGATCCGAAAATGTAAGAATGTGACAGATATCTCATGGTTTTTTATTAGGATTACCTTAAAAATACTTTCGGTTGCTTCAGGAAAGCCTTCTCGGTCTGCAATCAAAAGAGAACAGAAATGAGAAGCAAAGAATATAAAAGAGAGACGACGGGAATAGATAGTGGATCGGCGTGTGCACCTGCTCCGCCATGGTTGATTAGCACTGCTGCTGCGGGCAAATGAGAGCGGCTTGCTTATGCTATGAGAAAACCCTAACCTATCTAATGGACCCGGTTTCATAATGGATGAGTTTGGGTCGGCTAATCGACTTGGGCCATTTACGATTCTACCCTAACCTATGTTGCCAAACTGATTTTATTGGTAGACTCTTACACTGTGTTTTTTGGTGAGGCGGCAAACTGTTGTTGGGGCGCAAATGTTCGTTGTCAAAAGTTAAAAAATTTAACTGTAGACAAACAATCTTTTAAAAGAAAAAATTATGTGAGCAAACAAATGTTAAATAGTCATCGCATTATTTGACAGCAAAAATACAATAACAACGGTCGTTTGAGGCGCAAACTCAACCACAAACAAAACCTTAATGATTATTGACATTCGGCGCCGTTCTTTTGCCCTTGTAGTCCCTACAACAATAGATGTTGTTTCCCTCTACGCCCGGTTGTACTATTTCTTCGACGTCCCCTCCTCATGTCTATGTTATGTGTTTTGTTTGTTGGGATATGTGATTTGTCTTGGGCTTTTTAGTCTATGTTAATTTTGAAATTAAACAAATTAAATTTTAGTCTTTTTTTATTTAAATATTTTTTAGTTTATTATTAATTTTAAAATTAAACAATTCGACCTCATAATATCTTCTTAATTCCATCCCTAATCATGACATATGTTATTGAAAGAAATTGTGCCATATGGTGGGTGTTCGGCTATGGTGACGAAACAATTAAATAAAAAGATATATAATAAAATGATTTTGTTGTGTGGACAATCATAAACTTGAAAATGAATTATAAATTAAACATGAAAATATTAAAATAAAAAATACCGTAATAATTATGTTTTATTTTCCTTTAAAAGTTCAAATAACATACAAATACTAATACAAATATATATATATATATATGCACACATATTCTAACGCTTCATCTACATGACAATACGATACAGCCTAATATCAGTCGAATTAACCCTACTTGAATTAATTAATGTCAACATCAACTGTATTTGCAACGTTTGAAGTTGAATCTCTTATTCATATTATCACACAGCAGCCTTGCTCCTGTGGCCGTTGGCCATGGGGATGTGGTGGAGGTGGACCCTGGTGGTGGTGACGAGGAGAAGGAGGAGCCGGAGCTTGAGGTGCATATGCGGGTACTGGAGGTGGTAGTGGATCTTGGTGATGGTGGTGATGATAGTGAGGATGTTCATGACCCGTCGGTATATGCGGAGGCGGCGGCCCTGGGTGTGAATGGTGTGGTACATGAGGCGGCCCGGGGTGTTGTTGAGGAGGTCCAGGCGGCGGCTCTGGATGATGATGATGTGCTTGGTGGGTTGGTGGCGGAGGAGGATAGTCCATCTTCCTGCTATACTATTTGCTTCGCTTGCCTCTTTCTCTCTCTTTTTTTCTTCAATTTTATGCACATCAACTTCTTCAAGCCAATTTATTATTGGCACTCTTAAACTAATACTAATAGTTTTAAATTATTAACAATTCATTAATAAATATTAGGTATACTTTTTTTAAAAATAATATAAAAAATTATTGGGTAAACGGGATAAATGGTCCAACTATGACCCAATTATTTGTTGAGTCCCCTAACTATGAGAAATTACAATAGGTTCCTGACTAATCACGACTAACAAATCAGTCTAATTCTGTTAAAAAATAAACGGCTGATGGTGAGACAGTTAATAAATTATGTATAATAATGTATTTAACCCTCAACATTTACATTTTATTTTAATTGGGTCATAAATTTAAAATTTTAGGTCTCAACATTTAAGTATTACAACATTTTAATCCATTAAATCCTAAACTTCGTTTTCTTCCCTTCTAAAAAAACAAACTTCCATTACTGTTAACACTAGCCATATGCAACCCCATTTGTGTGAGCAGTGAAAACAGTTAGAGAATCAATACCTCCATTGCTGTTAACGGTAGCTAATCTCTTTAAAAGGCTCAAACAATAATTAATCTCATACCATTTTCAGCTAAAACTTTTATTTTTCTTTTATTTCACTCACTTTTGCAAAGTTTAGTAATTCATGACGAGAGTTGAATAAAAAAAAGTTATTCTACATATTAGTAAATTCATGACGATAGCTAATTTATGATCAAATTAAAATAAAATATAAAGTTGGAGGGTTAAATATATTATTCTATAGATTTTATTAACTGTAACATCATCAACCATTTATTTTTAACGAAATTGGACCGAATTGGTTAGTCGCAATTAGTCAGGGATCTATTTATAACTTCTTATAATCAGAAGACTCAACAAAGAATTGGGTCATAGTTGGGGACCATTTTTGTAGTTTACCCAAAATTATTTCATGGCCAAAAGAAAAGCAACGTGTAAATTTGTGAGTGAAAAGGGATAAGGCAACAGTGAATTGTGTGGCAATAAGTCAAAAAGTCCTTATCATAATAGAAATAGTCATCACCGTCCCTCCAATGCCTGCGTTTGCTCAATTTTACACGTCATCCCCCATTGGTTCCACCTGTTGTTTATCAATTATCACACAACAACCATATATGCTCTAAACTACCCTAATTAGCTTTAAATTATATCATTCAAATTCTTTAACCTCAAATCTCTAATTTTTTAATTTTTTTATTACTGTCGAAGAGAGATCTATGGATTTGATATATATGAAAAAAAGAGTTTTAGGATATTTTTGAGAAAATTTAAGGTTTATGATTTTTTAAAAAATAAATAAAATTAATAAATATGTCACATGTTATACATTTATCGGATAAAAATAGTTTTTATATGAAATTTAAAATATAATAAAATAAAATATTAAATATTTGTTTTTGACAAAAAAACTTTAAACAATTAAAATAAAAAATTATAATTTGAATACTTATTTTATAATAGAAACATATTTAATAATTTAAATTTAAAAATTATTAAATGTTATAATAAAAACAATATAAACCAAACTAATATTCAAATCACTTTTGGTTTTTTTTTTTTAAAATACTGTTTATAGTCGAATTCAATTAAACACGACTTATAATATACTATAAAAATTGTAATATTTCAAAAATTAAAATTAAAATTATCATATTTAAAAAAAAACACATAATTATATTTGAGTAAAAACTCTCTATTATAGTGATTTAAAATCCATGGTTTAAAACAAAGTCCAAAAACACAAACGCTCCTCTGTCTTTCAAACTGTTCTGCACCCAGCTTTCCCTTTTCTTCCCACCTTCCTACGTAAGCCTGCAAAAGTAATTAATTTTTTCCAAAGACTTTCCCTTTGTTTTTTAAAATAAAAACCAAGACTTTATTGAATTGGGTCTTCTCCTTTTATCTTCATTTGTTGACTTGCACTTGGAGGGAGAAAAAAAAACAAGCTCTTTCCCCTCAAAAGCTTTTGAAGGAGGAGGCTTGGAAAGATGGGGTTATGTGGCAGCCGACTGGGGTCGAACCCATCACGGGGGAGACTCAACCGCCAACCCAAACAGCGTTCCAGAATCTCTTCGTTTTTCATCTGCGGTGGTTCTTCGTCTCATGCTCCTATTGAGGTAATCAACCATTAAAAGTCTGGTCCTTTCTAATTTCTATTGGCTTATTTGAGATTGGTTATTTGCTTGTTGAATTATGTAGAAATCTTATTGATTCTGCACTTCTTAACTATAAAGTCAATGCCCCATATCTTGTCTTGTCGTAATTTTTTATGTCCAATAAACATTTTTGCGACCTGGGTTTGGCTTAATTTATATGAAAAAATCAAAATAACTTCTCTCAGGTAATTCGTATTGAAAACTATTTCTTCTTCTTCTTCTTTGGCTTTGATTCAGGCTTGAGGTATTAAGGTCTCTGCTTAGATATGTATTATTTGTACATTATTGATTTTTATGTTGCTCAATTAATAAGCCAGGGGCTGCTTTATTGATTTTTCCATTTGATCATTTTTATAATTATTTTGTCTGAAATTTGCTTGTTTTCTGCTTAAGGTTTCAACTTTTAATGGATGCTTCATTTTAAATAGTGCTTTAATTGATGTTGTATTGATCATTCTTTCTATATTACTGGTATGGAAGAAGGTCTTTTACACAGAAGCTTGAATGATGCAAAATTTGAGAGGGCCAGTCTTTCTAAGCTTGAAATTCGATGAAGTAGCTTAACTTTTTAGCTTTCCTCTTGGTTCCAAGATGTAGACAGGACTCAGGAGGCAGCATAGAAGCTTCTTCATGGCAGTGGTTGAGCATTTCATAATTGTTGCTACGAACCCGGTTACCAAGAGAGTTCTATGAAGTCTTGCGGGTACAATAGTCTAGAGAATTCTAAGTCTGTTAGCACCAGCAGATTTCTCTTGGATTACATGTTCATGAACAAGTTTTTTTTCCTCGGAAGTTATCTCGTCTTTTCTTTGTATTTAGACTGTAACCCTATTATTTTACATGTAAGCTCTAGAATATGTGATAGCGAATGATACAATACATTCTTTTGATGTAGACGGAAGTGTATCCAACTGGAATCTTGGTGAAGTCAGCAGAACACTGTGACCCAGTTACCAACATTGTCCGAAGTCCGTTGGAGGAATCTGCTCTGATCTGCAGTATGGGAACAAGATTTAGCAGCATAGACACTGAAACTGGAATTCCAGCTGAAAGCAGTACTGCAACCAGTGAGGATTCATCTGTTGAAGGTGGTTTTAGAGATGTAGAAACAAGTAATTGTAGGAAATGCTTGAATGAAAATATAGAGTTAGTTGCTCCTCAGGTAAGTGCTGATTATTGTCCTGGTGAATCTCGTAGGGGTAGTAGTACCTCAGCTAGCACTCCCTTAATGGAACAACAGTCTTCAGACTCTGTCTCAGTAAATCTTTTGACTAATGAGGATGCAGTCAGATCTGATGCAAACAATGCTGCTTCTCAGATACGTCCTGAGTCAAGTATTTTATCTACTCAAGGGCTTGAAGACTCACGTTCGCAAAGGATGTTTGTTGAGAATCAGTTGGGTGAAGCAACAACAGTCAATGATTCAGGTTCTGCTTCTGCTTCTCATGCCTCAGAACCGGGGAGTTCTCGCTTATTAGGTGGTGAATCCATTCTAGAGGCAATGCCTTCAGGTTTAGGATTTATCGTATCCAATAGGGAAAGGGGCCGGGGAGACGGAAGTGTTCTTCATGTTGATCTTATGAGTCTCTCTTCCAATATTTTATCTAGTGGCAGTGCTGATACTAGCAATCGTGAAGCCAGGAGAAACAACAGAAGATTGTTCTCAGATGCCTTTTCGAGACGCAGTTTTAGAAGAGTTGATAATTCCTCATCCATTTTTCTTTCAATGGATGACGATAATGATACCGGGTTTGATGACAGATGGCTCCTTGATTTCAATGGCGATTTCTTTTATGATGGAGCTCAAGGTGATTCTGGTTACCTCAGCAGTAGAATGCGTAGATTGAATGAACGAAGACGACGCTCGCGATTAGAGGTAATTAATTGTGAAGCACTTTGAATTTAGAAGTTTATCGAACTTGCTTTTGGTAGATAGAGATATATAAAAACTTGATTTAGGTAACTAGATTTCTTTTGAAAATTATTTTGACTCCGGTATTCCTGGATGTTGGGGTTTATGGTCCCTTGATCTATTTTTTGTCAGAACATCTTTTGAATCTGTTTATGCATCCATGAAGGCTTCAATCATTCTAATCATCTCACAACATTTATCAAATTCTTTTTAGCATTGAAGGCAGTACATACACGCACACACTTTTCTGAATTATCTCCTTTGACTATTTTCAGATCTGGGAAAGGCGGCGTGGTGAAAATGATGAAAATAGTCGGAGAACTACATTTTGTCCTTCTGGAATCCACCCTGATGGCACTTGCTCCTGTGATTCTCACTTGAGGACTGACGAGCCGAGTGCTCGTGTAAGCATATCAGGAATAGTTATGCTTGCGGAGGCTCTATTTGAGGTAGTTTTTCTTTACCAACTTCCATGTTGTACCCGTCTAATGTCAAACCATCATGTTTCTGTCATTTTGTCTACTCACTACTGTCCTTGCTGCATGAGAAGTTGATTTAGTTTCCAAATTGTAATTTTTAGGTTCTGCATCGTCAACCAGTAGCACTTTCCCTATCCACCCTATCAACACCAGCTGCTGAATCTGTAGTTGATTCTTTCCCTCTCAGAAGTCACACAAAAGTGAATGCAGACAAATGCGGGGATGCTGTTGACCAGTAAGTTCTTTCTTAGTATTTGTAGATTGAAGGTGCGTGAAGAGTATAGGAAAGGGAGCGGTTATATTCAGTTTCACCTTACTTTTAATAGTTATGTCTCTTTGCTTATCATATGTAGAATACACAATTAATATTAGCATTGCATTCCCCGATCGTAGGTGTCATATATGCTTGGATGAATATGAGGAAGGGGACAAAATAAGAGTTCTGCCTTGCCAGCATGAGTTTCACATGGCTTGCGTGGATAAATGGCTCAAAGAGATACACGGGTACTGTTACTACTACCCTATGCTTACCCTGACCGTGCATTATTCTTTCTTTCGGGAACTTACTTCTCTCTCTCTTTTACTCTGGTTTACAGGGTGTGCCCACTTTGCAGAGGCGATGTTCGTAATGGTGGGGAGTCATCTGTGTCAAACTCTGAGATTCCATCTCTTTGATCAAAATGTACATATGCAAAATATAGTAATGGATTCATGTACAAATATATACCGTGTTGTAGCATTTTATCTCCTCATAGATTTGACCTATATGGAATTACCAAGCGTAGCAAATAGAGGAAATGGGATTTTTTTGGCCTTGCTAATCTCTTGATTAGTATAATCAATCAAAACATATATTTGCAAATTGAGCATGTTGCTGCTTATTTGTATGGATGTTGGTATGATCAACGAGGATTCGGGAATGCTTGAAGATCTGCAATTAGATACATAAACACAACAGATTACAATGAAGAACAGAGTTCTTTAACAGTTCACGCATTGGTACATCTTAATGGTTGCACAAAACGATAATACAGAGAAATGGTATAACAGAACTTGCTTGGTTAATTTTTCTCTTAATTCAGCAAAGAAGAGCCATGCCTTTGATTCCAAAACAGATTACAATGAAGAACAGAGTTCTTTAACAGTTCACGCATTGGTACTTCTTAATGGTTGCACAACTCGATAATACAGAGAAATGGTATAACAGAACTTGCTTGGTTAATTTTTCTCTTAATTCAGCAAAGAAGAGCCATGCCTTTGGTTCCAAAAGGGGTTCTGATCTTGGAAGAAAGCTGATTCTGGATAATTTTTGAAGCCCTTGGTAATGCCACTGCCACCACTAGTGTTGTTATTATCAAAGAGATTCGGGTGACAGTTCTCGTTATCGTCATCAAAAGTTGTTCTTATGCTTCTGTCTGGCAACATTTCTCATGTTCTTATGCCACTGCCATCGCATAGAGTTGTTCTTATGCTTCTGTCTGGCAACATTTCTCATGTTCTCCATCTTCCCTACATGCTCCTTGAATTCTTTCTTCACAACATCCAGTACAACCTCTCCATATCTATCACACCATGGCCGACTCTTATGTAAGCTAATGGAAATGAAGATTTTTTCAGCATCCTTACTTGGGGAAGAACTTTTTGAGGTCAGCCTTATCCACAGGAAGGGTTGTGGAAATTGCATCCATTTGATCATTCCTAGTGGAATTACAAGCAGCAAACAACAAACTTAAGCAAATATGCAGATGAAGAGTTATCAAATTACTCCAAATGAAGGTTTGGCGGAACGAAATTGCTTACGAAAACTTAAGATTCGGGTTGGTAGTGGAGAGCTCTGCTTGAATCCGTGATAGCTCCTCCTTTATTTTGTCTCCTACAACCTGCAAGTGTAACTCAGGTATAAGCCAAGACTAGCATGCAATTAATAGAACTTTTTTTCTTCTTCTTTTTGCAACATTGAGATATGAACCTTACCAATGAAGAAATCTGATGGAGCTCCATCTGCAAGCAACTTCCTCTTAATCTGTTTCGTGTCCGGCCCCTCTCCAATCGGAGTTGAAAGAAGCTGGCATGACCCCGTGAAAGCTTCACTATCTGATCTTTCATTCAGAGGCAAAGGAGCAGTCTCATCCTCTGAATCATTTCTCCTCCATTTCTTGAATCCATCGAAACCCCATTGTTTCTTTGCCGATTTCGATGCTTTCTCCTCCGAACCAGGGCCATTATCACAACCTCCACCACCATGTCCCTTTCTTTGCTCTCTATGAAACGGAGTCTTAAAATGTCTTTCTCTTTGCCTTATCAGTTCTACTACCATTTTCCTTCATTGGTGCTATTGGGAATGCTTCTTCTTGCATTAAAATCAATTTTGTTTCACTTTCCTTGCCCTTCAAATGACTATCCCAAAAAGGGTTTTCCTTAGAACTCACCATAAAGGCAGATGGTTTCGAACAGGCCACATCGAGTATGCTCTTCTCTGATCAATTTTGTACTTGCCAAACCCAAAAACCGAGGCTGCTCCTTTGATCTGATTCATTGCGAAGATATTCTTCAACTTATTCTTGGAATGCAAGACACTGTCTCTGTTAACACTGCAGTTTTCGTCCTTCAAGTCGATAACAGACCACTCTTCTTCTTGATTCTCTCTCGAATCTCTTGGATTCGAGACGATTACATCTCTGGACTCAATTTCTGTCCCTTGTACCGCTAACCGCTGCAACAAAGGCCTTTTCGAAGAATGGTACTCCTCCGAAACACAATTCGCATAAAGCAGTTCCCACACAACAAACCAAATCAATTTCGAAAAACGATTCTCATCTAATCTTAAGAAATGAAAAGATAAACAGAGAGGCTTTCAAATAACACCTGTAAGAAGAGCAATTTATCCTGCAATATAACAGGCGGTTCGAGTTCAGTCGGAGAAGCAACGAGGGAGGATTTCGGTAACCTCAGCTTCACCCAAAATCCCTTCTTTATGCAGACCCATCAGGTTCAATATCTGGTGAAACGAATCCTGCCGCCATTTGAGATTATCAGATTGAAGCTTGGGAAGCCTGAGTTCAGCAGCCGGTAACCTCTTATTCTTGAAAGAAAAAGGGAGGATTTGTTTGCAAAGAGAAGTGATGGAATCATGGAGAGTGGAGTAGTATGTTGGGGTGTAACTGTACACCATTTTTGACCTTTCGGCTTGTCGATACGAGCTCGAAAGTGGGTTGAATCTGGATTTCGAATGATGATTTCGGTTGCCAGAGCTTTGATTTTTGAATGAAAGTTTTGAAGGAATTATTGTTATTGTTGTTTATGGGGGATTTTTGAATCTTGAGGGAGAACTTCAAACGGTAACTTGAAATTAGCCGTTGAGCCTTGAAAGAGAGCAACGCCAATTATTTGTTGCTGAACGCTGTCGTTTTCTTACCATTATTCTTTTTTTTTTCTTTCTAATTTTTAACTGGGCCTGGGCCGATTAATCATTATCCTAATTACCCATTTTAAAAAAACTTCTATTTACATTTAATATATTACTTTTTAATACCGACAATCAGTTGGTCTAATGAGATCAGATGCTATATCTCTCAAGTAAGATTAGATGTTCGAATTTTGACATTGTAAATGGAGTAAATTGAGTTGGAGGGTCACCCTCTACAATATTTGATTCGGATTAACCAACCAATAAATTAGATATCAGCAATTAAACCAAACAAAAATTAAAATAAAACTTAAAACACAACAAAATTATACATATATTACTCTTACTAAAAAACATATATTACCGTAAGATCACATTAAAAATACTTAAAAATCATATATCCTTTCATTTTTTTAAAAAAATTACTTTTTATGTTCATGTTTTTTTCTTTTAAATTTTACAATCAAGCACAATAAAAAAATATTTTCACCCTATCAATCGAGTTTAGGTTCCAATTTCCACCCAAACAAACAAAGATAAAATTTTAGTTACGATTAATATATTTTCGATATTTGTTTTACAATTAATATAGGCATGTTTGATAAACAGCTTTTTGACTTAAAATTAGAGATTTAAAGCATTTTTAAAAATTTGATCAGTCAAATCCATTAATTTAGATGTTTGGTAAATAGATGATTGTAATAACGGATTAAGATGAAACCTCTCATTTTGAAAAACTCCTTTTAGGAGCTTTTTGAATTAGAGGTTTGGGTAAAAGACTTGTAAATACTATTTTGTCCTTGATAATTATAAAAAATTTCTCTAAATAACTTAAATTTGATTAACTAATAAAATTAAAAAAATCACAAATAAAAAATTAATATATAAATTAATAAATACATATAAATTTAATAATTAACAAAATTATATTCAAAATTATAATTTGATAGATAATAAATTAATATATACATCCAAATTTAATAATTATTAAAATTATATCAAAAAGATAATTTCACACAGAAAAATTAATATGTACATTCTCATATATGCTCAATAATGATATTAAAAAATTAATTTTTATAATCTAATTAATATTAATAGATACAAAATGTTGATAAATAAATAATTACTCAACAAAGTATCAAATATAATTATGTAGCTAATGTAACTAATGCAATCAGCTATCCGCTAATGTAATTATCTATCAGCTATTCGCTAATTGTCAAACATGACTATAAAAATTTAATCAAACAGAGTACGCGATTATTTTGGATATACAAATATGAGATGAAACATTTTTTTGTTTAACCATTGGTTTCTTATCTTATGAGACGAAACATTTAATCAATGTTTAATACGATTGCATGTTTCACTCTCGTATTATATTAATATTTAAATATTAATTTATATTAATATCTAAAACACATTAATTTATATTACATATATTTAAACAATTATAAAAGATACAAAATCCATTCAGGGATTAGCAAATCTAATTGAAATCATTTTAAGAGATAGTCAAACAACCAAAATCTGAGACTATGTTAAGTACAAAGATTACAATATGTTTTGTATTAAAAACACTACCAAATAATAGCTGCTTTAGTGAAATAAAACGCTAAATCCTTTAAATGTATAGAAGCAAACTGAACTGAAAAGGTTGTCTCAAACCTTAACAAATATTTAAATAAAACACTACAAACACTTTTTCTTAACTATGAGTATTTAACTCATTGGGTGATTAATTCGAATCGGATACTACCAACCGTTAAACATTTTGTGATGACTTCAAGCGCAATTTCAATTTCGCCCACCCAAATCTCCTCTTCTTTGGTTCAAACAATTGGGAACATTTTACCGAAATTTCTTTTCTATTTTTTGGTTCAAACACTTGTGAATCCAACTCCGCAACATAATATTCTTTGCTGTTTTGCCTGGTGAATTTCAATTACCAAATACAGGGGACATAATAAGTTCGAAAGGTAAAAGCTAAAAAGGACTAATTACACCTTCGTCCCCAAACTATGTTATTAAAATTTCATATCGATCTCAAACTTCAAAGCATTTTAATTGAGATTTCAAGATAACACTATCCATACCGGTGAGTCTACCCTAAAAAACGGCTAAAAATAGTTTTTTAACATTTAAGTTATAACCTAAAATGTTACTCGAGCCAACCTAAAATGTTATATGTTCTGGTAACATTTTAACTATCATATCAATCGGGTTATTCTTTGAATTACGACTCAAATTCTACATTAGTTTCAAATTTCAAAACGATCAAATTAATTCATCAAAGCATTTTAGTTGAGATTTCAAGATAACACTATCATATCAATCAGATTAACATATCCATTAGGATGAACACATGGATTAACTTAAATCCTACGTATTTTGGACCATAATTTAGGAACTAATTAACCCATCTAATTACAAATAACACTTTTGCTAACGTGAGCCATAATATAATAAATATTCAGCCATTTTAGTACCTCTTCTTAGGTTGTGATTTTCTTTGCGATCTCAACCTCTCATCTAATCTTTTCTTAGCTTCTCTTGCTGTCCCTCCCAGCTTCTCATCTTCATAGGCCTCAACTAATATGCTCCTTTGCTTCTGTATTTTTCATTTTTTTTTCCAAACAAAACCAAGTCAATCTCAATTACAATCAAATTAAGAATTTAAATAACAGTCATGATGCAAATATAATTGTAAATCAATTGATGTGAAGACCGATTGCAATTTATGTCTCATCAGCCATTTTTTTTAAAAAAAGCATTGAAATAGATCCAATTATTGAAGTACCTGTAAACAAAAATGAGATTCATGTTTGGTTGCATAGAAACAAAAGGCGGATTTCCTTGTGGATCCGATTGCGGCGAAGGTTGGTGAGTCGTATAAGCCTCCGTTTGGGTGGATCCGTCTTCTTCTAGCAGATTCAACACCAGGAAGCATCCCAGCCATTGAAACAGAGATTGTGCGTCCGATTGAAGCTAGCTAGGAAGCGACTATAAAGAGAAGACAATCAGAAAAAAGAAATCGATATTAAAATGAAAAAAAGGGGAATTTGATTGAAAAGTAATTGAATATCGAAGGAATATTTTTCCTCTTTTGACATTTTAGTGTGAAAAAAAAGGGAATGTTTTGCTGAAACTATTAAGAAGGGACAAGGAAAGAAGGAATGAAGTTTCATGGAAGCCGCTCATACCATATTCTAATGTTTAATCTGGTTTTAAAATTATAATTGAGTACTAATTCAAATTAATAACGTATAAATTAAAGTTTATACGTATCTTTAGTTTTATGGGTTAGGAGTTTAGTTTAGGGTTTAGAGTTTAGGGATTTGGGTTGTACGGTTTAGAACTTAGGGTTTTGAGTTTAATTTTTTAGGCTTTAAATTTAATTTTGATTTATATTAAAAATAGGCAGGCATGTATAAAATTTATTTTTTACGCAGCCTGTGTATCAACTTTAAATCTCTAATTCAAATAGAAATTATTAAATTTTTTTTTAAAATAATTTGTTGTATTAGCTAAAAAACAGCAAAAGCTGCTACAAGAAAAACTTTACAAGTATAAAAATACCTTTTTATCAACAGAAGAGTACATACTTTGTTCCAGCAAGAGAGGTTCTTCAAACCAAACCCGCCCTTATTAAATTATTTTTCATTAAAGATACAATATATATTTTCTTTAATACATTTTAGCTATTTTATTCTTAGTTAAGGGTATAAGAAACCATTGACTTTAATAAAATTAATTAAGCATCTGAAATTTTTTTGCACCCCGTTGAACAAAGAAATTGAACTAATTAAGGCTTCATTTGACATTGATGTTGCAAACTAACGTAAGGGGCAAACGTTTATTGGCCAAAAGCTTAATTTTTTACCTACCATTAAACGTTCATTTGGGCGCTAAAAATGGTGGACAAACGGGCATTGGGGCCGAACCGATGGCCATTTCGCGTGAAATGAGGGTAAACGGGTGTTGGAGACGCTGGCAGCAACAAAAAACGAGCCCAAGTCCTTTTATCAATATTGATTGTTAAACCTAATGATTTTATCAAGGATTAAAAACATAATAAATATTTATTATGTGACCATATTAAGAATGTTAAAAACTATTACTAATATTTGTATAATTTTTTTAGTATGTTGATGTGATTACAAGGTAGTATCTGTTCAATTTTCTTAACCTTTTAATAAGGCACAAACATTGTGCACACATGGTACTCGAACCCGAGTCACTTGGATAAAATATATCATCTTTTACCATTGAGATCACTTCACGGGTTCAATACTTGTACAATTCTAATTATTAATACTCTTACAATCTTAGAGAAATTAAATAATAATTATTTAATTAAATTTTTTATTTTAAATGTTAATATTAATATTGTTACTGTTTAAAAAAACAAATAATACTTAATTTTTTAAAATGTTAATATTGCAAAATTTTATAAATTAAATAGTAATGATTTAATTACAGTGTTTTAAATCCAACAAATCCCCGAAATAGTATAAAAAAGGAGATGAAAATTCTATTATAAAAACAAAAGAAATAAAAGGTACTAATTCTACTACATAAAAGGAAAGCCGACCACAGTGGGAGTCGAACCCACGACCTTTTGATCCGAAGTCAAACGCGCTAATCCACTGCGCTATGCGGTCAACTTGACACGGTGACTCTATGATTTCTTTGTTACTATAAATTATTTGTAAGCTTTTAAATTTCTCAACATCTCAATATTTTTTTTTGTCTCAAATTCAAATATACTTTCTGCTAACATGATTTTGTTTAATTTTCAGTCTGTATTTATTGATTTTACAAGCCCAAATAATCAGGTGTATATAATAAGTGACATTTAGGGATAAATGGGTTAGATTAAGGTTTTGGGAAAAAAATCCAATCTGAAACATAGCTCCAAAGCTTTAGGCGATGATGACTTCAGAACCAATATGTTTTGTTCAAATTTTCCTTTTAGTATCTATATTGTGTGAAAATTATAGATTTAGTTCCTATACTTTAATTTAATCAGTTATAGTTTAAAAGATAGAAAATAAAACTTGTTTAGTAAAAAAATTTACGATCCAATCAGTTATATTTTGTTCGAGTTATTCGAGTTTACATGTCTTATTTTACGATTCAAATTTTATTTGAATCTTTTTTAAATTGAGTAGAGTTTATAAAATTTGAGTCGAGTTTTTGTACACATTTTAACGGCTTTCTATATCCATATACAATATACACATATATTTCTTCATATTTTCACATGTGATAAACAATATTATATATAACATATCAGATAGAATTGAGAGACTCGACTTGAACTTGAAAATTGATCAACTAATTACTAAAATTTTCGAGTTATTTGAATTTCCATTTCATAACTCAAACTTTATTTGAAATTTTTTTGAGTCGAATTTATGAAATTACGAGTCAAGTTAAAACGAGTAGGACTTTTTTCGCGTTGAGTCGAGTTTTGTCCACCCCTAGTAGCGGCCTCTCTGGAGGCATGGATGGTGTCGGCAATAGACCATGCCAAAAGCTATAACACTTCATCCACGTGACCGACATGCAAAGCTTAATACTTGAAAGTTGAGTTTATCTTTACCAACTCGTCCATAGGTCGTCTCTAAGTCTAAAATCGTCCAATCACTGACAACACATTAAAATATAAATACACATGCAACCAAAGAGGAGGCCAAATCTGAAAGGCAATATCCCTTCTTTTATTTTCTTCGATTTCGACCATCATATTATATGCAACTTTTTACTCTAAATCAATCGGAATATACCGCTTAAAATCACCACCAACCACCACCGTAATCCTTTTTTTTAGGCATCAACACTTCCAATTAGAGGCTCTTGGAATGAAAACTATTGGATAAGTTAAAAAGTTAAAAGAAACACACTTTTTACATAAAGTCAAACAACCTTATCTTATTCAAAGTGCAAGTTGTTATTATCCTATTTATTCATATATTTATTGCTTCCTTTCCTTATTTTTAAATCAGATAAACCCAACGCGGTTCCACAGCGGAAACCAAGCTTTAAGGTTTGAATTTCTCCGACAATTTATTTTATTTCTAAAAAAAGGACATCCCCACTTCCACTTTTGTTCTTGTCTGCAATACATTTTTAATTATATTTATAACCGTACGTTTTTTTTAATTATTATTATAACATTCATTCTAATCCAGAATCAAATAAAAAAATTATATTATGATGTCAAAATTTATAATTTTATTTTTTAATAATGTAAAGGCACATTATATGTCAGTTTCTTTTAAGGAGCGTCAATTATTATCAATATATTCTGATATATTTAGAATTTTAATTCTAATTATCTAATATATTATTTACAATTATATTTATTTTTAAAAATATTAAAAGATCTCCCACTAACAACCGTCCACCATTATATTTTATACATATGTATGTAACTGCCCATACCGTAATTAACGGTTTTGCTATTGAATTGACTAGAGAGGCCATGTTTTTTTTTTTTTTTGTGAGATAAAGATGTAAGTTTGTTATTATTATTTTTCTCAGCCATAATAAAAACTTTATTAAAAACTAAAAAAATATATTTAAAAACAACGTATACATTTATATATATTATAATTATTTTTGATTGAGTTAATGTTATTGATTAATCGAGTACCGACTCAATTGAAAAAAATTAAAATATTTGATGTACATGCAAACATACATATTTAAAATTTAAAATTTAAATTCTAAATTCTAAAATATAACCCTAAATCTTGAATTCAAATCTTTAAAATCTAAACCTTTAATTAAACCTCTATCCGTTAAATGAGATTGCTTGTGTAAACTAAAATTTATGCTAGCAGTACATTAAATATTTTTTTGTTTTTTTTTTTGCAAACCAAGTTTTTTAACCAATTAAAAATTATTGAAGCTTAAAAATGGCAGAGTATAGACATGGTTGCTTGAATTTGTTTTTATTTTATTTTATTTTATCTCAAAATTCATTTTGAATTTGTAAATAAATAACTTGGAAGAACTTTCCCAGAATTTTCTTTCAACAATGACAAATAATAATTTATTAAATTCTATTCATATTTTATAATCCTTTAATTACAAAATATATACCCCAAAAAGAAAAGATCAAGAAAGACAATTGGATGGAGAGCCCACCAAAGTCCACTTGTCACTAACCTGTAATTATCACCTTTTAAAAGTGAATTAGTATAATTATTAACATTTTAAAAAAATCAAAATCGAAACATCCAAAAAGAAATAAAAAGGAAAGCAAACCCATTTTGATTTGAAAAAACTTTGATACATGGGTAATGTAAACTTTAGTTTACACGTGTCTTTTAATTTGAAGGGTTAAGGTTTTAGTTTAAGGTTTAAAATTTAGAGGTTTATGTTGTATGGTTTAGAATTTAAAGTTAGTGTTTAGAATTTAGTGCATAGAGTTTAAAGTTTAAGATTTATTTTTTTAAGGTTAAGGTTAATAATTTAAAATTTAAGTTTTTATAGTGCAAATACACACGCCTATATAAAATTAATTTTAGACAGCTGTATCAAAGATTTACCCGTATGATTTTGACTTTGAGATTTTGCATGAAACCGTCCACGTGCAGTATCCTGCAATCTCTCTCATTTCCTCTCTTGACTCTTTCTTTACTTCCTTAAAACCTAAGGAAAAAAAACCATACACTTCATTCACTGCCATTTTCAATCCACTTCAGTTCTCTCCAGATCATTATAATTCATTATCACCACCCAGAAAAGGAAAAAAAAGAGAGTTTTTGTAAGCTAAGAGAAAAGAGAACCATGAATCACAGTGTCTCTGTCCCTTCTTCCATCTCAGCTTTTTCGCTTTCTCTGTGCTTGAATCTCTACTTTTAATCCGTCTTTGTTTTCTGCTCTGTTTATTGCCTTTGGAATATACCCTTTTAGAGATAGTATCTAGTATGTGAAAAGTATGGTATATTTTAAGTAAAAAAGCAAAATTCATTAGCCTTTTCTCCTCTAGCCTTGATTTAGACTATATTTTAGTTGAACTGGGTATTATAGATTATGGCATTTGATCAAAACTCATTGCAGAAAGATCTAAGTTCACTGAATGTAGCTGGAATCGTAACTGAAGAGCCTCAAATTGCGGATGCGGTGGCAGCTACTAGTAATGCCCGTGGAAGAAACATTGAAGGGTTTTGTCCCAACCCGGCCGGGGAGCCTGGGAATCATGGTTCCATGTCTGTTCTGTATCCAGAAATGGTGACTGATGCCGGTTTTGTAAGTCTAGGGTATGTGAATGCAGTACCTTTGGCACCTGGTGTCCCTGCATGGAGGCCTCACATGCCTATGCCGGTGCCGGTTGGCGGGTTTGGTTATAATCCGAATTCGAGCAATATGGTGGTTGGTAATGCCTTGGATCAGGTAAGTAATGATGTGGTAGGTGGACATGGTTATAGTGCTAGTTTGGGCAATAGTAATAGTGGGAATGGAAGTGATCAGGTGGGTAATGATAGGGTGCCTATAGGCTTTGCACATAGTTTCAATATGGGAAACAGGGGTAGTGGTAATGTGAGTGATCAGTCGAGTAATGAACTTAAACCGAATTTAGGACTCAGAAGTAATGGCAATGGTGCCGATCAGGTTAGTGATGAGGGTGATGGGAATGATTCTGTGTCAAGGAAAAAGGTTAAGTTGTTGTGTAGTTTTGGGGGGAAGATATTGCCTAGACCGGGTGATGGGATGTTGAGATATGCAGGAGGGCAGACAAGGATTATTAGTGTTAGAAGAGACGTGAGCTATGATGAGTTTGTGCGAAAAATGGTGGATGCTTATGGCCAATCGGTGGTTATAAAGTACCAGCTTCCTGATGAGGATCTTGATGCATTGGTTTCCATTTCGTGCTCGGATGATCTTGATAATATGATGGATGAGTATGAGAAAGTGGTTGAAAGGTCTTCAGATGGGTCTGCTAAATTAAGGGTGTTTTTGTTTTCGGCTTTGGAACTTGATCCTTCAAGTATGGTTCAGTTTGGGGATTTGCATGACAATGTGCAGAAATATGTTGGGGCAGTTAATGGGATTGTGGATGGAGCTTCCAGTGGCATCATGAGGAAGGCGAGCGTAGCAAGTGCGGGTTCAACACAGAACTCTGATATTAGTGGGATGGAGGCTGTCGATAGCACTAGTGCTGGTCATGGGGATGGTGTGCCTCCATCAACAAACATGTTGTCACCTAGTGGGAATTCAGCTACTTCACATGATCGTAAACTAGCTGTTCATGCAGATGTTTCTAGTGTTCATTTAGGAAGTCCTGTGGTTAAGTCTGGTCCTCCTCAAGCATTGTTGTCTGAACTTGAGGTTGAGTCAGGGCGGACGGTGCCCCTTACTTCGACTACACAGGAAATGGGATATGATTTGAATCAGCACTATGCATCTACATATATCGATCCTCGCCATGAAGTTACGAACCGTACTGTGCATCTCGCTCCCCAAATAGGGTTCTTGAATCCTGAGTTGGTGGGAAATACTGGTTCTGTATTCAGCCAACAGGAGCTTCATGATAATGCTGCCCCTCATCAGTACATTCCTGCTTTTAATGTGACAATGACTCCCTTCAACTCCCATGTTGATATTGGATCAACAATGGTTCAGCCACTGATGCAGCACCAACAAACTCCGTTGGAGCATTACCCTTACAAAAATGCATTCGGAACAAGGGTAATTCAGCATCCTGTTGATCTGAGCCACAGTGTTTATCAGACCCAAATTCCATCAGCAATGGTCACAGGAGGTTATGCTTTCCATCATATTCCTCAAACTGAAAATGTTGCCTTCTCCGATGGATCACTCCGTAGGAATGAAGTAACTACTCTTGAGAAGATTCCAAGGATAGAGGACTGCTTTATGTGTCAGAAGGCATTGCCTCATGCACATTTTGATCCTTCGGCACAGGACCAGCGAGACGGTGGTGTAACGCCTTTGGTAAATACAGATTCTATTTATCATAGTCTTCATCCTCAAGACTCAATGGGAATTTCATCTGTAAACAAAGTTGTGGTGACTGGAAGGAACGGCATTGCGGAGCAACAAGCTGGGATTCGACATATTGGTTATGTTGATAATCAGGTTGGAGGACTTCAGTCTCTTGATGCACAAAATGAACATGAAAGAAATATTTCGCCAAGAATAGATACTTCCAATCATTGTAGGATTCCAGCAAGCCAAGATTTGATGGATTTGGCAGGTGACTTGCAATCACCATATGTTTTTCCGACTCAATACCAGTTTCGAACGGAGGTTCCAAATGCTGGGGCAGTTGGCATTCAAGCTTCAGAACAGCCAGTGCATGAAGCATCAAATGTTCCGCCTGTCCCTAAAGAAGATATTTTGAATGAAACATCTCCACAAATAGCTGGAAAAGAAAAGCATAATGTCTTTAGCCAACCAGTAGACTCCAATGAGGTGGTTACTTTGGGTAATCCAGTAACACATGCATATCAACCAGTTGAATTTCAAACCTTGGATTTTGTTGAAGTTCAATATAGGAACCCTCTGTTTTCTGGTGTTGATTCGGCACATACATTGGGATTGGATGATGTTTCTTGGGTGGAGCAGAAGATTGCACAAAGCAACGCCGAAGCTGCTCCATCGAATGCTAACAGCCAAGCTTACTTTTCACCATCCAATAGAGGTGGAGATGTTTTGGATTCCTCCAACTCGCTTTTTAGCAATCAAGATCCTTGGACTTTACATCAGGATACTTACTTTCCTCCTCCTAGACCTAGAAAAATTCAATCAAAGACAGAAGGATTAGCTACCGGAGACCCTTTTGGAGATAACCGGACAATAATTGGCGGGGAATCAAATATCGAATTGGCAGATGAAGTTCACCAGCCTTTAAGTCATTTAAACAAGAATTTGAGTTCAGACCACAAACAATCTACGAAAGGTGAGATATTTGAGTTTTGGTTTGCTATATAATGTTGGCATTTATCATTTCGTGTTTGGACTAAATGTTTATCATTGTCGCATTCACTGCCACAGGTTCAGCTGAGGATCTGGTCAAGAAAGAACTACAAGCTGTTGCTGAGGGAGTAGCTGCATCTGTTTTCCAGCCTTCTTTGAGTTCCAATCCCGATATATCGACAGAGATCAATGCATCTGGTTATGAAGGAAATCAAGACACTGATGTTTTACCTAGTGACATTAAAATGCAACATAAAGCTAAATTTGAGGTTATTATATAAGATCTCTTTGTTCTCCATCTGTATGCTCATTTATCGAGCTGTCTTTGATACTATTTTTCGTGACTTAGGAAATCAAGACAAGACAGTTAGATAGAACAACTTTTGGTTTTCGAATTCCTGATGGTATCGGCCGCTTGCAGGTTGAGCTTTAAGTACTGTTTTTGTGTTTTGTTTGTGCTTCTACAATTAACTTCTGTTGGCCATTAATTTAGCTATACATTCATTTTACAGATTATAAAAGACAGTGACCTTGAACAGCTGTGGGAGATTGGTTCTGGCACCTTTGGTACTGTTTATCATGGGAAGTGGCGGGGTACTGATGTTGCAATTAAACGAATCAATGATAGATGTTTTGCCGGAAAACCTTCCGAACAAGAACGAATGGTTTGGCTCTTTCTTTTCTCTTTGCAAGCTCCTAATATTTTGAAGTAGTTCCACTTTTGTAAAATCACATGCTAACGACTTGTACTGTGGCAAATGAACTTGATTAGATTGATGATTTTTGGAGTGAAGCAATTAAGCTTGCTGATTTGCATCATCCAAACGTTGTGGCTTTCTACGGTGTCGTGCTTGATGGTCCTGGTGGTTCTGTGGCAACGGTGACGGAATATATGGTTAATGGTTCTTTAAGAAATGCTTTACAGAAGACTGAGAGGTACTCAGTTTTGATTGCTATTCTAAACAACCACCTTCCATATACTCGTGTTTCGGCTATACATTTATTTTGCTGTAAATAACCATGGGACAACTTGCTGTTGTCAGGAATCTTGATAAGCGTATGCGACTTTTGGTCGCCATGGATGTGGCATTTGGAATGGAGTATCTGCATGGAAAAAATATAGTGCACTTTGATTTGAAGAGTGACAATTTACTTGTCAATCTTCGAGACCCTCACCGTCCTATTTGCAAGGTAGTACTCGGTTTTTGCATAGGTTCGTAAATTATGCTCGGTTTTGGTTCAAGATCTACAGTCATTAATAACATAGGAACAGAGCAAGGTCTTGTTTCATGCATGTAATCATTTAAATAAAGCAACGTTTAGTTCTCATCCTTAGTTTGTGTAACCAGGTTGGTGATTTGGGCCTATCTAAGGTGAAATGTCAAACTCTGATATCAGGTGGCGTGCGCGGAACACTTCCATGGATGGCACCGGAACTTCTGAATGGCAGCAGCAGTCTTGTCTCGGAGAAGGTTTGCGATTGCCACATAGTCTAGTTCCCTCTCATGAAAATGCTTTTTTTCCTTCTCCCCCTACATATAGTTAGTTACAAACTTTTTGTTTCGGTATCTTCTCGAATTTAGGTCGATGTATTCTCGTTCGGTATCGTGATGTGGGAGCTTCTCACAAGAGAAGAACCATATGCAGACCTACACTATGGAGCTATCATTGGTAAATTGCCTTATTCATAAATGTAATCATGAATTCCATTCTTTGTACTTCGATGGATCACGGTTTATCTCCAATGATCATTCGCCTCGATCATTTCAGGTGGTATTGTGAGTAATACACTCCGCCCACCAGTCCCGGAATCATGTGATCCGGGGTGGAGATCATTGATGGAGAGATGCTGGTCAGCAGAGCCATCGGAGAGACCAAACTTCACCGAGATCGTGAACGAGTTACGGTCGATGGCCACGAAAATGCCACCTAAAGGACAGAACCCACAGTAAAGTTGACAACCCTGAGTCTGAAAATGGATTTGATCAATATTCTGCATATTGTTGACATCTCCTATTTCCTTTGCTTGGTCGTAGTATGTGCTTGGCATGAAATATATACAGGGAACTGACTTTATATATATATATATATATATAAATATATAAAGAAAAAATATATTATTACAAAAATTTAGAAGTCAAGGCAGGCCACCTTAGAGCAGTTTCACATAATTAGTTTTGGTGGACTCATGGTATACGATTTTATATATTATTAGTACAAATTAAACAATTTATGAATCAGATAATGGAATATTATTAGAAATTTTTTAAATTAAATTTAGTGAACTTTATTTTTAGTGATGGTTATTGAACATCAATGATGCATAAAGTTATATATTGTCTATACTCTTCTCATAATTACTATAAATGGCAAAATAAATATAATGTTTAATTTAGGTGATGTTTGATAAATTGAAAAACTAAGGGCTGAATTAACACCATATAAAATTATTTGGTAATTTAACACTAAAAATAAAGATTATATAATTATATTATTGGAGAAATTACTCTTGTTTTTTAAAATTCTCTATATTATTTTGAATAGTTTTAATTAACAACTAAATATAATGATTTGAATATTTCATTTTTTACAAAGATAAAAATATAGTTTAATTCGAATATAAGTTGTTTGATGACTTATTGAAAAATTTAATAGTTTTGGTCTGTTAAAATATGAGTAAAGTTTTGATACACAGCTTGTGTAAAATTAATTTTACATAAGTCTACATATTTACATTATAAAATCCAAATTTTAAATTTCTAATCTTAAAACCTTAAACCTTAAAGCATATACCCTAAATTCTAAACCCTACAACCTAAACCCTAAATTTTAAACCCTAAACTAAAATCCTAACCCCTAAAACTAAAAGACACATGTAAATTAAAATTTACACGACCTGTGTATCAAAGTTTTTTTCTTAAAATATTAAAACTATCTATGAGAATTTTTTCAATGAAAAAGAGTGAAAAATATTAAGCAGATAAAAACCTACTTATCCCTTGTTGTAAAATATTTCCAAAACTTTTTATTTTATTTTTGTTTCTTTTAACTATATTTTTTTGACCAATAATATTATTCTTTAAAACTTATATTTATTAAACGGTCTAATTATATGTGATATTTAATTCTAAAACAATAAATATATTTATAATTTAAATTCATCATTTAATTTTTTAACACTCGATTTGATTTTTTTAATAGAAACAACTAGTCTTATTAAGAAGAAAAAAATCCAAAATTACAATAAGGGCTTACAACTATCATCATAAACTAAATACATAATTTCGACATTTTCCTATAACATTGACACTAGCCACTTTATATCATACAAAGATCATACATCGAAAAGCTTAAAAATCCAACCAAAAAGTTCGAAGAAAAAATAAATACGAATAAATTTAACTGCGTTGATAAACGAATCGCAAAAAGAATTAAGCTATTGAAAGAATAAACATAATAAGCACATTTTTTTCCTTTTTAAGATAAAACTATCATGCCACTGCTAGTACTACTAACTTCTTTTAAAAATTTTAAATTTCGTGAGTGTGTCATTTTTAGAGATAACAATGAGATAATATAAATTAAACTTCTAGTTAACTCAACCCCCATATGAGAAATAAAAATCTTTATCTAATCTCTTCTTATAATGACAGTGTCTCACCCGTTCTAAAAAAAAGTTAAATTTTAAATTATAACTAAAACTTTAAAAATATATATTTTTTTTTAATTTTTTAAATTCTAAATTTAATTTTTAGTGTTAACGAAGTTCTCATCTTGACTTTATCTAGCCAAATATAATAAAAATATATTATTGGACTTTTGTATTTTTGGTCTAAGCAAGACATTGACCATTCCAAGTCTAATCATATGTGCTTTGACCGCACCATCTTCGTAGCTACTTCCATCCACACGAGTTTTCCCCACTTCTCCAATCACTTTAAGATACCGCGTAGCACTGAGCGACATTGTCCCAATCCTATTCCCCGTGCTTCTTCTCTTCATCTTCCACAAATTCTCCATATAATACCCTCCTTTCATTCCTTTCCCAATCCAGAAACCATAACCCTTTCCTTTCCTTTCCTTTTGGTTTCAGTTTCCCATGGCAAACTCTCAAGAGAAACCGGTCTTCATGCAAGCAGAACCCGATGTCGACCGTGTTGAATACGAAGACGAAGTTTGGGGTGAAGGGCGTGGTTGTTTTAATCTCTTCTGCTTCAAATGGCAACAGTTCAAGGATGATGAATCCGGTGCTTTGTTGCACCAGAGAAGCGAAGAACACAAGGAGACTTGGTGGAAAAGCAAACTGAATAGCCTGAAACAAGTCTCGGAGAAAATAGCAGGGCCGAAGTGGAAGAACTTTATAAGGAAGATGAGTGGATACTGTCATAAGCAAAAGTGTCGAAAGAACAAGTTTCAGTATGATGCTGATACCTATGCTCTCAACTTCGATGATGGTGCTGATGATTTGCTTCGGAATTTCTCTTCAAGGTATGCTGCTCCGTTTGAAGAGGATCGACAACGAGCCCGGCCAGGGATGTAAATGTAGTCGAACATACAGTTCGGCATGTCCGCATTTCATTTTATACATATTCTTTTAGAAATCCATGTTTAGAGTACAGTAATATTCTTTTGTTCCTTGCAATCCTTGTGCCTGATTGAATCAAATTTGATTTCAAGGAATGGGTATATAAACGTCAATAACTTGGTAAATATCTGAAATGAAGTTTGAAAAAAGATCAGCTTACATTTGACCCTTAAGCTATACCTATCTTTCATATATGGCAAACCTGATTTCGGTAGCCAAAAGCTCGGTCACCATGCTGAAACTCCGCTTCAGTCGACCGGAATTACAATTTTGTTCGCAGAAGACGTCTCATGTGTCATGAGTTAAAATATAACCTGTATGCAAGTAGGTTAAGAATTCAAGTTCCATCATGTTTTTGATACATATCTGAATCCTCCCTCCACTTCTAAGAAAATTGGCTAGAGAATCTCAGCCAGGTTTCATAATATTCATAAACAGTGAACAAACAAATTAAAATACTTTGAAATGTTAAGCTAAACATTTAATCAAGTTGATTGGTACAATCATAAAGGTATTGTAGTTCAAATGTAGTATCTGAAACTCTTCTCCTCTAATCCGGACTGAAACTGGTGAACCGCTGCAATGCTGTTCCTGTTACTTGTTTCATGCACAGAGGAGTTTGTACATGCAGTTGAAGGGAGGCTAAAATATAAATAAAATGGTGTGTATATATATTATGGAAGAGAAGGCGGTGACAATGAAGGCTTGGTAACTTGGAGTTCGCCACAGTCACTGATATAAACTGTTTTAAGAGGCCTGTTCCATAACGTGCGCCCTTTTTGAGCTCTTTCGTCTCCGAAGAATTCGGCCAAGTCATTTAGTTGCCGAATTCTTTCCGATGGTTTGTATGTCGGGATGGAAGCGATTGCTGTCACAACATCCAACCCTGAAATTCAAGTGGGAAAATAAAATAATAATCAACTTAATTATTTCTTAAAAGCTACACAATGTGTGCAGAAGCACGAACAACAAACTATAGATACATATGAGTTTTGATAAGCATGTTAGAAGTGGTATGGATTTTGTGGAAAAGCCAAACTGGGAAAGACACAAGTCCTTGGGATGTAATATATATGTATCAGATAAACACAAACAAGACATTTAATGTAAGAATCTAAACTTGTTTATATCCGATAATAGAAGGAAATCTTGTAATTCTACGGTCTCTAACAGTGTCAGCATGTCTTAAGATTATGAATAGGTTTTACTATAGCAGCTAGTTTCAAGATCTAATTAGAAAGAACAGAGTATTCAAAGATTCGTGACAATTTGGAAATTTGTGAAGCGACATATGCAGCCATAGATGAGTTTGAAAGTTAGAACAATAGGAAAGGGCAGTTGAAGACAGATGACATTCCTGCAACTAAGCTTAACAAATTCATATTAGGCACCAAAATACACGCACGCACTCTAGCCAATCTTGTTCAGACTCGGATGTGAATGTCAGGTATAAATGTGTATTCAATATATGTTGAAGTTGAACACGGGTATCCAAAATAAAGTACTTCAAAGAAAATGAAGAGCAGGAGTAACATAGGCCCTAGCGCATTGATGGAGAAAGTAAGGCTCGTTGACGGAGAGCATAAGACGTGGTTCAATCCCAATGCATTTCTATGTTCTTATGCTTGGTTCACCCAAGCTTTATAACATTGATGATGCTACATTTGATAGGTAACTTCAATATTTCGGCAAAAGGTTCAGTAATAAGAGAGTTTGAAGCTTTGAGCTTTGTTCATAAGGATGAATGCAGAAGCACATGCTAACCAGCGTATAAACAAGTCATTAGAAATCAATATGGATCAAAGCAGCAAGACTTAAAATGTATTCAATAACTAAGAGAAATCTTGTAGTTCTCCCCTGAAAGTGCAAGAACATGCATCTTAAGATGACTCGATCAATTTTACTATACTATCTAGCTTCAAGAGCTGACTTTACTCGAACTTTGGTGCATTCAACTTTTTCTGCATAGGAGATGAGTATCAGACTCGAATACTTTAAGAAAAATGAAGAGAGGAAACAACATTATCAAGATCCAATTTAAAACAGAAAGCAGTTCTGTTGGAAGTCTAGGCATTTGAAAGATCTCGAAAGTTCTTCCTATAATTTAAAAGTTTATGAAGCAGACATCTGCTGGTGTTGGAAGATTTTAAACTAGAACAAGCCTTGAAGGAGAGTAAAGACTAGGGCATTTACCAACAACTAGTTAGTCTAGTGGAAGGAAGCATATATCTCTTAAGTAGGGTCCTAGGTTCGAATACTGAGGTTGCAAATGGAACAAATTGGGATGGGGGTCACCCAAGGGCTATGCAGTATCTGATCCGAATTAATCAACCAATAAATTGGGTTATAAAAAACAAACCAGGGCATTTGAAGACACGTTGACATGAAAACCTTAACACAATAAGTTGCAGTTTGGATTGCTGCCATAACATATAGAAACACATATCCTCGACTAAACATTTAACTTAATCTTAATTAGTAAAAAAATAGGGACCATAAATCACAGCAATGAACCCAAAGAACCCTTTGGTATTCATGTGGTTCAACCCTGGGGGAGCAGAATCTGCTTAACTGAAGCAATTATCAAAGAAAGAAGACTGCTCAAACACATAAAAGTAGAGACCAAAACCTTACCTTCAAGCACAGTCCCAAAAACAATGTTGTTGTTATCCAGCTGAGGGCAGGGGCCTGGCCCTGTAGTAATCAAGAACTCAACATTCCTATAATCAGAATCAAGCTTAACTTCATCGTCATCATCGTTCTCCGATAAACAAAGCGAAACGACACCGGCCCTCGAATGCTTAAGCAAGAAGGCCTTTGAATCGACAGTCTCAGTGTTCCGAGGCAAGTCCAAGGAAGTGGGCAGATGGACTTCGCCGTACTCTCGACTCCGGCCTTGGCGCCCGGCTTGGAAGAACTGCCCGGGAAATATTTTGTGGACGAGGGTGTTTTTGTAGGAGGAAGAGGTGCACAAGAGCTTGAAAGTGGAGACCGTTAGAGGAAGGAGGTTGCCATAGAGACCGAGGACCAGGCGACCTAGTGGAGTCGGGTCGGAGCATAGAGGAGTGCTGTCGACGGCGGTGGTGCTGCGGAAGTAGGTGGGGCAGAGGGAGAAGTCGAGGAAGACACGGTCGGTTATGGTGGTGTTTAGTGGCGAAGATAATGAGGATGAAGATAAAAGTGGGGTGGTGGAGAGGGTGGAGGAGAGAAGGAGAGAGCGGCGAGTGAGGGCGGTGGAGGAAAAGGAGAGGAAGGGCGGAGGAGGGATTGGTGATAGAGGGGAAGCCATGTGAGATGTGAAGACATGGCTGAGAGGAGAACGGTGGTTGGTTGTTAGGGGGAGAGGGGGGCCTACATTAATAGTCTTTTAGTGATTATATTTTGGTTTCGTCCCTATAGTTTTTTTTTCATCAATCTGACCCTTGAACTAATCCAATTGCATGACATCTACCCCTTAACCAATTGAAATTAATATTGATTGTTACGGTGATAATGCAACAATTAATATTGATGATGTCGCAATCAACTATGTTGATGTCCGCGTGAGAAAATAACATGACAGAGAGGCAAAATGATTATTTTTTAAATATTCATGTAACATAAAAAAATATAAAAATTAATAAAATAGTTAGATTCGAACATTTTTAAATGGAAAACTATAAACTTTAAATGAATTTATTGGGTGATGTTAGTAATAAAAGATGTTTTTAGGTGATCTTAATTTATTAGTGTATATAAATTTATTTCAATTTAAAATTGAATTAAGATATATTATTGTTCAACATTGATTTTGTTGTTCAAATCAAAGTATCGTTTTTCAACAAATAGACTAAAGACAAATGTTTTTCTCTAGGACAGTTACAATTTCTCACGATACTCATGTTTAATCAAATTTGTCATCAGGTTGATTTCGGATTAAATTTTAATGTTTTTTCATCATTTTTTATTTAAGCCAATTTATATTCGAGTCAATTTTGGATTTAAATAATTTTGATATTAGATTATTTCAAGTTTTTACCACTTCGAGTTTAAGTTTTTCTTTTTAAATTCAAATCATTCAAGTTTTTTTGGGTCGAGACATTTTAAAATTGGACATTTAATCTTTTATGATCAAAATAGATTGAGTTGAGTCCGAATTCAATTATCGAGTTTTCATGTTTGGACTAGAACACACAAATATCTTCTATAAATTTAGCTTGATTTTCTTTTCTACTTGATCTAATGCCTACTTTTTATATGGTCTAAACTAGATATATCCGTTCTTCACCTTTTAAATCGGAGGATATTGAATTCTTAACGTAATTAATTCTACTTCTTGTTTCATGTTACACCTGAACCAATATTAACCATTTAAATTTAATTGATTAATCAGTGCTTTAAGCACTGTATTGTTTTTTTTTGGAACAATTATCATTTACAACGAAGTTTAGCTCTGTAATAATTTACATGAAGTGGTGCTACGGCCTAACCAGTTTTTATTTTCTAAACTTAACAAAGACAATGACTGTTTCGTAGGGAATGATATATTGGTTGTCCTGGAACTGCAAGTAGAAGAGCAACCCACTTTGAGCTTGTGCATTGCACATTCACAGCCCGGAGCTACGGCCTCGGCCTCCGTTCGACCAAACTGTCTTGCATCGATATGCTTCCTTCGAAAACGCAACGGGACATCATCTCAGCTGCCACAGAGTCGGATAGGATCACAAAAATCATGGAAATTTTTCGTCAATGGTTTAACCTAGTATGGTGTGTAGGCCAAGGAAGGTGGATTGAGCTTGGGAGAGATCGGAACGTGGAATAAAGCTAGTGTAATCCAACATATATGAACTCTAGTATCTCGATCGGAGTCCTTTTAGGTCAGGTGAGTTGAAGAGTATATTTTAAAAGGAAGAAGATTTATGGATCTTCCTATAAACTTTTCAATTATAGTTGATTATGGAAGAAATTTTTGAGATTACAAATAGAAGCAATTCAGTTTATTGACTCCCTCATATGTAATTGATTTGAATTTTTTTTAATAAGTCTTTTGCTTTTTCTGAAAATTTTAATTTGATTTTTTCGAATTTTTAAAAATTTATATTAAATAGTAAGCTTTTTTTTAATATTTTTAAATAAATTCTCTAAAATTTTAATTTGGCCTCTTCAATTTTTTGGTCTAATAATAATTTAGGTCCTATAAATTTAAATATTAGATAAATTAGGCATTGGTACTTAATAAAACCTTATATTTTTAAGTTTAATAATTTAACCCCTTCTGATATTCGATCTTGGGTTCATCCCTGCCTTTGTCAATTGCACAGGCCTATGGGTGATTGGAATCAAGAACTTTAATGGACTATGAACTTTAATGAACTTAATAATTCAACCCTTTTGATATTCAATCTTTGGTACTTCAATAAACAGAGAAATAGGGTAAATATTAAATTTTGTACATATTGGGGAGTAGTATATAGTTTCTCTGATGTAACTTATTTATATTTAGGCATAAAGTTAAAAAAATACTCTTAATGTTTGATTGAATAGTTATTTTTGCTCATATTCTTTTTTTGGAGCAATTCAACCTTCAACGTTTCATTTTGGGTCAAAATGGCCCCTTTGCGAATTAAAATTGTTAGAATTTGAAATGACTTGACATAATGATAAGTCAACAAAAAAATTATTTTATATAATTTTATAAAATTATTTTTGACTGATGTAACGTTTTTTCAAGTCAATACATTTGTCTATATAATACTACTATGTCAGCGTGCACTCCCGTATAGGTTTGTCACGTCATTTCAAACCATTTACTGTCAGTTTTCATCCACGGAGGGGTCCCAAAATGAAACGTTGAGGGTTGAATTGCTCAAAAAAATAGAATAGGGGGCCAAAGTGACTTTTCAGTCAAACATTTGAGGCAATTTTTTTTGGCTTTATGCCTTATATTTATGGTAAAGTTTCTTGGGTAAACTACTGCAATTGTCACTTATATTTTCATTGAGTACAGTTTTGGTCATCGATTTTCAAATTCTACCGATAAGGTCACTTACGTTTTCGATCTATAAACTTTTAGTCACTGAGACGCTTGTTTTTATTAAACGTTAACGACTTGTTGATCTAGAAGTGGAAAAAAGGGTAAACTACTGCAATGGTCACTTACGTTTAGTCAGTGTAAACTTTTGGTTACCGATTTCATAAATTGAACATTTTGGTCACTTACGTTTTCGTTGTGTAAACTTTTGGTCACTCGAACGTTTGTTTCCGTTACCCTGATGATATGCACGAATAAAAAAATGTTTATTTTTAATTTCACCCTTGAATTTTTAAAAGTTCATTTTTTCACCCCAAAAAGAAAAAACCTTAATCCCTTTCAAGCCACCAACTTCAGGCCACCACTGTCCATCCGACCTACCCCCCGATAAACCCACACCCGACTTCCTGGCTCTTCTTTCTCTTCCTCCAATCCTTTAGGTGCTATTGCCAACGCTCATATCGGTTCTTCCTAAGGGTGTTCAGTTAGTGGAAGACATTTTCGAAACTTTCATGGATGTGTGCATCTTTTAACATCGTTTGCACAGTTGAATTGTGGCCATTCTAGATGCACGTTTTTTTTTTTTTGTGAAATTTTTAAAACTGAGAAATCAGTGATTAACTTGATAGCCTGAATAATTTTTACAGTCGAAATGGCTTAAGCTTGGTAAGCCAGCTCTTGTGTTATCCGGTTATGTTAACAAAATTTACTGCACCCAATCCAACTCAAGTTTGATGATAATGGTGCAAGTTACTATTTTTTTCTCTTCAAAAAAGTGATGCTGATGAGAGAGTGATTCAAAGTTTTTCAGCCAACCCCAATTATTAAAGTATCCTGAGCGTAAAGTAAAGAGCCGATAAGAGTGTTGGCAAAAATACCTAGAGGATTGGAGGAAGAGGAAGAAGAGCCGAGAAGTCGAATGTAGATTCGCCGGAGGCTAGGTCGGATGGACGGTGGTGGCTTGAAGTTGGTGGCTTGAAAAGGATTAAGTTTTTTAGGGTGAAAAAATGAACTTTTAAAAATTTAGGGGTAAGATTAAAAATAAACATTTTTTTATTAACGTGCACGTCATCAAGGTAACAGAAACAAATGTTCGAGTGACCAGAAGTTTACACAACGAAAACGTAAGTGACCAAAACGTTCAATTTTTGAAATCGGTGACCAAAAGTTTACACTGACTAATCGTAAGTGACCATTGCAACAGTTTACATTTTTTCCGCTACCAGATCAACAAGTTGTTAACATTTAATGGAAACTAACATCTCAGTGACCAAAAGTTTACAGATCGAAAACGTAAGTGACCTTATCTGTCGAATTTAAAAATCGGTGACCAAAACTGTACTCAGCGAACACATAAGTGACCATTGCAATAGTTTACCCAAGTTTTTTTTTGACAAATTCTAATCCTATCTAGAGGGAAGGAGAATGTAGAATTTTAGGGGAAAAAGTGGATGCTTCTAGTGGGTCTATAACTCATGACCTAAAGGAATATGAGAGAACAAAGATAACTAGCTTGACTAACCGGTCAAATGTATTTGCTCATAATTATGGTAAAGTTGTTGTTTTGTACCCACTATTAAATAGTAGCGGTTTATCTATTTTCATGTGTAATAAAACAACTATAAAAATAATGTAGAACCCTAAAGCTACACGAATTGGTTTATAACGACGTAATAAATTGGACCAAGACAAAAAGGAAGACATAAAGAAAACTCCAACATGATCCAATAAGTTCCAAATCGAATTTCTTGCAACAACAATATCAATGTTGGACAACAATGTCCCTTCTTTAGTATTCAACGAAGAATTCAAGAGATTTTATTTCTTCGATTAATCTCACACTGAACCTCTTCCTATTTCTATATATATATATATATATATAGTCTCACATGAGAAAGCCTGTAAAGCAAAAGCCTTTGAAAATATTTGTACTTCACAGTTCACACAATAACATTTAAACTTCTCCACACTTACACAGAAGGATTCCTTCGGGCGTTATGAATAAATACAATCTTCAGCATAACACCGCGGTTTCGACTTACGAAGAGATGAGAGGGTTGATCTCAATCTCCGATCATCGAAAAGGAGGTGCAATTCTTTGCCCCAAGCCTCGGCGAATTAGGGTCTTGACATTGAATTTGAGATTGCACGAGAGTCATCAATCCGAGGTAAGCGATTCGGAGCTTCTTGATATCATCCTCAACAAGGAGGGTTTAGAGACTGAACAAGAACGATCTATAGCATCATCACCTTCGTTCTTCCGTGGGTCGCCTCCGAGCAGGGCTGCGAATCCAATTGTGCAAGATGCTCGGTGCAGCGACGATAGGCTTGCACAAGCGCTTTCGACATTGCGGATTCCATCTCCAACATCATCATTTGCACGTAAAGCAGGGTGTATTAGGATGAAGTTTGACCTTAAACCGGCAACAGTCAGAGTTGAAGGATTTGATTGCCTTAGCAATTAGCAGGGATCGCCAATATTCCGGACGCCCTGCTATTACTTAGAAATTAAATTAAAATTGTATTTAGTAGTGTAAATATGGTTTACATTTTATAATGGTTTAAGTTACTCTGCAAATTTTTAGAAAAAGAATTAACGGTTTTGCTATACACAACCTTTAGGGATATGTTTAAAACCTACTAAATTCTTATAATTAATGCATATTTTTTAATGGAATCTACTAACATAAAATTAATTGTAAATATAATTAATACTCATAAAAAATATTATTCTATTAATTATCCTAAAAACAAACATAAAATTTATGACATTTGAATACCGCCTAAATCCTAAATCTTAAACCCTAAACTATAAACCATAAACTATAAATCCTAAAACCTATATCATAAACCCTAAACCCAAACCCCACCTCATAAACCCTAAACCACACCTCATAAACCTAAACCCTAACCAACACACTACAACCACATAAATCTTAAATCATAAACCTTAAACCATAAACATAAACCACAAACCCTAAAACCATTAAAAACTAAACACTAAAAACCTAAACCCCTAAACCAACAAAATCCTAAACCCTAAACACTAAAACTCAAACCCCTATAACCACCTAAATTCTAAATCATAAACTCTAAACCCTTTTAGGTGAGTTTAGTTACATTAAACACCTTAAATTAATAAAGTACAACTTTTTAGGAATATAATTAATTTCATTTTAGTATATTCCATTGAAAAGTAAAATAAACATTAATGATAGAAATCTTGTTGGTTCTTATATGCAGCCACCAGGACTGTGTATAGCAAAACCCAAGAATTAATAATGGTAAAATGCAAGTATAAGTTTAGTATATATGTGCATGTTATTCTTGAGTTCCCTAAGCATTGTCAATTAGCTTCCCAACAAAACTAGAGTAGAAACCTTTTTGCCTTTGTTGGTGCCGTTATTCATACCCACACATTAAAAATTAGGTTTGGGGTTTAGGGTTAAGATTTAGAGAATTAGTAGTACGGTGTATTTTAAGGGCTTAGGGTTTAAAATTTAGGGGTTAAGGCTTAGAATTTAATTTAAATATTGAGACATAAAAAGAGACACCGAAAAGGAATAGATGATTCTTGTTCACAAAACTAATTAGTTGTCTTCGTCTTCCTCGTTCAAGACATTATATATATAAGGTAAAATCCTCTTGCACCATAAAAAATATATTTTTGGACGATTGAATGAGAGTAATTGGATGACTGAGATTAATCGTAAAAAAATAAGAATTTTAAGAGAAAAAAATCACAACCATCGATTTACTTTAATCCAAGCTTCAGAAAAATACACCTTTTAAAAAACTAAAATAATACTCCAAAACATAACAAACAATTTAAAATAATTTTTTAAAAAAATAAAAATAGTCGCGTCGATTTTTTCCGCTCAATCAAAATAATTTTATTAACAAGTCGAAGATTAAAATAACACTCCAAAACAAAACTGATCATAACACTTAAAACAAATCTACCACCTCAAACAATTAAAAGAAATACCATAGTTTTTAAAAAATGTTATATTTTAATAACTATATGTGTAAAATAAATTATACAATTCTCTCTATTTAAATTACTTTAAATTTTTAATTTTAAGACCATAAATGATAAACTCTAAACCCTAACTTTTAAATTTTATAGCCTAAACTATAGTCTTAGATTTTAAATTCCAAATCCTGCAATTTAAATTAAACCCTTAAAATCTAAATCTGAAAAAAAATGTATAAACTAATTTACACAAAATTTTGTATCAGATTTTTCTTTCTCTTTTAAAAATTAAACTATAATTTTTTTGACACGTCAACCAGACAGCTTTATTAATAAACAAAAGTAAAACGAGAACATAAATTAATTTTTAAAATATTTATAAAATAAAAAGAAAAATAGATAATTCTAAAAAGAAAAGACAAGCCTTGCACTAGTTAGATCAAACACTTCACTCTTTGCACAAAAGAAAATCTCTATGGTTCATTGTAGAAATGGTCCCTTGAGAGTTGTCAAAACACGAACTAGATGAATTCCCCAAAATCGATAATTATCTTTCACGCCTATTCTCAAAAGCAACGATCGCTATAGATTACATTGACAAACAATTCAAAAGGGGATCAAACTTTACGTGACTACCGAAAAACACGAATAAAAAACAAACGCTGTGAGGGTCACCGTACGAACACCAAAACTAGAAAAAATAACCATAAAAACGTGCTATAAAGTAAAGATTTGCCACAAAAACAGAGAAAACATGATACATAAGTAGATAAAAGTGCAACAAGATGTGTAAAAAAAATAAAATTACATAAAAAATAAAAAATATTAATTATAGGCGGTCGACAACCAACACAAAAGTTAATGCCGCCGCTAATTAAAAAAAAAACCAAGTATGCGGCTGCTAATGTTTGATGCGGCTAGAACTAAACCATAGTTTTTGTTGGCAGTTTGGCACTTGTTAGCTATAAGCCCATAACTGCTATAATTAAATTATAAGGCAAAGTACACAAACGGTCACCAAATTATTTCAAAAAATATAAAATGGTCACTAAACTTTTAAAAGTTATATTATAGGCATTAAACTTTAGTTTTTATTACAAAATGGTCACTGAACTGTTAATTGTTGTTAACTGGGTGACATGGCAGTTACAAAAGTTTGTATAACAACACATTTAATCCTCAATATTTACACATTCAATCAATTTAGACATCAAGAATGAGGGTTAAATTAGGACTAAATTGATTGAATGTATAAATATGGAGCATTAAATGTGTTATTATTCAAATTTCCGTAACTGTTATGTCATTCAATGAACGTCAGTTAATGGCTTAGTGACCATTTTGTAACAAAATTCAAAGTTTAATGCTCATTATGTAATTTTTGAAAGTTTGAAGATCATTTTGTATTTTTTGGGATAGTTTAGTGACCATCTATGTACTTTACCCTAAATTATACCATTTGGTATTTAATTATATTTGATTAGCATTATTTTTGCCTTTTCAATTGCCTTCAAACTTGTTGCAGGGTCATGGTAAATATGTTATTATTTAATAGATCATATAAAATAAGAAGTTTGGGAAGAAATGAGAGGAAATGGTAATTTCATTTTTCCCCATAACCATGGAGGTTTTCATTACAGCCTGTTTACAATGAACAATGAATCCAATAGCAATTACAGAGATGTACATCTCAAAGAATCATGATCTAATCCCCCTAAATAATTTCAATACCTTAAGAAATGAATGTAATTAGACCAAATAGAAAAGAATCGAGAAGGTAGACCAAAAATGAAACAATAAGCTCTCCTCCATATCTCCAAATCCCTGCGTTTTACATGGCTGCAATATCCTTCAAAACCCTGATTTATTCATTTCTCACCATCCATGAACGAAACCCCGTCGTTGTCTTCGATTCCATGCTCTTAATCGAAGTGCCAACGACGGGATAAAACCGAGAAGAGAATTGATGATTCGCCATCGATAAGGAACAATCAATATTCCTCCAGTTCTTCTTGGGAAAGGACAAGTTCCTTGCACGAGAACAACCCGAGGAGCAAATACCCTTTAAGTTGTGCAATGCACAGCCGCAGTTCTTATGATACGGCCTCCGCTCGACCTCGAACTCTTGCATCACTAGGCTTCCCGCAAGGACACAGCGGAGCATCGTCTCGGCTGTTGCTCCTGCGGCCATTTTCTATATATATAAAGAGGGTTTCTTTTGGAATAGAGAAATGGAATGACAATGACTTGGTTTTTGGGAACTTTTTATTGCATGAATTAGGGTAATCTTTGTTTTGTTTTTGTAATTGGTTTTGCCGTTCCCTTTTGACCAATGGGAATGAGATGAAAACGAATGGTAGTTTAACGGTTTTGTTGTTTATGTTGGTGAGACAATCGACCATTCTTATGTCTGAAACAAAGTATAATCCAATTTTCAAGTCTTTATATGTATTTGGAAGCTGGCAAACTGTTCTAACATGATAAACTGCGTGTTCGATATGCAAGGATACGGTAAGAAAAACAAAATCAAGACACTTTTGGACACGTTTAGATAGACGATCATGATTGTTTGCGAGTTCTGGTTTGTAAATAAGATCAACAATGAGTAATTTAATCTTAACATGATGTATGTATGTATGTATGTATGTATGTATGTATGTATGTGCTTTGATCCATTGATTGTCTACTACAACTGCAAATGTCTAAAGAATGGTTCCATGCATTGTGCAACCTAGGTTAGCTTATATATGTGTATGTCTTTTGCTAGCAGGTAAAGTTGAATAAAAATCTTCTTTCCTTGGTTTTTTTTACGTCTCAACACTAAAAAATTTAATTCTAAACCCTAATTTTAAATTTTAAATCTTAAACCCTAAAAATACATCATAATCATTTGTCCCTTTTTAGCATCACTTTTTATGTCTTATACTAAAACAAATATGTTTAGGGTTTATGATTAAGGTTTAAGGTTAGGGATTATGATTAAAATTTAGAGATTTGGATTAGGGTTAAAGATTAGAATTAAGATTTGTCCCATATCTATGTCCCAATACTAAAAAACTAGATTTAAAGTTTAAACCCCTCCGTCTATTTCTCTTTGTCTATCTTCCATTATTTGATTTAGTTATAAAAAGAAAATCTATTTCAATTTGAAATTTTGGAATCGATATTATTCGAAAAAGATAATCATAAAACATAAACTATAGAAATAAAAGATTAAAAGAATATTTGCGTAAGTTTCTGCAAAGATAAACACGTCCTTTAGTTTCTTTGTAATTTGGTGATTAACAAAATCGTGTTTACAGAGAGCACCCACCCACTTGGAAACAAGTTTCACGTTTCTTGGGTGGTAGGTTAAGGTACTTATCAAATATAAGTAGGGACGGACGCGTGACTTTAGGTTAGGGGATGAACCTATAAACTTTTAGGGGGCAAACTTATAAAAATTAAGGGGGCGAAAATAGATTTTCAATAAAAAATACATAAAAAAATTCTAAAAAATTTCTAAATCATATAGGTATTTCAAATTTTTAGGGGGGCGACCGCCCCTCCAGTCCCACCTCGGTCCATCCCTAAATATAAGTGAAAACATAAAATAACATTAATAATAATAATGAGTAATTATTTGATACGTTGTGTTAAAAAATAATTATTTGATACACTGTCAGCGAAAAGTTTTTTTTATAAGTGAACTTCTAAAGTTATCACGTCTCTTTTAATGGCCTAAAATCATAAATTCATAAACCTTAAAAATTAGATGCTCATGAAAAACAACGCCTTACTTCATTAGAATCCGAAAATTTCGAAATAAAGACTAAATAATAAAAATAAAGACTTTGCAAAACGATTTAGAGAACAATTGATACGGTTTGATTCCTCAACCCAATTAGGAGTACCCTTAGAGTCCACTTCTTTCCCATACTACAAGTGAAAGAGAAAATATAAACACTACCATTGAAGCAGCCCAAGCAAGACTTACTATATCCATGTGTATTATGTTCTCCATCTCTATGAATCTGAAACAAATATGAAGAAATTTTTTCATTATTGTTCACTAATAATAGTGAAATTACTGGCGCAGAATAAAAAAGAACAGAAAATTATGATACACCGCCGTTGATGAAACACCGGTGCATGAATAATTTTCCATAATAATTACTATTTCCAGATTTTAGACTATTCAAGCAACAATTAAAATGAAAAATGGCCAATTTTGATTTATCCCTCATCTTTATTTTCTTTTACAAACAAAGGAATATATAAAGTTATCAATATGACAAATGGCATAAAGCAAGGATCTTGAAAGTGAAACAGTTTGGTTTTCTAATGAAACACAGACTTTAGACGAGTTATTCATACCGCTAAAGGTGGCATTAGTTCAGGACGCAATACGTTATATTAGTGGACGAATATATAAAATTTTTGAAATGCGAACTTATATAATTTTAGAGGGATGAAAATAGATTTTTAATAGAAAATATATAAAATTTTCTGAAAATTTTTAATCATATATGAATTTCAAATTTTCAGGAGTAGTCGCCCCCTCCAGCCCCTCGGTCCATCCATGCATTGGATCAACACTGACGGGTCGGCGCGGGTGCAGCCAGGGTGATTGGCCATAGGGGCTCTGAGAGATGGACTTGCCATTGCTAAACATATGAATCAAATAAGATTATAGTTGAAACTGATGCTCTGGTTCTGATTAGTCTTGTTCATTATCAATTCTATCATCTATAATCATTTCGAACAACGCATTCCGGGAAGGAAATCGAGTGCCGATGCTCCGGCTAGACTCGGAAGTAGTGTTGTCGTCGTTATGAACAAGGTGAACACTACTTTTTTTTTGTTGCAATTATTATGTTATGTGGGAGCTGATGGGGTTTTGAATTTGATGTTCCGTAACATTATGCGGACACACACAAAAACAAAAACTTTTCCGAGAAAACTGATCAGAAGGATATTCTTTAACTCACCCTATGATCAGTAGATTTATTCTATAAACCAGAAGAAATTAAAAACATGATCACAAGGCCAAAGTGTATTCATTCCCTTGTTATTTGCCATGTGATCAATTATCTTCTTCCTCTTATTCTTTATACGATTTCAATCGCAGCTTTCCAACACCGGTGGACGACGGCGAAGGAGAAGAATGGGCCAAGCATCCCTCACTCCATGAACTCTTTATCGGATAAGACACCTTTTTGCTCTTGCGGAACCGAAGAGAACAATTCCTGTTCAACGACTTGTCATGGAGAGCACATTGGCAGTTCCGGTGATACGGCCGCCTCTCGACACCGAGGTCCGAGCCGCAGATGCACCCTTCATAGAGAAGCGACCGGAAAAATCCATCAGCAGCTCCGGTGGCCATCTTTCTTTAAATTTGGCAAACCCAAAATGTGCTTTATTTATAGAAAAAGTAGTTATGGACCGGTAGTAGTAGTAATAAAGACAAAGGGGGCTATGACTTGTTAATTGTTATTGGCGTATTATAAACACGTTTCGTTTATATTTTTTCTTCTCTTTATATCACACATTTAATACACAAGTGTTCAAATTTAAATTTTTTTAAAAGAATATTATCACCTTTTTTACTGCAGCCATTCGTTTGGTTCATAATAAAATAATATTTAAATTGTTATACAAGTTAATGGCATGATAATTTTATATAGGATAATTATTTGATGTACTATTAATGAAACGTTTTTTTTCTACGAGCAAACTTTTAAGGCTGTCACATGTTTCTTTTAGGAGCACTAAGCACTAACCCCTAAATTTTAAACCATAAAATTTATTCTCAAATCTTAAAATCCAACCACAAATACTAAAATCTCACATTTAAACTCTAAACCGTAATATCTAAACTCTAAAAACTAGGTGCTTGTAAAAAGCAATTTTTTTGCCCGCTAATACATAATATATATATATATATATATATATATATATATATCGACCCAATTTAAATTATTACATGCATAGTAATATATATATTGAAAATTTAATATACTATATGTATAATTTAAATTCTAAAATACGGGTGCTCTTCAAGCTATCTTCGTTTTTATGTTTTGATTATCATTTTTTTTTTGGTAAAAACGTTTTTAATGTTACATTATTATTTTGGTCACCGGCCGTTATAAAATTAATAGTGATGTGGATATGGATCTTTTTATTTTTATTAATCTTTCACATTGTTTTCTTTCTCTTTATCAAGATACACGTGTCATTTTATTATTAGTTTATTTGACCAATACTATTATTATTTATACAATAATAACACGTGACATCAAAATCATTGGTCCGCGCTTAGCCACTAAACTAAGCTATGCCTTCGTAAAATCTCCAGGTAAACATTTATCATGTAGCCTTGGAGACATTAATTCTCTTATGACACTATGATATAGTCCTTCACTTGCATTAATCTTATAATATTTATTTTCACTAAATTATTTTCATTGTTTTTACTAAAATGTTTTTGTAAAATTGAAAAAGTTGAAAATTATTAATGAAATGATCTAGATCTAAAATTATATAAACATAAAATATTTATTTTTAATAGTTTTTAAATATTAATAAGTTTATTTTAATTTGAATACATATAAATGAGAATTTTTATTTAATTTATCATATTTCTATTATAAGAAAATATTTAACCAAACATGTTAATTTTTTCGTTTATTAAAAATAAATTTGTATTTCTATTGATCAAGCATACTTTTTATTTCTAAATAATAGTAAATAAAAATTATTTTTATAATAAAAATGAGAAATGGAAACATAAAATATTGTCTTGCTTTCCCACAAGAATTTTGGATAAGCTGAACTGAACACAACCCTAAAGCTTAAAATTTTAAACACCACAAGAAAAACATATTTCTAAAGGTTACATTATAAACATTAAATGATAAATTTATAAACATTAAAGGCTACATTATAAATGCTCACCAATTTTTACATTTTATTTGATTAATACGGTGGTGAAATGACACATGTATGCTGATGAGTAGAGAAAAATGATGTAGAAAATAGATAAAAAAAATAAAAATATCTACACAAGCATTATCGTTAATTTTTTAACGAATAGTAATCAAAATGATAATAAAACGTAATGTTAGAGACGTTTTGCCGAAAAATTAATTCAATAACCAAAACAAGAAAAATATGGATTGTTTGGCGACCACCTGTGTAGTTTTCTCAAAAAATAATTTTATTCCTTGAACTTTCTAAAAAATTAACTTTTTCCTCGAACTCTCTAAAAAATCAAATGATGTCTCTTTATCACGTCATTAGTCACATGTGACACGTCACGTTAACACATTATCGATCAACGTTAGTTAAACGGACTAAATCGATGCAATTTATGGGTTTGGAGACCGAGATATGTGCGCTTTTGCGAAGAGACTAAATTGGTTATTTGGTACGGACCGAAAGACAAATAACCTCAAACCTTAAATTTGGACTCAAAGGTTCAAGAAACCCTTAAACTTTAAAAAAATCAACTAAACCCTCAAAAAAAGTTTTGTACTTAATATCACCCTCAAACTCAAAAAATTAATTAATCTGATCCTTTGACTAACAGATTTCGTCATTGACAGACGATTCCGTTAAATTCAATTTATTTAGCCCGTTTTTATGTCACCTCTGCCGTTAATTATCTGCCAAAAAAAACTCACCGATCCAATCATCAAATCAATCAACAATGGTAGATGGTGATGATCAGAGTCTCTGTTTGTCACGAACGAAGCCCTTTGCGTTTCAAAAAAAAAATAATGATTTATATATTAAGTAAAAATATATATTTGATTAAGTACATGAAATTGCTGCGTGGATTAATTTAATATATTTATAGATTGTAATTTAAAATCAACACATGTATCATTTATTTAATTACTTTCGCATGTAAACATGCCAATCAATATTATTTATGAGTTATCTATTCAAAAAAATATTATTTATGAGTTATCTATTCAAAAAAATATTATTTATGAGTTATATATGAAATTTGAAATTTATAATATAACAAGAATAAATTTTACTATTACAATAATCGGTTTTTTAAAAAATAAATAAAAAGCATGATGAATATTATAATATATAGGGAAAATATTACATATACGGGTGGTGGAAAAATTTGTTTTCCACAAGCACAGTGACAGAGTCACATATATGCTTGGTTGGACAGGAACTTTTTAAAGTTCATATATTTGGCCTTGATTTTTTAAAAATTTTATGATTTAGTACTTAAATTTTATAACTTGTGCATACCTAAATTTTTGAGATTTTTATGACTTGTGCCCACCCTCAAAATTTTTTTGACTTGTGCCCACCCTAAAAAAATATTATGGATCCGCTACAGCACAAGCGAGTCCAATTAATGTTATGAGTTTAGTTTAGGGTTTATGGTTTAAGAGTTTACATTATAGGTTTTAGAATTTACATTTTAGGGTTAAAATTTATGGGTTAAAATTATAATTTTTAAAAATTCTATTATTGTAGAAGTCAACCAGACTATATGCCGACTTCAAACAAATAAATGGGAAGTCGATCAGACTACACGTCGACTTCTAACGTCACTTTGACATAACTTTAACAAAAACAATTAGTTGCTCTATAAATGTGATAAAAATCACCATAAATCATAAAATAAAAACAAAATCACATCAAACCTTGTAATATAACACTCAACAACAATATATTAACATAAAGATTGAATAAAAAAATATTATTACTAAGCTCAAACAAAATTAGCTTCGACCCATTTGCTTGGGCCTTGAGTTAAGGAAAGACTAGATCTAATTGATTCGGTTGCTTGGCCCTTAAGTTAATCAAAGAATAAAACTGAAGGGAAACGTTCTTTGATTTCCTTGGAAAACAAAGCTTTGAATTTGATTAGGTTGATCGCCTCAGCGGCAGCCATGGCAGGAGGTGGAAATGAGAGAAGTTCAAAGAACAACAACAACGGCAGCAATAACAACAACCAACATAAAACGAAGAGCGGCCATGGAAGATCTAGAACCGACTCCAAACCCTCATCTACTAGTATCAGGAACCTTCTTTTGTTGAGGGTGGTCTTTTATCTGATTGGCAGATGGATTTGGAGTCGGTTCTTGATCTTCCACGGCCACTCTTCGTTTTCTTTTGGTTGTTGCTGTTGCTGCCGTTGTTCTTGTTCTTGTTGTTATTTTATTTTCATTGACGGAGTTATGGTAATATTTATTCATACTAACACTTGGGATTCAAAGTAGGAAACTTCCAAAGTTAACTTCATACAGTTAAAACTTATTTACAATGAGTGAAAACTTAGTACAAGACAAACTCTTGCATATGATTCATTGTGTCAAATTCTTTAGTTTCCTGCAATTTTTGTTTTTGAATTTAAAATTTAAGTAAACACAAAATGAAAATGGAACTTCAAACGAAGGCCTTGTTTCTTGATTTTCTGGGTATATAATCTTGACAATCTTTAACGTTCCCTCCGAATCCCATGCTTTGGAACAGCAGGGGGGCGTAAAACAGGATGGAGTTTATGCCTGTTAGGATCTGGAATGCCGGCATGCAGATCGCCATCACTAGTTGCGGTCTGTTCCTTTTCTTAAGCATGTTTCTGAAGGGATGCTTGATTGAATTTGCCAACTCGCTAGCATATACTATGTTTTCGAACTCGATGTTATTGGTCCCTCTAATCCTCTCTCGTACTTTTCGGCCTCGTGCTCTTGATCCCCTTTCGATTAAGATGTTTGGTGTCTCGGGAAGAACGAACCCTCCTTCTGTCATTATAAGGGCTGGCAATGCTGCTAGGCTTAGAGACAGCCTCCATCCCTATGGTTCAAGCTTTTGAGTTCCGTAATTTACCATGTTTGCCGTAAAGATCCCGAATGTGGTTGCTACTTGAAACATCATGTTGAGGGCTCCTTGAAGATGAGTCGGTGCTATTTTCGACAGATATAACGGAACAGCCTTCATAATAAGCATGGAAAAAGAAAGACTCAGAAATATCTACCAAACTATATTATACGGTTAAATGATAATCAGTAATCACGTAGATCAAGTAAAACAAGCTACACATTGGTCATTACAGGAAGATCATAAAACAAGGCTATTTACCTGGTTTCCGAATCCTATCCCAACACCGAGCATGATTCGACCGAAGAGGAGCATTGCCAGATTTTGAGCTCCGGCATTGACAATTGCTCCAACAAGAAAGCTAAGTCCCCCACAAATTATACTTGTGCGACGGCAATGCTTCATAGTCACAGGAGACGCCACCAAGGATGCAACTAGACCGGCAAAGTATAACGAAGACGTAAACGCCGCGAGCCCTTGGTTATCATACTTGCAGTAGTTGTTTTCATGTGCATGCTGCTTGCTTATGTACACTGAATGGAAGAATTCTTGAAGGAATCCATCCATGGATGTCACTCCGCCTGTAAATCATCGTTATAGGGTCGAAAACTACATCGGTAACACAACATTTCATAACCCTTTTTTGGATTGTCAATTAACTTTCCAGGCAATACAAATTCTCATACAAATTGAATCCCTTATTGAGCTCAATCAGAGTGAAATAGAACAATTCTGGTTCAATTTTCTGCCAAAAAAATGCACATTCTTGATGGAAAACATAATAGAACAATCTAAACATTATTTCTTAACTATTTGCAGAAAGAGACATAAAGCACCTGAAATTCCAATGTCATATTCAAAAATTGATCCTCCAACAGCAGCAACAATGCAAGCAATAATCACATACAAAGTGACCCTTCCTTGGTACAACTCTGCTCTCAAGCTTGGCCACCCCGGTCGGAGCTAAAACTCCGGCAGACATGGTTGAAAGCTTTGCCCTTTTCCCCCTCTTAGGGACACCAAAAACCAGAGGAAATAAAAAGGGCAAATCCCTTCAACCTTTTCACCACTGTCGTTTGCTTTTGTTGAAGAATTTACAGCCTGGTTTTAATGTAGTTGACTGATGAGAAAACAACCTCTCCACATGGTATTCAAAAGGTAGAAAAATTGTGTTCCAAAGTGTTCATCACACAAGGACCTGCCATGGAAATATAATATTCATTCATTTAAAGTTCATGTATGTATGTATGACTGAAAAATCAATGGAACTCATCTGTTTCTGGTAATTACTCATTTCTTGTGAACATCAAGTTAAGATTCATGAAAAATAATATTCTGGGTTATGATCAAAATTTACTTTTCTTGAATTTTTTTTGATTGAGATAGAGATGAATTCGCTGAAGAAACTTGAAGAAGAAAGATTCATTTGGTTTCTATTTGAGGTAGTTTGGAAATAATCTTGGCATGCATGCAAATGAAAACAGGATAATCCCAAATAATCAACCTAAATAAGTTGAGGCTTCTATCTATATAGAATTTGTTCAAAAAGTGAGCTTATTTTCTAATTATAACAAAATTATCAATGACGAGCTTCATTTTACAAAAAAAATACTACATTGTTTTAAAAAAGGAAATATGTAAATCTACTTGCGAATAATCTTTCCTTAATTTGACTCATATTTTTTCGACTAGATTGAGTAAATTTATTGAATATCATACTAATGATTTCTAATAGTGAATATAGCAACATGGGATTGAATATTGATTTTTCATGGAATTTGACAATTTGCTTTTGAGCTGTTTGCTCCACTAGGGGAGTTTGGTGCTTTATTTTTAAGGAGTTTGATTTTAAATAATTAATTTACCCTCTTCTAATGTTTCAAAAATCGTAAAACTAATGAGTTTTATATGGTGTAGATAGATCATCTAACCTTTTTTGAAATGTTAGATGAGGGTAAATTGATGACTTAGATTAATAGCATGAAATAATGAGATTTCCAAGAAAAACAATCTCAATTATCTATTTAACTCCATCCAATGACCTAAAAAAAGTATAAAACTAAATGAGTTTTATAAATAGCATAAGTGGATCCTATCCCATATGTAAAACTTGAAAGTTTTACACTTTTTAGATTGTTTGGTGAATGTAAATGGATGAGTGAGATTAACAATATGAATGAGAAGATTATCACAGAAAAAAATGTGTAAAGGTAATTGAGTTTTACGTAAGTGGATCATAACCCTAAATATTATAATTATTTAGGGAAAATATTCTATGCAACGACAGTGAAAAATATGTTTTCCATGAGAAGGTCTAATTTAAGGTTTAAGAGTTTAGGTCGTAAGGTTTAGAATTTAGAGTTTATGCTTAAAATTTAAATTTTAAATTGTTTAGGATACAGGGTAACAAAATTATGGTTTAAAATTTTAATGTGAAATTGGTCATGTTCGTAGAAAAAAATCATTGTACATGAAATAATAACCCATATATATATATATATATCATACCGATCGAATAAAAATAAAATTTATTTACCAATCTATAAAAATTAGCATCCACTCATTTGCTTGGACCCTGAGTTAAGGAAAGACCAGATCCAATTGATTCGGTGGCTTGGCCCTTAAGTTAGGGAAAGAATAAAACGGAAGGGAAAGGTTTTCTGACTTCCTTGGAAAACAAAGCTTTGATTCAGTTTGATCGCCTCAGCGGCAGCCATGGCAGGAAGTGGAAATAAGAGAAGTTCAAATAACAAGAACAAGGGCAGCAATAGCAATAGCAATTAGCAATTAGCAATTAGCAATTAGCAATTAGCAATTAGCAACTAGCAACAACCACAATAAAACTAAGAGTGGCCGTGGAAGATCTAGAACCGACTTCAAATCCTCGTCTACTCCAATCAGGAACTCTCTTTTTGGGATGGTGGTCATTTATCCGATTGGCATTTGGATTCTCGAGGTCCCTTTCTCTTACCTTTCTTCAAAAATCTTTCCCTTTTCCTCTCTTAAAATGAAAACAAATGAGATTCTTATTTCTTTATTAGGAATTGCTATTTGACTTCGGAAATAGAATGGTTTGTGTCTTCATTAGTTAATTTCTTTGAAGGAAAAATGCTTACTTATGGGGTGTTGAACTGCAGGGAGGAATAGGAATGGTAATTGAAATTCTGTGTTGAATTCTGATAGGGAAAAGGCATCTACTTGGGCATTTTTTCACTGAAGATGTAGAGAACATAGTCTGTTTTCTAGTTCTGAGTTGTGATTGTACTCGAGTTGAGAGGCACAATAATCTCAATATTTGACTCTCTTTTTTATATGCACTGCCCTTGGTATAGGTATAATGGAAGTAAATTATAAAGCCTTCCTTCTTCTGAGAATAACCTGCATGCAAAAATGTAATGATAAACCATCATGATAGATTTTATGTTGATTTCTCGTAGGATCCAGAATTAGGTGTTCTAGACCACAAGGGAGATAATAAAAAGGATGAGTCGCATCCTATTCTTTTGCTTTCAAAGGAGAGCAAAATCATTGCTTACACGGGCCAAACCACAACTGCCGATCCATTAAAAGATTATACTTATGGATATGGTTCAGATTTTGTACTAGAGGGTTGTTCTCACAAAGGATTAGGTTTTGATGATGAATCTGAGTTAACCACAAGTGGAATTGAGTCATGTGCAAAGCCAGTGAAGTGTTTGAAAAGTAGCAGACATATAACCCTTTTTTTTCTGGATTGCAGCTAATTGGAGCCAGTGATGAGGATGCAGGCTTCGAAGTTAATGAAGTGTTTGATATGAAGGCATCGGATGCTAACAGAACAAGAGCAAAGAAGGCTTCTAAAGGTTGTGGCTCAAAGAAAGCCAGTTCTAGTAACATTGTTCAACCAAGTGAGAAAAAACGAAATAGGAAAAAGGTTTCATATGCTAGCCAACCGATCTCGTTCATATCAAGTGGCATCATGGTATCCGAGACCGAGGTCAGAACTACGGGTCTTGAGGGTAACAAACATAAGGGATCAGCACAATTTGGCACAGTTGAGTTACATACTAAGGGTTTTGGATCCAAAATTATGACTAGAATGGGATTTTGTCCAAGGTGGGGATTGGGTAAGGATGGTCAAGGTATGACAAAACCCATTGAGGTCGTAAAGCGTCTTAAATCACTTGGGTTGAGTGTGAGTTTCACCGGCTCAAGCATTGACTCAGAGATAGTCGAGAGGTTTTGAGAAAAATGAAGCGGCAGTAAGCTCTTTGTCATTATTTTCTTATTGCTAGTTTCGGTCTTGTTTGCTCTGCTGCCTAATGATTGAGGTTCTTAGTAGATGGGTGATTTGTTTCTTTGTTTTGAATTCATCTTGAGTTGTGTTGTTCATTAGTTTTTAGGTTGTTAGAAGTCAACGCAAATGCTAAAGAAATATATGTGTCATTATATATATATATATTATATTAAGAATAATCTAGAATAATGTAAAAATAGTAGTTGTGTAGAAGTGTCCATAAAAAAATCTAGATATTTATAATATTTAATATTATATCTAGAATTGTTTATTAGAAGAATCTAGATATTTGTAATGTTAAATGGCTAAGATGTTGGCATGTATCAACAATCCAGTGGCCACTAGAATCTATAAATAAGGGTGAGTTTTTACCATCGTAGTAAGAGTGAAAATGTGGAAAAAGAGTGCCAAAAGTGTGAGCTACAGAAAGAGAGCTTAGAGGTTGTGAAGAGAAAAATGGTGGGGTAAGTGTGAAGTATTGTAATTGTATTTTGTATCAATAACAGTGTTCTCCTCTTAAATTTCTCGATTAAGCCTTAGTTTGTTTTTAAGTTCTTAGCGCACTTATTTTAGTATATAGTCGGCTCTGCTGTCTGAATTTTTATATGGTTGGTTATACCGCCTGATTGATATATGGTTGGCTCTACCGCTTGATTGATATATGGTCGGCCTTGCTGCTAAGTATTATTGTGCACTAAGGATTTATAAAATAAAAGGCTAACCAACGTCAAATGTGGTTGGTGTGATGTGAGTGGTATATCCTAGGTCCTTTATAGTGGGTGTGTTGGGTCCGTCGAAGTCTCCAACAAAGGTTTTGAGTTGTTGTTCATGATAGAAAACTAGTGGTCTAGCAACATAGCACCGGAAAGAAAAGCCAATGAAAAACACAACTCAGGATGAATTCAAAACAAACAAATCACCCATCTACTAAAAACCTCTATATCGAAACCAGCAATAAGAACTAATGACAAAAAGCTTACTGCCGCTTCATTTTAATCAAAACCTCTCGACCATCTCTGAGTCAATGCTTGTGCCGGTGAAACTCACTCCCAACTCAAGTGGTTTAGGACGCTTTACGACTTCAATTGGTTGTGCTATACCTTGACCATCCTTTCTTAATCCTCACCTTCAACAAATCTCATCCTACCCATAATTTTGGATCCAAAACCCTTTGTATGTGAAAGGTATACCATACAGGCCATGATGCACATACATCTTTGAATTAAACAATAATTAATGTTGTGATTAAATGTGTAATATACAAGCCATGATGCATACATCTTACCAATTGGCGCAATAATAATAATACATAACAAGAAGAATTTACAAAGGAAAATTATGTGAATGGAACATGCAACAAAGGTTTTCACATGGGAAAAGCACCGAAGAACAAATGCATGGTATAGGTCATTTAATGTTTCTGCAGCTTGATTGGTGTTTCAGAATAAACAATCTCTACAGAGTTTAATAATCATGTCAAGTTTTCATTGTAATACTTCATCCAAATATTGATTTAAAGTGGTTCAGATTTTTAAATAACGAGATTTGATTCATGGGGATAAATTATATTTGTTTGCTTGACATATGATGTTGGATTTTAGAAGGAAATTTACTTCAAGAATTTTCAATTTAATTTATGAGTCTTTTGGCTAGGGCTTTAGTTTATATTATGCCATCAATCATATTGAGAGAATTCTTTATCACATTTTCTTTTTTTTAATTTTTAGTATTTATTATTTCTTATATTTCAAATTAAATGGAAATATATTTCATGTGTACGCATGTAATAGGTTAAATGTCATGTCATTTAGAACGTATTTTATATGTATGTCATGCCATCATCGTTAATTATTTACCGGTTTAATCAACATTTTAGTTTAAAAAATGAGTAATTTGACAAAAAGACGTAGGTTGAGGGCAAATTTATCTTTAAAATAGAATGTGGGCCACAATAACAAAAAAATAAATGTTAAGGGTTTAGACCAATAAATAAACAAATACATTTCATTCGCAAACAAATTGATTTTACAACAATATTATTAAGATATTGGATTTCAGCACTTCACTTTAAAATGTGTGATCGTACTGATGTCGTCGAATTAGTCAGTCACTTTTTTTTAATGTGTTGTCTTCAAAAATTGACGAACGACGTGTCAGCTGAACGGTAATTTCGCATTCTTTGTTCAAGATTCGGCTGACATGTTATTCGTAGATTTTCGACGATAGCACATTGAGAGAAATGATTAACTAAATCTGATGATTGAAGGGGCAGGCTCGACACGGCAACGGTGAGGATTTAAGATTTAGAGATTATTTTGAAAAAAAAATCGAATCCCAAGATTTTTTGAAAAATTTTAAAATTACTAAAAATAAAAAATTAATGAAAATAAAGTAAAAATTAAAACATGTCACGTGTTAAATTTTAATTAGTTAACAAATTTTTTAATGGCAGTTAACTAACCTACACCTGAAATTAACGAAATAAATTTGAACAATTATTTTTATATTAAATCTTTATGTATTGTACGTGTTTAATACGTGATGATTTTATGTATCTTACGTAACAATTATTACATGTATAACAATATATATTGAAAATTTAATGTATTATATGTATAATTAAAAATTTTAAAAATATATATGTAGCATTAATCCACACGTGTAACTTCACAATACCCAGATTCCGTTCACGTAATCCCCATGGACACACCCAATCGGATAGACCGGGAAATTGAACCTCCATCAACGCCCTAAACTGAGAATAAAATCGAATTAGGGATGACAACGGGCGGAGCGGCACAGGTGTTTGGCCGCCTCGATCTATAAACTATTAATTCCGACCCTATTTATATTTAAATATTAATTTACTCGAACGATCCGATATATCAACTCATAAACCTGATCTTAGTCCGACCTTAAATTTAAAAAAAATCTTAATCTTCGTCGATGGTGAATGTTAAATCCAACCAAATCTCCTTTACAGTCACAAAATATTGTTTTTAAGAGATTTTAAACATATATAAATAAAATAAAATAAAACTAATTAAATTACCCACATAAATAAATACATATTTAAAAGAATAAACTTAAACCATTAGCCATCAGAATCAGATAAGTAAAAACTTAAACAACATCTAACAAAAATTTACGAAAAACACAAACAAAACAAAACAAAAGTTTAAAACCCCTAAAAGTGTTTATATATAGTGGTATTTTTATAAATATGATAATACATACACAATTTAAAAATACCTGGGCGGGACGGGGCAAAGAATTTCTATCTTATACCTGAACCATCCTACCCCGAACCCAAAGTTCAAGAAGAAAAAACTTGATCTGATTGGGTCAGATAAGGGTCATGTAATTTTGTTATCCCTAGATTATATTATAAACCCTGTTATTCATACTTTTTTGGTTGCCCTACTGGTTTTTCAGGGCTTTAGCCTGATTAATCCGAATCTACCCGTGTTACACACCTGGTTTTGGTAGGTGATTCTTCCAGCGAGAATTTTCTACATACACAAGGCCTCGAACTTGAAATCTCCTTAAACAATACCAAGCTGTTTGTCACTTGAACCAACCTTGTGGGGTAAATTATTTGTATATTTGTGCATTATATACGTTAATTGCATGATAAATTTATATATATTTACATAACGACCTAACTTTAAATTATTACATGCATAATAATATACATGAAATTTATATATTGAAAATTTAATGTGTTATATGTATAATTAAAAATCTAAAATTTATTTGTATATATATTGTTATTTAAAAATTAATTTTACTTCGAAATTCTTATAAAAATCAATTCAGTCTTTGAACTTTTTAAACAATCAAACGTTGCTCCTCTATCACGTCATCAATCACATGTGACATGTCACATTATTACCATTGACGGTCACGTCAGCACATTAATAGCCAACATTAGTCAAAGGTTTAAATTGATGCAATTTACAAGTTTGAGGACAAAATTGTGTACTTTTTATGAAATAACTAAATAAATTATTTGGTACGAACCAAAGAACAAAAAAAACCCTTAAGCCTTAAAAAATACTAATCAATATTATTTATGAGTTATATATGAAATTTGTAATTTATAGGCTCTGTTTGACAATTAGCAGAACAGATAGCCGATATTATCTGATAGCTTATAGCATTAGTTGATTTGACTAACGGATAGCATTAGATGATTGTATAAAAGTGTTTGGTAAAATTAACTAATAGCTTATAGTTGTTTGATTATTTAAATAAGTAAAATGACATATAAGTGCATGATTATATTTAATACTTGCTTGAATAATTTATTAAGTTATTAATATTTTGTGTCAGTTAATATTAATTAGGTTGTGAAAATTATTTTTTAATATAATCATTAAGCATGTATATATTAATTTATTATTTGTGACAATATTTTTAATATAATAATTATTAAATTTAGATGTATATATTAATTCTTATTTATAATTATATTTTTGAATATAATGTATATATTAAATAAAAAGCATGCTAAATGTTAGGGGTGAAAGAAACACTAATCAAGCTGCAGAAACATTAAATGGCCTATACCATGTATTTGTTCTTCAGTGCTTTTCCCATGTGAAAACCTTTGTTGCATGTTCTATTCACATAATTTTCCTTTGTAAACTCTTCTTGTTATGTATTATTTTTGCAGCATTTGGTAAGATGTATGCATCATGACCTGTATGGTATACCTTTCAAACATTTTTTACGCATTTAGTCACAACATTAATTATTGTTTAGTTCAAAGATGTATGCACCATGGCTTGTATGGTATACCTTTCACACATTCTTTACACATTTAATGACAATATTAATTATTATTTAATTCACTTATTTATTTATAAAAGATTGAGATGACTCAACAACTACACTTAATAACTATTAAAAAAACAACTACACTTAATAATGTCCGACTTTATTTTGCTCAACGAAAGAAAAAGGACTTGATACTTTCCTATAAACAATCCAAACTTAATTTCCTTCTGTTTATCAACTTCATTATATTTAATAAATTCATGTGAAAATTAATTGTTTTATTATGTGTTTAATTGTATCCGACTAAGACTAATCTTTTATTATGTTATTTATAGGGTAAAGTACACAAATGGCCACTAAACTATCCCTAAAATATAAAATAGTCACCAAACTTTCAAAAATTACATAATGATCATTAAACTTTAGTTTTTATTACAAAATGGTCACTATGTCGTTAACTGTCATTAACTAGGAGACGTGGCAGTTACGAAAATTAGTATAATAACATATTTAATCTTAGATATTTGCACATTCAAACAATTTAGCCATCAATAATGAAGGTTAAATTAGGAATAAATTGATTAAATGTGTCAATATAGAGGATTAAATGTTATATTATTCAAATTTCTGTAACGGTCACTTCACCCAATTAATTACAGTTAACGGCTCTGTGACCATTTTGTAACAAAAGCAAAAGTTTAATACCCATTATGTAACATTTGAAAGTTTGATGACTATTTTGTATTTTTTGAGATAGTTTAGTTACCATTTGTATACTTGACCCTTATTTATAATGATATTTCTCAAAAAAATTAAAAATAATGCTTAATAATCTACTTAAAAAATTAAATCAAATTAAGAATCTTTTATGTTTAATTTGGAATTGATAAAATTTAAACATTTTTTTTTGAAAAATAAAGACAAAAAAAAAAACTTGAAATATTAGTCAAGAAAGCTTCCAAAAAGAAAATAAGAGAAAGAAAATTCTAAATATGGTGTCGGTGATGGTTTTTTCCAGAGCGCCAATCATATATAAGACCCTCCATTGTGCCTCCCGTTGCTATTTTCTTCTCTCCAAACTTCAGTTTCATTGGAAGCGGAAAAAAAGAAGGAAAAAAAAAGAGCAATTTGAAGATATCTCTATGCTTGGACTTCAAGTTTCTTCATAGAGGCTCTTCAATTTGTTCTCTCATCAGGTAACTCTGATTCTACTTCCAAAGATCCTTTGGATTTTTCCTTTTTTACATAATTCCTTCGTTGTTTTATGCACTGCTAGGTTTTTGTTATTCCCATTGTTTATTCAAAACCCACGTCGAAATTAACTTAAATTTCTGCTAATAAACTCATTTCTCGTTCTGGGTTTTCCCAGATCTGACAAAATTCGAATCATGGGCAATTTTGGGATCTGGGTATTAACAATCTGCTTGATATTTCAATCTGGATATGGGTTTTATTTGCCTGGTAGTTACCCTCTCAAACATGTGGTTGGGAATTCTTTATCTGTTAAAGTGAATTCCCTAACTTCCATCGACACTGAAATGCCCTTTAGCTATTACAGTTTACCCTTTTGTAAGCCTTTAGAGGGTGTTAAGGATAGTGCTGAGAATCTCGGTGAGGTTCTCATGGGAGATCGTATCGAGAACTCGCCGTATAAGTTTAAGATGTACACTAATGAATCCGAGATCTTCTTGTGTCAAACCAGTAAGCTGTCATCCGATGATTTTAAGTTGTTTACGAAAAGGATTGATGAGATGTATCAAGTTAATTTGATTCTCGATAATTTGCCTGCGATAAGGTATACTGCAAAAGAGGGTTTTATGTTGAGGTGGACCGGGTATCCGGTTGGTGTTAAGATTCAGGATCTGTATTATGTGTTTAATCATTTGAAATTTAAGGTGCTTGTTCACAAGTATGAGGAACCGGATGTGGCACGTGTTATGGGGGCTGGGGATGGCGTAGAGACTATCCCCACTGTCGGCAATAAGGGATCGGATGTTCCTGGTTATATGGTCGTTGGCTTCGAGGTGGTTCCTTGCAGTGTCATGCATGATGGTAACTTGGTTAAGAACTTGAAAATGTATGAAAAATACCCGTCTCCAATTAAATGCGAGCCGACTACTGTGTCAAAGCCCATCAAGGAAGGTGAGCCGATTGTCTTCACCTATGAAGTTACTTTTGAGGAGAGTGATATCAAGTGGCCATCTCGTTGGGATGCTTATTTGAAGATGGAGGGGGCCAAAGTCCATTGGTTCTCGATCTTGAATTCTCTCATGGTGATCACTTTCCTCGCTGGTATAGTCCTTGTGATCTTTTTAAGGACTGTTAGGTGGGATCTGACCCGGTACGAGGAGCTTGATAAAGAGGCCCAAGCAGCGGTGAATGAGGAGTTATCTGGGTGGAAGCTAGTAGTTGGGGATGTTTTCCGTGCCCCATCGAATCCTGATCTTTTGTGTATTATGGTTGGGGATGGAGTTCAGATCCTTGGGATGGCAATTGTGACAATATTGTTTGCTGCTCTTGGGTTTATGTCACCAGCATCCCGTGGAACTCTCATTACAGGTATGCTATTTTTCTACATGATTCTTGGTATAGCAGCAGGCTATGTTGCAGTTCGTCTTTGGAGAACAATTGGCTTCGGCGATCACAAAGGATGGATTTCCGTTGCTTGGAAGGCTGCTTGTTTCTTCCCTGGTATTGCCTTTTCGATTCTAACCGTTTTGAATTTCCTGTTGTGGGGAAGTCACAGCACAGGAGCTATTCCATTTTCTCTCTTTGTTATTCTACTTTTACTTTGGTTCTGTATCTCGGTTCCACTCGCCCTAATTGGTGGATACTTTGGGGCCAAGGCGCCTCATATCGAATACCCTGTTCGAACCAACCAGATTCCCCGTGAAATTCCAGCTCAAAGGTACCCATCCTGGCTGTTGGTTCTCGGTGCCGGGACTCTACCTTTCGGTACCCTTTTCATCGAGCTTTTCTTCATCATGTCTAGCATCTGGATGGGACGAGTTTACTACGTCTTTGGGTTTCTGTTCATTGTTCTGATCTTACTCGTGGTGGTTTGTGCCGAAGTGTCTTTGGTGCTAACTTACATGCATCTCTGCGTGGAGGACTGGAAATGGTGGTGGAAATCATTCTTTGCATCCGGTTCAGTTGCCATCTACATCTTCCTCTACTCCGTAAACTATCTCATTTTCGATCTTAAGAGCTTGAGCGGACCGGTCTCGGCTACTCTCTACTTGGGGTATTCTCTCTTCATGGTTCTCGCAATCATGTTCGCAACCGGCACCGTCGGATTCCTTTCTTCTTTCTGGTTTGTGCATTATTTATTCTCTTCGGTAAAGCTGGATTGAAGAAGCTTCTTCAAACACAGTCTTAATGTAAGAATAATAAATTTTCCCAGTTTTGCTTTATTCTCTATTATGGATTTGCATTGTGATTGTATTGGAGGCCGATTTGGCATTTGGGTTGTGCTGGTAAACTATGTGCCGTTAATTAAACTGTTTTATCAATGCTGGCTTCATCCATTATTGATACAAATTAAAAATTTATATGTATTTAAATTTCATTATGAGATATATCGATACTAGAATAATTTTAAAATTTTAATAGGGTAAACTACATCAGCAATCACCGAACTATGGTTTCTTTCCTATTTTGATTACCGAACTATTTTTTTGGCAAAAACATCACTAACGTTATGTTTCCTTTCTATTTTAGTCACCAAATTATTTTTTGACAAAAACATCACTAACGTTATATTTCTTTCCTATTTTGGTCATCGGATGTTAAAAGTTTAACGGTTTTGCTGACGTAGAATTTTATTTTTTAAAATTTTCATGTTATTTCTTCTCTTATCGTAAGTAATATATGTTATTTTATAATATTTCTATTCAAGCTAACAGGATGGCAACACGTGTCACTGCCTATTAGTGGAATAAAAGAAATGAAAAATCAAGCCTCTTATGCAGCTAGAGAAATGGTGACACATGTAACTGCCTAATATGATGGTGACACGTGTAATTGCCTATTAGTTGAATCTCTCTAACTGCATAAGGAGCTTGATTTTTCATTCCTTTTAGTCTACTAATAGGCAGTGACACGTGTCACCATCATATTAGTTTGAATAAAAATATTATAAAATAACATATATTACTTGCGAAGAGAGCGAAGAAATGACATGGAAAATAAAAAATAAAATAACAGTCGATGACCAAAATAGGAAGAAAATATAACGTTAGTGATGTTTTTACGAAAAAAATAGTTCGGTAACTAAAATAGGAAGGAAATATAAAGTTAATGATATTTTTGCCAAAAAAATAATTCGGTGATCAAAATAGGAAAGAAACGATAATTCGGTGACTACTATTTTACCCATTTTAATATTATATAAATAGTAAATTTGGAGTTTACACGCCGGACCAAAAACAAGGTCTATGTTCACACTTAAAAATATTATATTTTTTGTTTCAATATATATATATATATTATTTTTTATTTTCAGTTTTCAATTTCTATTATTTTTAATATTTTAATTCTTAAAATTCAGTGTTTGTGTTTAAATGTTTTTACGTAATAATAGAACTTAAATCATTGTTTTATAAATATTTAATTAATGAAAAATCGAAAACTAATAAAAAAATGTAACAAATACTCTCTCCGTCTCAAAAATAATGTCCATTGTTGACTTTTCACGTAATTTTAAGAAGAAAAAATTTGTGTAAAAAATGTGTGTAAAGTAATTAAAATGACAATTTTATCCTTAAAAAGTTAAAGTTTGCTTTATTGGAAAACTAAAAAGAGGGTAAAAAAATGTGTTTAGTAAAAGTTGTTGAGTTTTTCAAGAGGACAATTTAAATGAGATAATTTTAAAACACAAAATGAACATTATTTTTGAGACAGAAGGAGTATTAAGATGCGAAGAATATGCTTTATATCATAAATAATTCAACGACAACACATTTTTTAAATAGAATGACAACACATTTTTTCTTTTTTTATTTCTATATAGCCGTCGGCGGCACTTTGTGCTGGTTTTCGAACGCCGGTAATAATTTTTGTTCCTTTATTTTATTTCTTTATCTTATAGGTTTTAAATTTAATAATTTTGTTCTTGTGATACGTTTTTCTTTACCTTTTGGTACGTATCCTCTGCCTTTTGGCACGCTTTTCTTCTCTTAATCGGTCATTTGGTCGCTTTCCTATTTATTTTTCTATCAGGGTTGATTTGAAATCGCCACGGTTGATAAGATGACGCTCTTTTGATTATCCTGTAGATCTCCCTGTTTTGGACCCTCGAACTGATTTGGATACGAGCTCAATCATCGCTCTTGTTTGCGATTGAGTTGTGATAATAACCGTGTTGTCAACGTGCCTTATTATTGTAATATGCATTTTTTAATGTTGTTTGTTGTTGGTTTTTACCTTTCATCGTCGAGCTTTGGTGATGTTTTGTATCCATTTTGTTTCGAGTCTTTGAGTTAGGGTTTTTACCTTTTCTTTCTATGGTCCTATTTATGATCTAAAGACGATAGTTTTCGTGTTTTTAGGAATATGTCCGGATCAAGTTTGTTTACCTGACTTGTAAACTCTCATTGTAGTCTTAGATTTTTCCTCTTTTAATAAATCTGACGTACTCATATTAAAAAAATAAAAAAACTGGAGAAAATCCTAAAATATCTCATGTACTAACGTTTAGAGTTTATGAATTTAGTTGAAGTACTTAGATTTAGGGTTTAGAATTTAGTGTCTATGGTTAGAATTTAGGGTTTAGATGATATGGTCCATGTTTTAGGATATTGTTAGGGATTTAGGTTCTAACCTATAAATCCTAGATTCTAACCCTAACCCTAAATTTTAAGCACATAAACCTAAATTTCTAAACCATCAACTAGATCCATAAACCCTAAAATTAATATGCTTGTGAAAACAAAAAGTTTTCGCCTCCAGCGCATGGTATAATTACCTATATGAATATATATTTGTTAAAAATGATAGTATAGCATATAATATCCATGGTATATATAAAAATAGTTGATTGGATTAGTGACGAGTGATTTTAACATCAAATTTATTGAGAAATTATTAATATATTTTTATTTAAAAGGATAACTAATATTAGTTTAAGGAATAACTTTACGGGTAAACTACACCAGTAGTCACCAAAATATTATATTTTTTTGACAAAATTATCACTAACGTTACGTTTTTTTCTTATTTTGATCACCTACCGTTAAAAATTTAACACGGTGATGTTAATGTGGATATTTTTTATTTTTTTCAATTTTCCATGTTATTTTCTCTCTCCTCATAAGCAGCTCATGTGTCATTTTAAATAATTTTATTTGCACCAATAGAATGGTGACATGTGTCACTAGATTTGTCAAATAAAACCAAGAAAAAATTAACTATTCCCGTAGCTTGGAGGACTCGAACCCGAAGACTTTCAGCATACAATCCAAACACCAAACCACGAACTAAGAAACATCTTTGTTAACATTTCACCAACACTTTTATAGAACCTCAAAATGAGATCGAAATACAAATGGAGCGTGGTGGAGCTGCACAAATTGGGATTATTGACTTGTGGATTATGCTGATCAAGTTGTAATGTTCATCCCCTGCTGTGTCATATGCAAGATGTTTGCGTTGGAGTGACTCCTTAACATCATCCATTGTAACAACCGCTGCAAATAAAACTGGTCTCATTTTCTTCAGTTGCCGCCGAATCAAAATCCTTATCGGTCTCTAATCCTATACCTTTCTGTTTCAGTTGATTATTGGCCACTCGAGCATCACCATCAGAATTCGTGGACAAATTCAACAGCGTCATCGTTAACATCGACCCTTATCCCTACGCTCCATTCTCTCTATCATTAACAGCTCTCTTCAAAAGGGTTTCAACATGATGAGGTTTCAAAGGACTCATTGTAAGAAACCTACACCTAGGCAACAATGACGGAATCAAATGAAACAAAGGGTTCTCAATAGTCATCCCCATAAACTCAATGCTTCCATCTTCAATCATAGGCAAGAAAAAATCATGTTGGGATTTATTAAACCTATGAACTGCATTAACAAAACGCACAATTCTCTTATTATTCTTAATTATCATCTTCCTAACTTCATCAACGACATTTCTAACATCCTTAAGAGCACTAGTAACAACTGATAAAGAAACAAATTGATACAAAGACCGTTCTTGAGTTGAATTAAAAATGGATTTAGCAATGCAAGTTTTACCAGTACCAAGAGGACCCCAAAAGATTATGAAAGCTACACTGAGAATGCCAGATGTTGGGACAATTAAAATGAGATCAATAATTCCAGTTTGTACAGCTCAACCACCACTCCATTTGTATTTCGATATAATTTTGAGGTTTTAAAAGAGTAACGTTAAATACGAGTGTTGGTGAAATAGTAACAAAGATGTTGCCTAGCGTAGCGGTTGAGAGTTTGGATCTTCTTCCAAGAATTATTGGGTTTGATAGCTCAAAGCTACTTGAATAGTTAATTTTTTCTTATCATTAAATTTTTAATTGTCAGTGACTAAAATAAGAAAGAAACGTAACGTGGGTGACGATTTTACCGAAAAAAATAATTCGGTGACTAAAATAAAAAAACAATAGTTCAGTGACTAGTTATATAATTTATCCTAATTTTATTTCTACAATAACCTCAAAATAATAATTGTCTATCTTTTCTACTTTTATTAATTTGACTAGTAGTTGTTCAAAATCAACAATGTCGTCTCTCCTTTGTAATTTCATCAATTACCTCTCAAATTTTTGAAGTTATACCAATTTCAGCTTTTGACTATCGTTGACTAACAAAGTCGTCATCACCGATTACACTTTATCATGTCTAACATTTTGTTATTAGGTAATTAACAACGTCTGAGTTAGCACATTCACATGTCATTTTCTTTAATAAATTAATGCCCCATTAAGATGATGACTAGCAAAGTTGTTATCACCTATTATACTTTGCCATGTCTAACATTTTGTTATTCGGTAATTAACGTCTGAGTTAGCACATCCACATGTTATTTCCTTCAATAAATTAATGCCCCCAACGTCTGAGTTAGCACATCCACATGATGACGAGTCAGTTTTAATGATGAGTTAGTTTTGGTGAAGTGACCAGGGTCGTTCCTGAGATTTTAGTGGTCCTAGGGCGAACTTAAAAATTGGGTCCTAAATTAGGAATTTAAATTGCGATTGTGATCGTATATTCGGTCATGTTGTGTTTATCACGGTTGCAGACATAACGTGTAATACCCCAAAAATTTTACTAAGTTATATAAGGGTCATTTAGTACTAAGGTTTTAGCATAAGGCTAACTTAGTGACTAAAATGACAAAAGATAAAAGTTAGTGACCAAAATGAAAAGTTGATAAAAGTTCAGGCACCCAAGTGTAAATTTTCCCAAATATGATTTTTATTTAGTATGAGGATAAATTCGATCAGAATAAGGATTTTGGTAATTGTTTTGGAGGTTAGAATGCAGTAGAAAATATAAATTTTGATCGAATAAAATTGTTAAGCGTGCTCATATTAGAGAAAAGTTTTGGGTGACCTTTTGGGAAGTGTCACATAACAGTATTTTGATTTGTAAAAAGGACTCAGAAGAAGTGGGAAAGATTCGTATAAATGCTTAATGAATGATTTTCAAGAAAGATGCTACCCGATAAAGATTTCGGGTAATTATCGGTATTTTTGGATCGAGTCAAATTTCTAAGTTCGACTTCATTAAATGGAGGATTTCATATGAAAATATGAATTTATTCATGGAATTAGGGAAATATATGATTCCCGGATTAAAGTTGATAGTTCGAGAGAGAGAAAAATCATAAAAGGTGAAAATCGGGGAATTGGATCGAACAAAAATCATAAATAATATTTTATGATTATTTAATGATGATGGCCGGTTGGATTGGAACCAACCTAGTTCAAATGTAATGGGATGGCATAATTTTAAACTAGTTGTAATTTTTATTTAGTTAAAGGGGTATTTTTGGAAAGAAAGAAAAATGAATTTAAAATTCATTTTTCATGAAACATGTGGCAATTTGTAGTTTTATATTATAATTAATATTCAAAAGGATGAACATATAGTTCATCTTTCTTTCTACCTTTCGAAAAGCATAAGAGAATTGGGGAAAAATAAGAAAAAAATTTCTAGTTCAAAATTCAAAGCTTTTAATCAAGAATTCAAGCAAAATTCTTTGAGGTAAAGTGATCTACTCTTCATTCTCTACATTTTGATGTTAAAATTTCATGGAATTATGAAGTTTTAGATTAGGGTTTGAAGAGAGATAAATTAGGGTTTCATGGAAAATTTATGGAATTCAAGTAGTAGATGGTGAATTAAGCTTAGTTGTGATGAAAACAAGCTTGAAATCAAGTTAATTTCATGTCGGAAGTTATAAACCCTAATCTTGAATTTAGGGATTTGTTAGGGTTTTGAGAATTAAGGATGAAAATGGTTAGATTGTGATGTTTGAAGCATTATATTGATGATGGAAGTTCAATTTTGATGTTTGAAGGTCAAATTCCCTTTAGGGATTAATTTGAAAATTTGAAGAAAATTTGGGACTAAATTGTCAAAATTTAATTGATGATGGAAATGAATAGAAAATGATGTTTCAAGCTTGAATTGACAATTTGGGACCAAATTGAATATTTGAAAAAGTTTAGGGACCTATTTGGCTATTTGAAGAAATAAGGGTATGGTTTTGGAAATTTTGTTTTGAATGGAGACTGATCTGTAAATTGTTGAAATTATGATCACATTAGCTTGAATTGATGAAAAAGTACCATTTTGGCAAAAATGAGAAAGTAAGGGATTAAAATGGAAGAATTGAAAATTAAGGCATGAATAGTTGCCAAATGTTCAAAATGGTCACTTAGGACCCAAAATGAGATACATGGCAAACATTAGTATTTTATTTGGCAATGTTAGACTCGAATTAAGTAAGTGTATAATAATAAGTATATTCGATTGATTTCTACAGTTACAAGAAATAATGGGGAAGGTACAAATATTCAAGGAAATGAAAAGATTAATGGGTAAGCTTAGTGAGACAAGATAATAAATGGCCCAGGTGAGTGCATTTATATGTTTTGAAATGTATTTTAGTAAACTTTTATAAATTTTATTTATTTGATTTTATTAAAATGATAACATGGTTTTTCTATAAGTTATATGATGATTCAGAGGCAAATGAAAAAAAGTTAGTACATGTTAGGGTATGAATTGCTCTAATATGTTTTATTTTGATAAGTTTTATTATTGAATAATGGTGATATATGAATCATTTATCAAATGATAATTTACAAGTAAATTATATGAAATTATTTGCCCAAGTTTATGATAGAGAGTTACAGTATAGTGGCATGCCATTAGAGGTCTAGCAGTCAAGGACTGCAGTATAGCTATACACCGATCTTCGGATCTATACGTTTTCGGCACTTATGTGTCTATATGTTTCCGGCACTTTATGTGTCTATATGTTATCGTCACTTCGGTGACTAGTACTCAAGGAGTACCGACCTTACATACTTTAGTTTCTCTTTATACAAATTCTTGGGCTAATTATAAAGTAAATGTATATGAAATTCACCATTTCTTATATGTGATTGTTTATAAGTATATGAAAGATTTGATATGATTTTGCTTAACTATGTTTTCATTTATTTCGATACTTATTTTATGATTATTTATAATGTCTCACTAAGTTATACTTAGCGTGCGATTGTTTCACGCGTAGGAAAAGAGAAGCGTTGAGAATAAAGAGCATTAGCGAACACCATCTATCGAAAACAGGTACATCAGTATCAGTAATATAATTTTTATGTTGTTTGATATTTACTAGTCGGCATGTATAGTAAAATGTAAAGCTTGCTATGATATGAATCGTATTTTATTTAGAATCTGAATGATTTTAAATTTGGCATATTTATTATTTATATGCTAATGGATCAAACTGTTAAGTTGCTGCCTGAATCTAGGTTCAAAATTGAATGTGAAATTGTTAAGTTTAAATTTTACGCGATTAACTATTTTTACAGTCAAAAAAATAAGATTTTCTTAATATTAAATAATTATTTTACAAGTATCATGTGACATCCCTAACTCTTATTCAGCGATGAATACGGGAAAATGGGTGTTACATAACGAATGTTATTTCTATCACTGCGAGTATCACAGTTGTGAAAATTTTTAGTAACATATGCTATTATGTACATAACGGTTGCAGGTATTGTAGTTTTGGATGGTGTCTCTACCGCTATATAACGATCTCTGTTGCGGTTACATACCCCTATTTAAATACATGTCTATAATATCAAATATTTTAAAAAAATTAAAAGTGCATCTATAATAACAAGTATTGAAAAAAATAAGTGTATGCTCATAATAATAAGTAGGGAGAAAAAAAGGTTCTCTAATAACAAGTATTAATAAATTTAATTTTAATATTTGTTATTACGAACATATTCTTAAAAATTAATTATTTTAATACTTATTATTAGGGGCCCAATTTTCCCTAATATTTATTAATATGAGCATACTCTTACGATTTAATTTTTTTAATACTTGTTATTGTGCCCTTAAAATTTATCCAGCTATATATATATGTTCATCATTGAGTTCTTTTTTTTCATCCACCCGTAAAAGCTAAGAACTATATTTTTAATTTTATTGAGCATGAGCCTTGGGTGGGGGGGCCCCTGGCGGGCGCCCCTATTGCCCTGGCCTAGGGACGGCACTGGACGTGACAATACAATTGATGTGAATTTTTTTGAAAAAAATTATAATTTAAAATAATTAATTTATTATAAAACCCTCTTTTCATGTTTCTAAATTATCAAAATTAACTTGTCATCGTTGACATGCCAAGTCAATTAACGATAATAGCTGATGTGAAAGTAAATACCAACGCAAAACGCATAATTTAACACCTTTATTAGTTAACGACGGATAGATGGTGGTATTGATGAAATTCATGAAGTTCAAAGGTTAAACGAATGCAACTACAAAGAAAATATAATTTTTTCAATTTTGAAAGACCACGGTGACTTAATTGATAGAATAAAAAATATTAATTTTAACTACTACTTCGACAAAATTACTCCTTAAATCATTAATATTGTTATAAGTTATTTTTATCATTCCATAATTTTATATAATCGTTAAATAAAATAATTCAAAATTTTATTTTAAAATTGTACACAAATCATTAAATTCATAAATACTCCATTGACAATATGATATAAATACACAACAAACAAATTTAAAGAGAATGGGAAATAATACGGATGGTATCATATTTTGAAAATAAAAAATAGGAACACAATATTATGGTCTTTTCTCGCTCAGTACTACTATTGATAATTTTATTATAATTAGAAAATAAAAGCTCACTTTTTAAACAAATTATATATACATAAGCCTCAAGTTATTTAAGTTGATTATTTGGGATTATTCTTTCAAAAAAATGATTATTTGGGATTATCCTGTTTGCATTTGCATGCCTGCGAAGATTATGGCTTAATTATAAAATAAGTGTCTAAACTATGCCTCTTTTTTGTAATAGGTGCCTAAAGTATTTTTTAGCTGAAATAGGTGTTTAAAGTTTTATTTTTGGTTGAAATGGGTGCTTAAAGTATTTTTTTGCTAAAATAAGTGCTTAAATTTTTATTTTTAGTTGAAATAGGTGCCCAAAAAAGTACTAAAATTGACTTTAAAACAAGTTAAAAATGAAAGTTTAGGCACCTATTTTACCCAAAAAATAGTTTAAGCACCTGTTTCAGTTAAAATAAAAGTTTAAGCACATATTTCAAACAAAAAAATATTTTAGACATTTAGTACAAAAAAGATACATAGTTTGAGCACTTATTTTATAGTTTAGCGAGATTGTTACCAAACTACCTATAGAAACCAAATGAATCTTTCTTCTTCAAGTTCCTTCAACGAATTCATCTCTATCTCAGTCAAAAAATTTCAAGAAAGGTAAATTTTGATCATAACCCAGAAATTTATTTTTCATGAATTTTAACTTGATGGTCACAAGAAATGAGTAATTATCAGAAACAGACGAGTTTCATCGAGTTTTCATACATACATACATACATACATGAACTTTAAATGAATGAATATTATATTTCCATGGCAGGTGCTTGTGTGATGAACACTTTGGAACACCATTTTTCTACCTTTTGAAGACCATGTGGGGAGGTTGTTTTATCTTCAGTCAACCACATTAAAACCAAAGTTTAAATCCTTCAACAAAAGCAAAAGACAGTTGTGAAAAAGTGAAGGGATTTGCCCTTTTTATTTCCTCTGGTTTTGGTGTCCCTAAGAGGGGTAAAAAGGGCAAAGCTTTCAACCATGGCTGCCGGAGTTTTAGCTCCGACCGGGGTGGCCAAGGAGAGAGCAGAGCTGTACCAAGGAAGGGTTACTTTGTATGTGATCATTGCTTGCATTGTTGCTGCTGTTGGAGGATCAATTTTTGGATACGACATTGGAATTTCATGTACTTTGTCTCTTTCTGCAAATAGATAAGAAATTTTGTTTAGATTGTTGTTGTATTATGTTTTCAATCGAGAATTTGCATTTTGGGGGGCTGGAAATTAAACCAGAATTGTTCTGTTTCACTCTGTTTGAGCTCTATAAGGGATTCAATTTGTATGAGAATTTGTATTACCTGGAAAGTTCATTGACAATCAAAAAAAGGCTTATGAAATTTTGTGTTACTGATGTAGTTTTCGACCTTCTAACGATGATTTACAGGCGGAGTGACATCCGTGGATGGATTCCTTCAAGAATTCTTCCATTCAGTGTACATAAGCAAGCAACATGCACATGAAAACAACTACTGCAAGTATGATAACCAAGGGCTCGCAGCGTTTACGTCTTCGTTATACTTTGCCGGTTAGTTGCATCCTTGGTGGCGTCTCCTGTGATTAGGAAGCACGGCGGTCGCGCAAGTATAATTTGTGGGGGACTTAGCTTTCTTGTTGGAGCAAGTGTCAATGCCGGAGCTCAAAATCTTGCAATGCTACTTTTCGGTCGAATCATGATCGGTGTTGGGATAGGATTCGGAAACCAGGTAATAGCCTTGTTTTATGATCTTCCTGTAATGACCAATGTGTAGCTTGTTTTACTCGATCTATGTGATTTATCATTTAACTGTATAATATAGTTTGGTAGATATTTCTGAGTCTTTCTTTTTCCATGCTTATTATGAAGGCTGTTCCGTTATATCTGTCGGAAATGGCACCGACTCATCTTCGAGGAGCCCTCAACATGATGTTTCAAGTAGCAACTACATTCAGGATCTTTACGGCAAACATGGTAAATTACGGAACCCAAAAGCTCGAGCCATGGGGATGGAGGCTGTCTCTAGGCCTAGCAGCAATACCAGCCCTTATAATGACAGTGGGAGGATTCCTTCTTCCCGAGACACCAAACAGCTTAATCGAAAGGGGATCGAAAGAACGAGGCAGAAAAGTCCTAGAGAGGATTAGAGGGACTGGTAACGTCGATGCCAAGTTCGAAGACATGGTAGATGCTAGCGAGTTGGCAAATTCAATCAAGCATCCCTTCAGAAACATCCTTAAGAAAAGGAACAGACCGCAACTAGTGATGGCGATCTGCATGCCGGCATTCCAGATCGTAACAGGCATAAACTCCATCCTGTTTTACTCTCCCGTGTTGTTCCAAAGCATGGGATTCGGAGGGAATGCCTCGCTCTACTCTTCAGCTCTCACAGGAGCAATTCTTGCCGGTTCTACATTCATTTCCATCGCCTTAGTCGATCGATTGGGTCGAAGAGTCTTACTCATCAGCGGCGGAATACAAATGATAACATGTCAGGTTATAATTTCCATAATCTTGGGGTTGAAATTCGGGAACAACCAAGAACTATCAAAGGGCTACTCAATATTGGTTGACTGTGATATGTCTCTTCATTCTAGCATTTGGATGGTCATGGGGTCCATTAGGATGGACCCTGCCAAGTGAGATATTCCCCTTGGAAACAAGATCTGCAGGGCAAAGCCTTACGGTTGCTGTAAATCTTCTCTTTACTTTCATCATTGCTCAGTGTTTCCTCGCCATGCTTTGCCATTTCAAGTTCAGGATCTTCCTGTTCTTCGCCGGATGGACCATGGTAATGACCGTCTTCGTTTACTTTTTCTTGCCCGAAACCAAGGGAGTCCCCATTGAAGAAATGATATTTCTGTGGAAAAAACATTGGTTCTGGAGAAAGATTATCCTTGAATATCCCGAACTCGAACAAGATCAGACTGTTTAGAAACACAAACAAGAGTCTCTATGAGTACTTGTTTGTGACGTTTGTGTTGTATCCATAACTAGACTTGTTGAAGAGCCAGATCGGATCAGATCAGACTGATCTAAATTAGAGAAAATCATATTCAAGATCCGGCTCTTAAACATGTCTAATTATAATAGTCTTTGATAATTACTGATAATGTTCAGTTCAATCATCAAGATATCATATATATCAATTTGCTATTTGATTCAAACTCAGGTTACAAGGGATCCAATATCTGCAACTACACTAAAGTTTTCTGTTCCCCGTCTACTAAAACCGTCATCGGCATTGATCTGAATCACCGAGACCTTGCCGGAGCTAACACTCCTCTCAGATCAACTCAAACAGATTCTCTTGGAAGGCCCCTTGGAGTTTCAAGAAAAGGAAGCAGCTTTTTGAGCTAGACCGAAGCGATAATCGCTTTGCGGGGAAGTTTCTTTGCGCTGTTCTTCATTTGACAAGCCTTAAGTTCAGTGAATTTGAAGGGAAGATGATACCCAAAGCTCTCTTTGATAAAGATGTTGATGCCATATTCCATACACCATAACCGGTTTGCTTTCGAACTTCCCGATAACCCGGGAAACTCGCCTGTATCAGCTATTGTTCTAGCCAACAATAGGTTCCAAGGATGTGCACCAGTGAACCGAAGTAACTTCATGTCATATACTCTAAATGAAATGATTCTGATGAACAATAGCCAACCATAGCCAGCTGCAGAATCAACTTTACCAGGGCAAAATTGTGGACTCCAATCCAACATGGTTGAGCATTAATCTCACATTAAAAAAAGAAAATAGTTCTTTTTTGGCCAGAAAGAAACAAATCCAATAAACATGAAGCAAACATACAATATAAACTGTACCACAAAATACAACAGGGAGAAAACAACCTCGGCAACCATCGGAAGGAGACACCACCGCTCAACGGAAGCCAAGAATCATTCTTAGTCAAATAGTTCCTTCAGTGAGAGCTCAAAGGACTCAGACAAACCTTCCCAAAAAGTAAACTCAGGAACCTAATCAACAATGAACCACTTGAAGAAAACTCAGGACCGTCAGAGAGCAACCGTGCCATAGCTCGGCACCAAAGCTATTGAGCCAAAGAGAGGGACCGACTAATAATAATGACTCATTACGTTTACACATCCTATTAAACATGTCAAATATAACGACTCCATTACATTTGGACATATATTACAATACAACACTTAAAAATTAAATCTTAAAATGAGGAAGGACTAGACTGCCATCTCTTCCATTTAGCCTGAAATATGGAAAATATTGATAGAAGCTTGTTCCTTTGTATATGACAGGATTCTCCGCCGACACAAGTTGCTCCGCCGGTCCATATGGTTTATCCCTAAGAGCAGCTGGCGGAGCAAAGAAACATGGTACTGAGGTTCTTGGACCCACTTTTCGAGCTAATACTCTATGCTTTACGCTTTTAAACTTGTCATTCGATACAATCTACAAAACAATTACTCCATATAGAATCTTCATTAGAATGCATATATATTATATAGATATGCTATATCATTGGAAATTTATAAATCTTTTACTCCCTTCGTCTCATTTAAAACGTTTATAGTTGACTTTTCACATAATTTTAGGAAAAAAAATTGTGTAAGAAAGATGATGTAAAATAATTGAAACGACAATTTTATCCTTGAAAAGTTAAATTTTGTTTTGTTGAGAAACTAAAAAAAGGTATAAAGAGAAATATGCCTTTTAAAAGTTGTTAATTTTTTCAATGAGACATTTTAAGTAGGACAATTTTAAAATAGAAAATGAACATATTGAGTGAGACAAAAAAGTATATATTATCTATATTTATTAGTATATTTAATTATATTGTCATATATATTATATACTCCATATATATTAGTGTGTGTATGTATTTTTATTTTCGAAAATAAAAAATATGAAAATAATGAAAAGGTAGTTCTAGTTATTAGGTTTAATTTTGTCCATAATTTTGTTTTTGTCTATTATAATCGTTGTTTTTGTTGTTATCATAGATCTTTATTTTTTAATTAAATAATATTTTAAATTAATAAAATTCGATCTTAATGATAAAGGATGATATGTTTCTACTAGACGAGCAAAATTCGAGTAATCTAATATACAATAGTTTGTGAATTTATCTAAAATTAAAATCAAACTAAGATATTAACGACGACAAAAACAAGAGAGACCAGTGAAAGTCGTGCCCCCACAAGGTTTTAAAAAAATAAAATTTAGTCTATCTTAAAAAAAATTAAAAATTAATCCATAATTTTTAAAAGCTCTCAAAATTTCAAAAAAAAAACAATTAGACAACATTGTTAGACTTCTTTTAAAAACTTAAATTAAACCTTCAATTTAAAAAATAATTTTGAAAGTTTTAAATTAAAAAAAAAACTCTCACAAATTTCAGTCACAAGATGTTAAGATATCCACTTGAGAATACATATATACTTCACATGTCACAAAAATTCACTTATTTTGTATTTTAAAATTATCTCATTTAAATTGTTCTTTTAAAAAAAATTAACTTTTACTATACACATTTCTTTTTGTACCATCCTTTTAGTTTTTTAAAAAAACAAAATTTAATTTCTTACATTTAAAATTAAAATTTTAATTATTTTACAATACATTTCTTACCCAACTTTTTTTTTTAAATAACGTGAAAAATTAACGAGGAAAAGTTTTAATGAACGGAGGGAGTATAATAATAAACCCTAATTTTTTCTTTCTAAAGATCATACAAAGTATGTGTGTAAATACCTGCAAAAGGTCACCAACGTTGACGGTTAGATATCCATGACGATAAGGCACATCAACCCACTGATTCTGATGAAGAACTTGGAGTCCATCGATATCAGATTCCAAAAGTACGGTTAGAAAGCCTAAGGTCAGCTCCGGCTGAGGACACGACGGATAGTAATGAAATGCGATAAGAGCACCGTTCATGCCTCCGCTGCTCGCCAAGTAATCTCTCCTTAACCCTAAAGCCTCCGATAACAATTCCGATAACGTCTCCTTCAGTTCCACCATATGTTTCATTTATTCACTCGTTACGTTCCTGAAAAAAAAAACAGCAATTATATAAATCGAGCGAATTCATAATTTGAATTTTGAAATTGACGCAATTAATGTTGATCATCTTCAACCTGCAGACTTCGGGTATAGATAGTTCGTTTAATTCTCCGTCTGGGAATTCAATTGATACAGTATCTCTCCACGCTGCCACTTTCATATTATAATCGAAGACCTTTTGGTTAATTTCGTTACTCGTACACCATGCTTTCTTCAGCTCTTGAGGTTGTTCATGGAATCGACGGACGGAGTCCAACATGTTGTCCATTAAGTTGATCGGAATTCCGTGATTGAAGATCCGGAAGAAGCCCCACGTTTGAGCTGCGTCGCGTATGGCGTCCACGATTTCGGTTCTGCGTAGGTCGGTCGCGATGCTTTCCAGGTCTATCACCGGAATCTGAAGCTGCGGAGTTGAAGCGGCGTCTGACGAAGCGTTTGGTGAAGAAGTCGCTGGCGGATTGATGAAGAAACTGGGAACGTCGGTGATTCCGGAATCGATTAGGCCTTTAACTCCCGTCCAAGATTGGTAGAAAGCCTTCATTTCCTTGGCACGGCTATCATCATCTTCAGCTTGTAGCTCGACTTCCATATTCTGGTTTAAGCAATAGAAATTGTTGTACATACCTGTATATGTTGAAAGCTGCTTTATATGGAGGGAAAAGGGTAAAAGAGGAATATAAATTCTTAACACTTTTTTTTTATATATTTTTATTTATGTCCCGTTAAAAAAAATAAATTCAGAGTTAAATTTAATATTAGAGTTTATGATTTGAGTTGGGGAAAGTATATTTTTTAGAGTTTAAAATTTAGAGTTAAGATTTAAACTTGAGTAGAACTTAAAAATTAAATTTTTAGTATTGTGACATAAAAAAACACTGAAAAAGAGTAAAAAAATTTGTTCGTAAAACATACTCTTGTCGTTTAATTATAAAATTAATAGCAAACATGTTTTTTTAAATAACAATTAAACTATTCAATTTAAATTTTATACGTGCCATTTTTTCCTTAAAATTAAAATGGTGATTTGGTATAATAATAATTTTAGTCTTAAGTAGGGCTGTAAACAAACAAAACGTTTAGCGAATCGTTCGTGAACCGTTTAGCGGAAAGTTCATTTATGTTCATTTATTTATTAAACGGACGAACATGAATAAGATTTCATGTTCGTTTAATTAAATGAACGAACACGAACAAAAGGTTCGTTCATTCATTTACATTCGCGACGTTTGGTAATCTGTTCATTTATGTTTGTTTAAACTTATCCATTTATATTTATTGTTTTTCATAAAAAAGTATTATATTTTTTAAAAAATAAATTTATTCACATATGTTCGTTCGTTTATATTCATTTAAATTTATTCACATATGTCCTTTTATGTTCGTTCATTTACGTTCATTCGTTAAAATGATAAACGAACGTAAATGAACAAGCTACATTCTTGAACAAACGAACACGAATAAGAATTTGTGTTTGTTTAATTGCTCGTGTTCGTTCATTTGTTCGGTTAAAATTAAATAAACAAACATGAACATACCTCGTTTGTGTTCGTTCGGTTCGTTTATAGGCCTAGTCTCAATATTTATATGTTCTATTAATTTGGTCCTAATTCAAAATAATTCAATAAATATAGCCTTCATATTTAAAGATTTCATTATTGAAGTGATTGTGTCTACTAGTAAATGATGTTAAGGTCATTATGAGTATATCAGTTGTTCAGTAGTAAAGTGAGTGTGTTTGTCGAGCTATTACATCTGTCGATATCATGCTAATGGACAGTAACATGGACTGAGGTAAATGGTTAGAGAGTGCATTTTTAAAATTTTTAAATAGCAAACGTTAAATTTATTGAATTATTTTTAAACTATAACCAAATTTATAAAGTGTAAAAGTTTTAGAGGGTATGGTTGTAAGACTAATGTTATATCATTTAATATTTTAATTTTAACGGTAAAGTAACTTGATTGTAATAAAATTTTAATCAAATAATTTTTTAACAATATGTCTGCTGAATTTTATTAGAAATTAAAATAGAAAAACAGTCCAAAAGAAATGAAATTGTAGCAGAAAAACAAAAACATAATTAATCTAAATTGAAAAAAACTAGAAAATGAAACATTAGATCAGCAAAACTCCTCCAGTGAGCTATAAAACAGTGCTAAATATGAAACACTGAAAAAATCAAAGCAGAGAGCAAGACTTCTTGATTCTTGTCTCTATCCACCTACACGCTTCAGGCTTGAAATATGAGTGGTGTGCAAAATAATCAATTTTAGAGGTTGCTTCGTAAAACAGATCTAACTGCATCGACAAATGAACAACAAAAAAGGATCAAACTACTGAAGACCACCGATAATCCGCAAATCAGAGCCAAACATCGTGAAAAACGTATCCACAAACGTAGATCTAACACAATGGTAGACAATAACATGTCAGAAGACAGAAAAATGTGCCACAAGAAAGAGAAAATTTGTGCTACAAAACAATTAAAAACTAAAAAATCAAAAATATAAAAATAAAAATTTAATATAAAAATAAGAAAAAAAATTATTGAAGGTAGCGAGCAACATTAAAACCAATGTCACCGTCGATGAATCAAAAATAATTTTAATCAAATAATTAAATTAATATTTTTAAAAGAAATGTGATATATTTATTACTAAATTTATATTTTTTTGCTAAAAGGGGTTTTTTTTGCCCCGAGTTCGACCCAAATTAGCAATGTCGCTCCTCGCGCGAAAACACATTCAATTAGGTCCTTTAATTCGCATATTGCAGCAAATTATCCCCTTGACCAACGTTGACCGTTATAGTGCTGACGTGGTAGTTAACGGTGCTGATGTGGTAGTCAACTGTGCTGACGTGGTGGTCAATTGTGCTGAAATGGTGGTCAATTGTGCTGAAATGGTGGTCAACTATGCTGATGTGGCAATGCAAATGTGATGATAACGTGACAGAGAGGCTGAATTGATTTTTTAAACTGAATTCGATGGCATAATTAAATTTTTTGCCTAGTTCAGGGGCATAATTCATTTTAATTGAAAGTTTGATAACTTACTTAATCTTTAAGCTAAAAATAATAAATTACTATAAATTTGAAAATATTTAAATACTCATAAAATATTAAAAAATAAAAATACTATAATGAATTTAAAAATTAAGGAAAAAATAAATTAAAAATATGAAAATTTATAAATATAAAAACTCAAAATTTTAAAATATTTATAAACTATCGAAAAAGTCTTCGACTATTTCTGACTATTTTAAGCCTACTAATATTCATTGAGCATATTTTCAATAGAATCATCATTGTATAAAAGAAAAAAACTTTTCCTTCGTTTTTTACATTAAATATTAATGAGCATCAATTTGATGTAGAAAAACAAAAAAATGAGTTTTGTAGTTACTTTAATACAAGATTGATTTCACCGAAAATTTGTTTAACGAATTGTAATACTCAGACTGACGAAGTCAGAGACTTTTTCTATAAAAGTGTTCGATTTGTAATACTTTATAAACATTTTAAAATTTTTATATTTATATTTTATCATTTTTAATCTCTAATACATTTTATTTTCTTATATTAATTTTTATTTTCAATAATTTTTTAAAATATTTTATTTATTTTTATTAAGTTTATGGATTTTTATAAAATTGAAGAATATTTTGATTTTTTTGTGAGAGTTCTCACTTTGCTTATTTTAAAATTATCAGGAACTCAAAGGATATTTACATCAATTTTTTAATAAATATGTGAAAGTTCAACTTGAAGAACTAAATTATTTATCTAATTTTATTCAAAAACTAAATAAATTGATTAAATTAACTTAAAATTTAAATAAATTATTTATCCATTTTTTAAATTTTAATAATTTCTTAAATTCTTATTTTTTAGCTTAAATATTAAGGAAGTTATCAAATTTTCAAGTAAAATGAATTGTGCCCCTAAACTCGACAAAAATTCAATTATACTCTCGAATTCGGTTTAAAAAATCAATTTAGTCCCTCTGTCACTTCATCATCACACGTGCATTGCCACGTCAGCATCATGGATAGCCACATCAGCATAGTTGACTGTTACGCCAACACAGTTAATTGCCATATCCGCACCGTTAACTACCACGTCAGTATTGTAATAGTCAACGTTGATCAATGTACTAATTTATTATAATTTATATATTAAAAGATCTAATTGAATAAATTTTCGTATGAGAGGCGACATTATTAATATTCTAAATATTTATAATTAAGTACTTAACTCTTAACGTCACTTAACAGAATCTTTCTTGTTATTTTTATGAAAAAAATACAACCTTATTAATGTTCTAAATATTTAACGTTGCAAGATTCCCTGAACGCGAGGACATGGGTGTCATAATTATGTTCACAGTGGAATAATTACTATTACTTTGTGTGGAAATTAGAAATCTCTCTTTTCAACCAAAATGGAAGAGATTTGCAGAATGAATGATGGTTCTTTCTGTTCATGCTTTTGATTTTGGTGAGGGTGTATAAGGTTCGGTTTCGATTAAATTTGATATATTATTTTAGTAATTATCGGTTTTCGGTTCGATTAATTTTAGTTTTTAATTTTTTATATTAACGTTAGTTTTTGAAATTTTATAATTTATTTTGACAAAATAGCTTTATTTGATAATTTTTAAACATTAAAAAGTTAGAATTTTAAAGTATTTTTCATAAATATTTATTAAAATTTTAATTTTTTAAGTAAAAAATAATAATTAAAAATACATCTATAGTATTTTAAGTATAAAATATTTATTTTTATATTATAAAAATAATTATAAATTAAATAAAAAATTAAATTCGATTAACCACAATTCGTAAACTTATGAACTATAAACTGTTTAAACGCCTCGATTCGAATCAATTTTGATTTTTCGGTTAACCATACTCAGCCCTAATTTAAACACCGAAAAACTTTAAACAGTGGCGTTTCCAGGCATGCACGTGGAGGGACCCTTTCTGAATCAAAATACAGAGGAGTCAAAAATACAATATGTAAATATAAGCTTATAAAAATGTTGAACTAAAAAATTTATCAAATGGATAACGTTTGTTTTATGTTAAATTGAATAATATTTTAGGTTAAAATCGAAAATATTATATATTGTAATAAATTATGTAAAAAATATTTTTTCCGTCCTATTTAATATATTATTTTCGTGTTTTGAAATTATCTCATTAAAAACAATAATTTTTATAAGGTATATTTCTCTTTCTATTTTTTTTAGTTTTTTAACAAAATAAAATTTAATTTTTTAAGGATAAAATTATTGTTTCAATTAGTTCACATCACACCTATTACATAAACTTTTTCTTCTTAAAACTGCGTGAAAAGTAACAAGAGACATATTGAGTGGGACGGAGGAAGTAAAGTTTTAAAAGTTTAAGAATTAACTTAGAAATTATTCAATTTTATTAGCGTGTCACGTCATCAAATTAATCGAGATAAACGGAAGTTAACGGTTGGTGACCAAAACGGTAATGGTCGTAAACATAAGTATCAAAATATTTTTTTTAATTGGGTGACAAAAATAGAATACGGCCTAAATATAAGTGTATATGGTGAAATTTACCCATTAATAAATTCTTTCACTCTATCCATGATGATTTATTAATTTAAATTTTGATAAATATATTTCTATTTAAATAAAATATCTTTTACGAACAAAGGAATTGAAAATATTTATTTATATAAATTGTTTTTTTAAGAAGAAAGAAAGTAAAACAATGGGGGAAATCTAACATGAAATGGAGGTAATGGACTCTTTTGGAGCTAATGGTCATGGACTTTGACAAACTAGCATGGAACATGCTCACCTTGTATTTAATTAAAGCCCAGTTTGACATTGTTTTTAAATAATGCGGTGAAAAAATAATATTAAAAAGTAATTTTAGATTATTTAGTCTAAAATAAGAGTGTTTTATATTGTGTCAAAAAATATTTTTAAATTGATAAAATGTTTATTTTAAGTATTTTTTTTAAAATATAAAAGGATTGATGATATAAAAGAAAATATATAACTAAATTTACTTAAAAATACTTTTTAAAAAACTAAAAAAAACTATAAATTTAAGCTTTTTAAAAATTATTTTTCCAACCAAACTGAAAAGTACATTTAGCCGTAAAAACTATCTATTTTTTAGTACTCTTGATCTCAAACTAAATTTTTGCTTCAAAAGTTGATTTGGAAAATCACTTTTTTTGAAAAATAATACAAAACAAGGCTTAAAATTAATTGTATTTTGGAATAAAATTTAAAATTATTTTAATTGTACAAATAAGGTCATTTTTTTATTTTGAAAACACTTTTTTTAATATAAAGCCCGAATCATTTCACGATTTTTATGTCGACCCGTTATGGAAATGATTTTTCACAACTAAAAAGGTGGATGGCAATATTATTCATGATCTTGATTAATAAAAATTATTAATTTTATAATTTTTTATGTTATCATTTTATCAAGTAAATCTTCACTTATATTTATTGTAAATTAAAATAAAAACACTTTTTACCAAGTAAACTTTTTATCAAGTGAAGATTAACTTTGTAAAAAGATGATATGAAAAAAATAATGAAATGAATAATTTTTATTGGTTGAAATCGTAAATAGCGTGACGAGCAGGACATGATATAATTTCTCATCTTCAGCGGCGGAGTTCGTAGTCTCCATTATCTTGGGGTTGAAATTCGGGAGCTAGGCCTGTAAACGAACCGAACGAACACGAACCGAACCGAACGAACACGAACAAGGGTGTTCATGTTCGTTCATTTAACTTTAACCGAACAAATGAATGAGCACGAACATAAACGAACATAAAATTTATTGTTAGTGTTCGTTCGTTAAAATGATAAACAAACACAAATGGACATAAACGAACATAAATAACATATATAATATGTTAAATATTTAATATTTTGGGTTAATTTGATTAATTCAGTTAATTAACCGATTTTAAACCAAATTAATCGATAATTGAAATTTGAAAAAACTCATAATCATTAGCCAAAACCTAAAATTATCTAACAGATTAACCAATTTTGTTTTGGTTCGGTCGGTTAGTTCGTTTTAACCGAACAATCAACACCCCTAGCCGATAATAAAAAGTTTTAACGAGTCATAAAATAGGACTTGTCAACTTGAATAAGTCGAATTTTTTTGACAAGACTCGATCTAATGCTCTTCCCTAGACATATGTAAATAAATTTAGACGAACATAAAAGAACAAACATAAACAAACGAACTAACATAAATGAACAAAAGCGAACGAACATAAACGAACGGATTACCGAGCGTTCACGAACATAGATGAACAAATGAGTTCTTTGTTCGTGTTCGTTCATTTAATTAAACGAACAAAAAATCTTGTTCATGTTCGTTCGTAAACGAACATAAACGAATTTTCCGTCGAACTATTCATGCACGGTTCGCTGCACGTTCGGTTTGTTTATAGCCCTATCGGAAACAACCAAGAACTATCAAAAGGCTACTCAATATTGGTTGTGATTGTGATACGTCTCTTTGTTGAAGCATTTGGATGGTCATGGGGTCCATTAGGGTGAACCGTGCCAAGTGAGATATCCCCTTGGAAACAAGGTCTGCAGGGCAAAGCATTACGGTTGCTGTAAATCTTCTCTTTACTTTCATCATTGCTCAGTGTTTCCTCGCCATGCTTTGCCATTTCAAGTTCGGGATCTTTCTGTTCTTCGCCGGTTGAATCACTGTAAAGACCGTCTTCGTGTACATTTTCTTCCTAAAACCAAGGGAGTTCCCATTGAAGAAATGATATTTCTGTGGAGAAAACATTGGTTCTGGAAAAAGATTATCCTTGATTATCCTGAAGTAGTTGAACAAGATTACATTGTTTAGAAACACAAACAAGAATTTCCTATGAGTACTTGTTTGTGACGTTTGTGTCGACTCGGATCACACTAATCTAGATTAGAGAAACTCATATTCAATATCCGGTTTTTAAACAAGTCTAATTATAATATACTTTGATAATTACTGATAATGTTCAGTTCAATCATCAAGATATCATATATATCAATTTGCTATTTGATTCAAACTCAGGTTACACAAATTAGACATGAGCTCATACTACAGATTTGAACTCCACCAGTTCAGGTCTGGAGGCGAGTTTGAGTCAGTCCCTTGGGCCTTGACAGGCTTGGGAGTGCCTACCTTGCCTTACAAGTCACAAGCATTGAAGCAATGCCATTACTTTATATCCTTTGACCTGACATCCAATTGCATAGGATCCAATATCTGCAACTACACTAAAGTTTTCTGTTCCCCATCTACTAAAACCGTCACCGGCATTGATCTGAATCACCGAGACCTTGCCGGAGCTAACACTCCTCTCAGATCAACTCAAACAGATTCTCTTGGAAGGCCCCTTGGAGTTTCAAAAAAAGAAAGCAGCTTTTTGAGCTAGACCGAAGCGATAATCGCTTTGCGGGGAAGTTTCCTTGCGCTGTTCTTCATTTGACAAGCCTTAAGTTCAGTGAATTTGAAGTAAGATGATACCCAAAGCTCTCTTTGATAAAGATGTTGATGCCATATTCCATAACCGGCCGGTTTGCTTTTGAACCTCCCGATAACCCGGGAAACTCACCTGTATTAGCTATTGTTATAGCCGATAATAGGTTCCAAGGATGTGCACCAGTGAGCCGAAATACCATGTCAAATACTCTAAAGGAAGTGATTCTAATGAACAATAGCCAACCATAGACAGTTGCAGAATCAACTTCACCAGGACAACATTTTGGACTCCAATCCAACATGGCTAAGCATTAATCTCACATTAAAAAAGGAAAATATTTCTTTTTCGGTCAGAAATAAACAAATCCATTAAACATGAAGCAAACATACAACATAAACTGTGCCACAAAATACAACAGGGAGAAAACAACCTCGACAACCATCGGAACGAGCCACCGCCGCTGAACGGAAGCCAAGAATCATTCTTAGTCAAATAGTTCCTTCAGTGAGAGTTCAATGGACTCAGACAAATCTTCCCAAAAAGTAAACTCATGAACCTAATCAACAGAGAACCACTTGAAGAAAACTCAGGACCGTCAGAGAGCAACCGTGCCATAGCTCGGCACCAAAGCTATTGAGCCAAAGAGAGGGACAGACTAATAATAATGACTCCATTAAGTTTGCACATTCACCTTCTATCAAACATATCAAATATAACGACTCCATTACATTTGGACATATATTACAATACAACACTTAAAAATTAAATCTTAAAATGAGTAAGGACTAGACTGCCATCTCTTCCATTAGGCCTGTAAAATGATAAATATTGATGGAAGCTTGTCCCTTTATAAATGGCTGGATTCTCCGCCGACACAAGTTGCTCCGCCGGTCCATATGGTTTATCCCTAAGAGCAGCTGTCGGAGCAAAGAAACATGGTACCGAGGTTCTTGGACCCACTCTTCCAGCTAATACTCTATGCTTTAAACTTGTCATTCGATACAATCTACAAAACAATTACTCCATATAGAATCTTCATTAGAATGAATATATATTATGGATAATTACTTGATACAATGACGTGAAATTTTTTATTTTCTACAAGCGCCTTAATTTTAATATTTACAAACTCGGTTTAGGGTGTAGAATTTAAGAGTTGTTTAGCATGTTAGAATTTAGTGATTGTAAATAGAATTTGAGGTTTAAGGTTATAATTTAGGATTTATAAGTTAAAACCTAAATCCTCAATATATTACCCAAAAAATAAACCCTAAAAAACTAAACCCTAAATCCTAACCCTAACTTATAAATTCTAACAATTACCTCTAAATTCTAAAGCCCTACACACTAAACAGAGTTCTTAAAACCTAAAACTAAAGCGCTTGTGAAAAGTAAAAATTTTCGCCACCAATGTATTATATATAAATCCATATATTATATGGATTAATATTTGATATACTACCAATGTAAAAAAATTTACACAAGCATGCCTATTTTAAACCTTAAATCTAAAATCTAAATTTATAACTTTAAAACCCAAAAAATCTAACTGCAAACCCTAAATTCTAACCATAAATCTTAAATCCTAAATCCTACAACCTAAACTCTTAACCTCTAAACCCTAAATTAAAACCTCAAACCCTTAAATAACATCGCTCGTGGAAACTTTATTTTCCACCGAGATAATAATCCCGGTTATATAGATATGCTATCACCATTTGAAATTGATAAATCTTTTAGTATGTTATCTATAATTATTAGTATATTTATTTATATTGTCATAAATATTATTTTTATTTTTGAAAATAAAAAAAATAAAAAATGAAAATAAAAAAAGGTAGTTCTAGTGATTAGGTTTAATTTTTTTCCATAATTTTATTTTGTCTATTATAATTGTTGTTTTTGTTGTTATTATCATAGATCTTTAATTTTTTAGTTAAATGATATTTTTTAACAAATAAAATTTGGTTTCAATTATAAAGGGTAACATGTTTCACTTAGACAATCCAATTTGAATAATATAGTTTGCAGTAGTACGTAATTTTATTCAAATTTAAAATTAAATTAAGGTTTTGTTTTTTATTGCGGTGGAAAAATCAAAATTTTGGGCAAATCAAGGTTTTAAAAAAATTAAACTAGCTTTTGGCAAACTAAGGTTTGAGAAATTACTTTGGGTGCAAACCAAAATTTTGACACTAAAAAATTAAGTGTTTTTAGTTGTTTTTAAAATTTTTTAGGTGAAAAAGCTAATTTGAGAAGTCGAACACAACAAAAAAACAAGCTCTAAAACATTAACGGTGACGAAAGACCAGAGGGACAGGTGAAAGTTCCCCCACAAGGCTTTAAAAATATAAAAATTAGTCACTTAAAATTTTAGAAAAAATTAGTACTCCCTCAGCCCTACTCAATAGGTTCCTTTTGTATTTTAAAATTATCCCACTTAAAATGTCTCATTAAAAAAACAAACAACTTTTATAAAGCACATTTCTTTTTATACCATTATTTTAGTTTCCTAACAAAACAAAATTTAACTTTTTAGGGATAAAATTATCATTTTAATTATTTTACATTACCTTTCTTACACATTATTACACAAACTTTTTTTCTAAAACTGTGTGAAAAGTTAACAATAGACAAAATAAATGAGACGGAGGGAATAATTTGTTTCTTTGTATTTTTTAAAAAATTTTAATTAAATCCTCTCTCATAATTTTTAAAATTCTGAAAATCTAAAAAATATATATAATTAGACAACATTTTTAGATTTCTTTAAAAAATAATTTAGACCTTGAATTTTTTAAAAAAAATTAAATTAAACCAATCTCTTTCACCAATTTCAGTCGCTTAAATTAAGATATCCGCGTGGTAATAATAATAATAATAATAAACACTAATTCTTTTTTTCTTAAGATGTGTGTATATACCTGCAAAAGGTCACCAATGTTGACGGTTAGATATCCATGACGATAAGGTAAATCAACCCACTGATTCTGATGAAGAACTTGGAGTCCATCGATATCAGAATCCAAAAGTATGGTTAGAAACGACGCATCGGTGTGAATGGCCGCGCCTATGGTCAGCTCCGGTTGAGGACACGACGGATAATAATGGAATGCGATAAGAGCACCGTTCATGCCGATGCTCGCCAAGTAATCTCTCCTTAACCCTAAAGCCTCCGAAAACAATTCCGATAAGAGCACCGTTCATGCCTATGGTTAGTTTAAGATCTAGAGTAGGTGAGTTTAGATTGTAGTGTTTAGATTTAAGGTTAATATTTAGAATTTAAGATTTAACATTTTAAGTTTTAAATTTAATATAATTTAAGATTTAAGTTTATAGTATAAATATATAAATTTATATAAAATAAATTTTACTAAAAAAACAAACAGATTAATGTTCTAAATATTTAACGTGGGTTATTAAAAAAATATTTAACGTTGCAAGATTCCCTAAACACGAGCACGTGGGAGTCGTAATTATGTTCACAGTGGATATATCATGAGTTAATTGTACTATACGTCCCTAAATTATAACACTTATTTTAAATTGGTCCTTAAATTTTAAAATATTCTAATTTTATCCTTAAATTATGGCATTCATTCTAAATTGGTCTCCAAACTTTTGAACATTTCAGTTTCATCCTTAAATTTTGACTCTCGTTTTAATTGGTCCTCAAACTTTTTGAACGTTATAATTTCATCCTTAAATTATCAATATATGCTGAGCATATCTTATGTTAATAAAACTATTACAAAAATTGTTAATTGTCAAGAAACACTGATGTGTATTATGTAATAATATGATGTGATATAAACGATAATTTGAGGATGATATTAGAACGTTCAAAAAATTTGAGGACCAATCTAGAATGAAAGTCATAATTTGAGAATAAAATTAAAATACTCAAAAATTTTAGGACCAACTTAAAATAAATGTCATAGTTTAAAAATAAAATTAAAATATTTTAAAATTTATTGACTAATTTAAAATAAATATCATAATTTAAAGACGTATAATATAATTAACTCCTATATCATATAAGCTCAAGTTTCTGAGGCGAACAGCGAGTCAGCGAAAGAAAGATATAATTACTCTTAGTTTGTGTGGAAATTAGAATCTCTCTTTTCAACTATTTGCAGAATGAATGATGGTTCTTTCTATTCATGATTATGGTTTTGCTGAAGCCTGCAGGTTACCAGCTCGCTGAAAAACTTTAAACACTCGCGTTTCCAGGCAGGGACCCTTGCTTGCACCACACGACACCACGCTCCTGCAAGTTTCCATCTCCATCAGCAGCGTCCTTTCAAAACAAAACTATATTCATAATGGAGTCTAAAATACAAAACGTTAATTTTAGGTTAAAATTGAAAATATTATATTATTCATAATAAATCATGTAAAAATAAAATTTTAAAACTTTAAGGGTTAACTTATAAATTATTTATATTTATTAACGTATTATGTCACTAAATTTACATGAATTAACGTAGGCTAACAGTTGAGTAATCAAAACGGTAACGATAAAAAACATAAATTACAAAAATAATTTTTTTAAGTGACTAAAATAAAACACGCTCTAAATATAAGGACTTTCGGTGAAGTTTACTCATGAATAAAGTCTCCTTGTATTTAATTGAGTAAAACTAGTTGCATTTTGGAATAAAGTTTAAAATTATTTTAGTGGTAAAATTAAAGTCACTTTTTTATTTTGAAAACATTTTTTAATATAAAATCGGAATCATTTCATGATTTTTATATCTACCGTTATGATTGGTAGGGGTATGTATTTTAGATATTTAAAGTTTTTGAATTGGTAATTTAGCGATTTGTATTTGATCTGAAAAATATATATATATCGATTTTTTGGGTTAAATATCTGAATTTATGATTTAATTTAAGTATTTTCTTTCTAATTTGGTAGTTCTATTCATAAAAATTTTGGATTTTTAAATATAACAATTAACAATATTCGGATCTGATCAAAATATTTTGGATATTCGATTTGAATTATCCAAAAAAATAAAAAAATGAATAGGATATCTAAAATTCATATTGAATCAACAAATCAGATCGGATCCATCAGCTTTTTTTGTACACCCATAATGATTGGTGTTGGTAGATCTGATAGGTTGTTTCTTTGCATGGATCTGGTCGTAACTTGTGACCCATCTTTCTGGGAGTAACTGGATTAGTTCATCCTTCTGAATTTGTCTGGGGATATGTACGCAATGAGGCTGCTCTTGTGTATTTACTGTAATGAGGAGGGAATCATTAGATCCACTTCCACCAAGCCTAAAAGCATGATCCTGGACTCGGTAGACAATCTGGTAATGAAGGGTAGCAATGATGGAAGATTCCACTTGCTGGGCTCCAACTATATGGATCTGTACTTTAAGAGCATCTATCAGATTTGGATCTTCAAGGGCCATGATAAAGTTTGGGAACAGCGTTACCATCACAAGCCCATTGTTCATAGTTGCCTCCACAGTACCAATACAAGCATCTTGGTACTTTAGATATCTGGTGTCGAGCAGTGCTATCCTTGCTACTACTGGCTTTCCATCAACTCCATGATAATTTAAAGCAAGTCTGATGGCTCCAAAATGGATGTGAGAATATCCTGCTTCGATCCATCTTTTTGGAAACTCAGTAGGTTTTTATCAACTATGGCAAACCTTCCAAATAGTATTTCTCGTTCTTCTTCCAGTCGTTCTCTAGTCTCTATGGAAGTTAATTCTAAGCTGAAAAGTCAAACATCCAAAAAGATTTCATCCCTTTATGAGGTGGAATATTCAGAAGATGATAAAATTCAGCCTACTCAACTTCCTATTGTAAATCCCTATTTAGCCTATCAAAAGCCTCAAACTTCGCTCTACCGCAATTAAAATCTTAATCCATTCCTCCTAAATGCGTGAAAGAATATGTACAATCATCCGTTTTGATAAATACTATATCACCGGATCTGCCACGAAACAATTTGTCACCCTTGAAATTCCTACCGAGTTTCCAAAAAGATGGATCGAAGCAGGATATTCTCACATCCATTTTGGAGCCATCAGACTTGCTTTAAATTATCATGGAGTTGATGGAAAGCCAGTAGTAGCAAGGATAGCACTGCTCGACACCAGATATCTAAAGTACCAAGATGCTTGTATTGGTACCGTGGGAGGCAACTATGAACAATGGGCTTGTGATGGTAACGCTGTTCCCAAACTTTATCATGGCCCTTGAAGATCCAAATCGATAGATGCTCTTAAAGTACAGATCCATATAGTTGGAGCCCAAAAAGTGGAATCTTCCATCATTGCTACCCTTCATTACAGTTTGTCTACCGAGTCCGGGATCATGCTTTTAGGCTTGGTGGAAGTGGATCTAATGATTCCTCCTCATTACAAAGAAATACACAAGAGCAGCCTCATTGCGTACATATCCCCGCACAAATTGTAAGGGATGAACTAATCCAGATTACTCCCGAAAGATGGGTCACAAGTTACGACCAGATCCATGCAAAGAAACAACCTATCGATCTACCAACACCAAGATCATCTCAAAAGGTGATGGAACATCGAGATAAGGTTCGACCACAGCCACCGAAGGATTCTCCGACTCCTCCCGTGTTTCCAACACAAATGATGATGACCCATCGAGGAGATCTTACACAAACACATGACGAAGAAGATCCAGATCACAGGTGTGAACTATGCCATCCTCGAATGAATCAAAGATGATTGAATCTTTCGATGCAGATGGAAAACCTATCTTCTTCTTCAAAGATCCGATAATGTGTCATTGTCCATGGGATATGGACTGCCTCGTGAACAATGTGTTGAAGAAGACTTTGTCCAGAAATCGAAGGTGGATATCATACTAGTTACAGTCCCCACAAAAAGAAGAAAAACAAAAAAAAGAACTCCATCCACTCCCAACTTTATCAAAGATGGAAGAATGGAGATCCTACTATTGGTCCTCTAGAGAAGATAATGGCAAATTTGTCTTCCTAGTTGACTATGGTCCAAAAAGGAAAGAAGAAAAGTTGGTTCCAGATCTAATGCCACCAAGACATTCACCACCGATCCTCCGAACCACCTTCCTACGAAAAAAAGAAAAACCGATTCAGCCAAGATGACCTTGCTATAAGAAGATCCGAAGTGGTTAAAGAAAAATCCAACAACTCAAACAAAACCGCCCCGATAGAGAATATCTGCATGTTTACTCCTCACTGGTTCATCATACAACAAAGATTTTCCACCACTTGAAGAATTTACTGAAAAGGAGTTTAGGCATATTCCAAAAATTCCTACACAACTTCATGGGGAAAAGATCAAGTCAAAGCAGAGGCCACTCTCAACGGGGACAGAGAATGCATTGGCACGTAATGCTACTCTACAACGGATTGATACCAGAGTTGCCCGGATAGATACCAAGATCACAATGGTAGAAACAAAGGTGGACAACAACACCGGGATTGCTAACGAATTGATAGTCAATCTCCATAGGATGCTCAAAGAAGCTGAAAGAAGACTCACGACCCGTGGCCAAGACCTTTTTATTATGTTGAGCGGAAGAATCAAGAGATTCAAAGGCTAAAAGACCATATCAAACATTTACAAGAACATGGTCTTCCTCCCTATGCTCAACCAGAGAAAAGCTGTCCTCGAGACAAGATGGCTCCCTCCTCAATATTCTCTCCTCTCGAAAGAAGGACACCTCATTCTCCACTAAACGTGTTTCACCGTCCCCTACAGAACCAAGGAGACTAGCACCTTATGAGCTCGAAATCTTATTCAAATCAAGAAGCTGAGCAAAAGAGAGAAAGAGAAGAAAGAGAAAGAAAAGGGAAAAGCCAGAGATCCAAGAAGAAGAGGAGCCAAAGACCAAAAGTTTCCAGAGCCTTGATGATTAGCGATGAGCAACAACAAAATCCTTTATCGTTGTTCTTAAAAGGATATAAAGAGGCAATTATTCCAAGAATAGCTGCATTAAACACAAGAAGAGACAGAACAATCATCGAATCGAAAGCTCATGACTCTCGATTAAGTGAAACCCAATCCTCCTCCTCGTGATGAGATACACATGGCTACTCAAGGAGTAAAACCAAGAAGTTGACCCGATGGATACCGATGCCTCACCACAACATCAGCACCTCAGCCTTTCCGGATCAATAGTGGAAAACACGTATTCACTCTTGATGATATCCCTTCCAAAAATGGTTTCAAAGGCTTCAAGAATTTCAAGCGTGGATGGAAACTCGAAAACTTACTAGAGATAGTAACTATGAAATTTATCCGAGTTTGTTTCAAGATTCACCGGAATTCTCGAGACTGGTGGAATACACTAAGTGAATCGAGATCAAGTTGTGTTCCCTGACTGACAAAGCTTTCCCGAAGTTCTGCAAATATTACATACGTTCTTTTTTGGGTAACCAAGAAGATCTCAAGACATTAAAAAGAAAGAGTTCTTCAAAAGAAAATGCTCGCTCTCCGAAAAGAAAGATCTGCAAAAAACACTTTACTATCATGACGGTTGTTCTACTTCCTTGGAGAGCAGATCCTAATCTCAAGCATACCATCCTTGCGTCAATCCCGGAATATTGCAGAATGCAGTTTCAAGACAGCTCCAGAGTACGGGAAAAAGAGTTGAAAATCTCACTATTGGAGAAATCCAACAAGAGACTTATATGGCGCTTGAAGAAATTTGTGACAGAAAGAAGATCATCAAAAGCTATCTTACACGAAGTAAGGAGATTGCCAGAGCATGCAAAGACACCAAGCTACAAATCAAATGTAAAGAAAAGGGAGATTGCCATTGCGCACAAAAAAAGCGGTTTCAAAGAAGAAGCGATCAACGCCCTTTCAGGACACCAGCTTATCCTAGAAGTCTGAGAAGGAAAAGGAAATGGAGATATCTAAGAAAGAAACAACCACAAGGACAAAAATCCTCCAGATGCTATATATGTGGTAAACAGGGGCATTTTGCTAAAAGATGTCCTAAGAACAAGCAAGGAGCAAAGATGATCCAAAAGATCCAACAAAACACAGGAATCCAGATTCATGAAGAAGATGATGTAGAATCTATCTTCTCCATTGATGATGAGCCCAATGATAATTCACTATTTGCTATTCAAAGTCTTGAAGAAAGCAAAAAGGAGTCGATTCAGAATTGAGCTCAAAGAGAGTTATACATGCTCCAAAGCCGATTAGTTCTTCATCAGCGATAACATCCGTCGCTCCAGCCCCTCATGTTCCAGTATCAATCTACTTAGGCAAATACGACAAAGCTACAGACGTTATTGCCTTCATAGACACTGGAGCTGCCAAAACAATCATGAACCCTGATGTTCTCCCAGCAGAATGGTGGAAGCCTCACACCAGAATATTCTCAACAAAGATCCAAAGTCTGATGAATTTATTACACATTTAATTAGCAAGCCAATCACTATCCGATTCTTCCCGTGATGCTCGGTGCGGACTACAAGATTTGGATCAAAATTGCCTGGTAAAGACCTAGTAGTAGGTTTTGATATATACAGATGTGCAAAGTTCTTAAGAATCATCCCGGATGGTCTCGATACGCATGATGTTCAAACCGTTTGTGGATATTTCAAGATTATTCCCGTGCAACCAACAAGAGATCAAGTCACTCTTAGAAGAGCTTAAGGCCAAATCATGTGCGAATCACATGAGGATTTTTTATCTAAATGTGAACATCCATTATGGAGAAACTCGTAATTCCATGTCAAGTCGCTTTCAAGAAAAAAACGAAGATGTGAATCCAACAAAGGCGAGCCACACAGGAATGAATCCAGAGCACCAAAGGCTTGCAGAAGCAGAATGTAATGAACTGCTTCAACAAGGATTAATCGAGCCCTCAGATTCTCAGTGGGCTTGTGAAGCCTTTTACGTCAACAAAAGATCAGAACAGGCCCGAGGAAAATTAAGACTGTAATCAATTACCAGCCCCTTAATCATTTCTTACTAGATGACAAGTTCCCTCTACCCAACAGGAATGCTCTCTTTTCCAGTCTTGCCAAAGCCCATATCTTTTCAAAGTTTGATCTCAAAGCGGGATTCTGGCAATTGGGTATTGATCCTGCAGATAGGCCCAAAACAGGATTTTGTATCCCAAATCATCATTTCCAATGGAGAGTTATGCCTTTCGGTCTTAAGACAGCACCATCATTATTCCGTAGGCAATGATAAAGATCTTCCACCCATCATGGACCAGGCCCTAATCTATATCGACGATATTTTATTGTACATCCGGATGAAGAGGCCCATTTAAAATTACTTAAGCGATTCTCACAATCTTGATAGCCCAATATGGGGTTATGCTATCCAAAGAAAGATGAAGATCAATCAACGGGAGATCGAATTCCTAGGAATGCATCTCAAAGAAGGAAAATATCATCCAGGACCACACATTGCAAAAGAGCTGATCAAGTTCCCAGATAAGGATCTTTCAAAGAAGCAAATTTTACAGTTCTTGGGAATAGTAAACTACCTTCGAGATTTTGTTCCAAAAATCTCCAAGTATACTAATCCTTTGAGAAAGATGTTAAAGAAAGAACCTCCTCAGTGGTCTACAGCGCAATCAAAGGCAGTAAAAACGCTAAAGGATAAACTTCAAAGATTTACCACCTTTGCAAATTCCTTCGAGATGGGAAAAGAATCCTCCGCATCGATGCCAAGTGACAAATACTGGGGGGCCATTCTCTTTGAAGAAAAGGACAAGAAGAGACATCTCTGTGCATATAAAAGTGGAAGATTCTCTGATGCTGAAATCCACTATCACTCCACTTTCAAAGAGATCTTAGCTGTAAAAAAGGCAATATCCAAGTTCGAATTCCATTTGATTGGACATCACTTTCTTGTAGAAATGGATATGTCGTCATTCCCACAGATGCTCAAGTTCAAACAAGACATCCCCTCACCCACAATTGCTCAGGTGGCGTAATGGTTTTCAAGTTCTGCTTCGATTGCAAACATATCAAAGGAAAACCAATGTTCTTGCCGATCTACTCACTGCACCCAAGATCATGATGTACAGAGCTCCTTCCAAGGAAACAGAAAGGGAAAGAAGCAGAAGAAGAACCCAGAAACAGCCTTCAATATCCCTCCTAACTTAAATCCAGAATTTCCTCCAGAAGTCTACAGACTGTTTTAGAAAACAAGTTCCATTCCAAAGCAAGAGATATGGTTTTCGAGTACCAGCTGGATATTTTCAGGAATTATGGGGGATTAATACTAAACCCATTTGGACTTCATCCAGATTATCCTTTCATTCATCCAATACATTTTGAAGTCACAGAAGTTCCAGATGAGGTTAAATGGCTGCTATGGTATCTCACTCATATACACCAGATAGCCGGGCCCGGTTTGTTCTACTGACCTTCAATACTTCATTGATGAAGCTATTCAAGGAACAGAGCCTGCTATAACCAGAAATCTTGTTGTTATACTTAAATGGTTCTTCCCGTTATCACATTGGAAGGAAATCATAGAGCAAGCAGCAACGAAAAACCAAGGTTATTTCATCATCATCTTCTTCTACAAGCCACAATACTTTATGCACCATGGAAATGCGAAACAACTAGGATCTTTTCCTTCAAATAGCATATCCATAGTATCCAAAGTGGGAAGATGTACGAAAAGAAGAAGAAAGATACAAGACTCTGCAAAAGCATATGTGTCAAGTCAATGACAGATTCCAAAAGAAATCGCCACCACCTAAAGAACAAGCACCATGGGACACTTGGCGGAAAAAATCCGGCTTTATTGACACCATATCACAAAGCAATAATGGAGGCACAAAAGCAAAGATAAAGATAATATTCCCGACCCTCCGAATGGTCACAGACTACCCGTGGTATGAAAGCGATGCTAGCAAGATGCCAAAAGAGGACAATAATGATCACATGGAAATAGAAGATGGAGAGGACAGCACATCCACTGACAGTGCTCAATTACCTTTCTCAAATAGAAACTAGTTTGTCTTACTCCTATATTACTAGTATAAATAAGTCCTTAGTGTGTAAAATAATTACAAGATGGTTTGTTCTATCATATGGATAAGAAGATGCAGGGAGCTACGAGTAGAAATTAAGAGAAGAAGAGATCTCCAGAAGCTTTATCTCAGAGCATTAAAGATTCTGAGAGACCAGGAACAGATGACTACAGAAGACTGGAACAGAAGTCTAAGATTCTGTAGAAGATATTCTCAGTTGTCTAGAGAACTATACCATCTTGACTATGAATTGTATAATATAATGCTTATGTAAAGATAGTGGTCTGTCACTATCTTAGTTAAAGGCTGATAAAGAAGGAATCTCTGAGTTGTCGATGGGACCCAATGTGTACCCGGGCTCAGAATTCTTATCCTTACAGCTAGATATTATCTTAAAGTTGTTTGTTTGTATCCGACTCCTTAGTCTATAAAAGGAGAAGGAAACTAAGTTGTAAAGCAACCTTTTGCCAATCTAAGAAATAAGAGTATATTTCAAAAGATGAGAAGCTAAACTCTCTGTTCTTCTTTCTGGTTCAAAATGAGTAGAGTGGGATAGATCTCTCGTGAGTTTTCCTGGCGTATGCTCTGCAACTTGCCACATTTGGTGGATCCTGTTTGCATCAGAAACCATGAATACTTAGACCCACAGACATCTATTGTGTGGAAATAGTGAGTGATGATGTTCCTGGATTCACGAGCAAAAGGGAACTGCCTTTTAGCTTTAGCTTAGCTTACCAGTCTTTAGGCTCAATATCCAGGAACAGTGTTGAAGAGCATAAATTTTTTCATCGACTCTTTTGGGCTTTCAAGCCTTGCATTGAAGGCTTTCCATATTATAAACGTATGATCTAAGTCAATAGCATGTGGTTGTACGGGGAGATACTCTCATGTGCTGTTGATTTTTATTGCGCAAGATGGTGAGAAAAATATATTCCCTATTGCATTCGCAATTGTTGAGTACGAGACAACGAAAGCTTAGAATTTTTTAACCAATTTACGTGAGCATGTCATTCGAGAAGATGGGGTTTGTATTATATCCAATTGAGGGTCAGGTATCAAAGCAATAATTAATCGAGACGGAAGTCGTTGGACACTTCCGTATGTATACCCTACATACTGTGCTCGTCATATCGGTAAGAACAACTATGAGCAGTTCAAAAATCAATACTTTCGCAGTGAGATTTTGAGCATGGGTAAGCATCAGTTTTTTCCAAACTCAATTGTATTTGCATATTTATTTATGTATGTGTTTTAATTTTTCTCGATACTAACAATATTATGATACAAGATATCTACTAATGCAACCAGATTTTGAGAGGAAGATGGAAAATTTAATGAAGTATGGCGAGCACGTTTGGAGTTGGGCAAACAATATCGAAAGGGAAAGATATGCCTAATCGTATGATGAATGTGGTAGACGATACATGCATAATGACAACCAATCTTGTGGAGTGCATAAATATAGTACTAAAAGGATCACGTCATCTCCCAATAGTAAGCCTAGTAAAAGAGACGTAATACAGGTTGGCAAAAGTTTGGGCAGTTAAAGGGAATGAAATTGAAGCCTTAATAAATAGGGGGCAAAGTTGGGCTCCCGAGCTTCTGAGGAAAATGAAAGATAATGTGACGAATGCAACATCGATGAAGGTTCACAGGTTCAACTGAATCAATAAGATATTTTATGTTGTTGGTTCTAGATACAACAACGAAGTAACACACTCAAATGTATTTCGGGTCGATTTCAGATGTAGGTGGTGTGACCATGAAATGTTTTAGGCATGGCGATATCCATGTACTCATGCAGTTATAGCGTATGGCTATAAGGGTTGACCCATACACCTATGTTGATGAATGCTTCAATCTCCATATGATGGTCAATATTTACACAAGTAAGTTCCTATCGATCACGAATTCAAATTATTGGCCGTCAGTGAAGCATGAAAAATAGTTACCGGATCCTAGACTCCGTATAAGTCTAAATGGTTGACCTAGATCGACTCCCATCTATACCAGTATGGATCTTCATCATTGAGAGAATGAACAACGAGAGAGATGTACCATATATAGGGCTGAAGGATATTCCAGATCAAATTGTCCAAATGAACCAAGATTCGTGCCTATGCCTCAGTGATTTATTATGTTTGTATCTGAAAATATTATGTATGTATTGGAAAATATTCTACTTTGCGTCAGTATTAATTCGTGTCTATGCCTCAGTTTCGAAACTTAAACATCATTACTAATTAAAGAATTCAAACAGTCCAGCAAATTATTTCTTATGTAATTTATGCCCATGATGGGTATGGTCGAAAGATAACTCTGTGGCGGTCGTCGAGCACGTTATGACCTCTATGGTACCTCGGGATCCTTTTCAGCATCATCTTCAGTGTAGCTCACCTCCTCAGTCACCGAGGGCATAGGAGACGGTGTTGTAAACAAATCCATGTAACCACTATGCTCTCCTATAATATCTGGTGAATTCAGGAAATTTTGTATTTCTTGAAAATTTATGTAACCAGCATCATCAAACCCTAGATTACCTGAGGAGCTCGGGCCTACTTCTGGTTGTACAAATATAAGAGATGGATAAAACTCGGGTCTGTATAAACTAGCATCAGCAAACCCTATATTATCTGGGGAGCTCAGGCCCACTTCTGGTTGTACACATGTAGAAGTAGGAGCCAGTTTCTTTTTTCATATAGTTGTCAGCGTTACTGTACTCATATATAGCTCACATGTGATTGGCCAATCTTCAGGGTTTTTACTCCAAACGTTTGCACTCTCAGATGCGCCCGTTGTAGTCTTCGATAATTTACCTTTGCCATCATATTTTTTCCTATACATTTGGCATTATTAACATCCTTCGAGAGTTGTTAATTACGACTTTTCATGACTACGATAATAGGTCATATACTCTAAACTCTTAAAATCAAAATAGTAGTTTCTATTGGATGGCGTTTCGACACCGATGAAGCTCTGTCATTCTACAAAGTAACGTACTCGATATGTACAACTTCTCAATTTGTATCTGGTCTGCCACGTCCATCAAAGGCGTAAAGATAGTAATGGTCACGTGGAATACGCAAAATGGGCTGGTAGAAGCCAAATAGCACTCTATCTACAAAGTGGAACTCGATAGTAGCAAAGTGGTATTAATTTTTGAACTGCACGTAGCTATTCTTATCGATGTGATGAACACAGTATGCAGGGTATGCGTACAGAGGTGTCCAACGACTTTTGTCTCAATTAATTACTGTTTTGATACCTGACCCTCGATCGAATATAATGCAGACCCTATCTTCTCGGATGACATGCTCATGTAAATTGGTCAAAAAAATTCCAAGCTTCCGTCTTCTCCTGCTCAACAATTGGGAAGACATTGTTCTCACCATCTTGCGTAATGGCAATCAATAGCACATGCGAGTATCTTTCGTACAGCCACGTGCCATCGACTTGGATCATACGTTTGCAATATGAAAAGCCTTCAATGCAAGGCTTGAACGCCCAGAATAGTCGATGAAAAAATTTATGCCCTTCAACAAGTTAGCCTTCTCGGTCATATGCATCCGTGGTTTGATACCTCACTATGGTGCCTAAGATGAAATGTGCCATTGCTAGTAATAAAGCTGGTAGCTCATTGTACGTCTTATCGTAATCACCATACACTGATTCTATTTTCTTAACCCTTATATGCCACATCTTCTTGTATTTTATCTGGTATCCAAGTTGCAGCGCAATGGTTGCCTAAATCGTTAAAACGAGAACCTTTGGATTTTCTTCAACCAGCTTCATCACGTGGTGGCTTATTACACTTGAGTCTAATTTTTGGTAGTCATGGTCGATGAAAGTTCGTAAACATGTGTGATCGCCATTATACTTTGTGACCTCACAACGATTTATCCTCTAAAGCTTCGAAACTCAGATCTTTCAATTGCACTCTTGTCCATGCTTCACAAACTTGACAAAGAAAGTCTTCTGGCTGGATTCTACAACAATGTAGTTCACGTGGTTCTTGATTTTGTACTCTTTGAATGCCAATGTAGCTTCATTCTTTTTATCAAATTAAAGCTCAGCCGATAATTTACCATGCTGACTCGAAGTTAATCGGGGCATATTCAGGAATTGAGGCGCCTTCATCGTATCGAAATCTATTGAGCCCATGTGAGTAGGAGGTTCATATAATGTAATGTCGCCCCCAGCCGGAACAAATTCTCCAACACCAAAACCATGGGCATCATCAACGTCATCAGAGAAAAAATAAGATCCTCAATATCTTCATCTTCGTTGGAATCGTCAAGTGTTTCTCCCCATCGACCTCGTAGGTTTTCCATATTAGCATCAACAGTCGGATCAATAGCCGACCCGTATGATGAAGCATATGTCGAAGACCCAACTGGATGAAATGCATTCGATGTCCCACTTGCCAACATTGCAACAAAACTGTATCCGAACATATCAATCTCATTACCAAAATTTATTTGAGCAGATTCTCCAACCACGTTTTTGGATGGGTCGAGAACACCATGCACCTAGGCAAACAACTTGATATTAGATTCATTCTCTGTAATCATCATTCCAACATCATCATCATCTTGGAGATTGATTGCATAATATCTGACTGGATTTTCATATGTCAGCCACCGATAACGCAAAACCATGAATCATTGTTCTAATTTTCTATGATATTTTATCCTTCATTTCTCGAAGCGTAATTTCCTTTTCAAATCTCATCTCCGTAGTGCTTTCAGATTAAAATATAATCCCTACATCAGTTTTCACCATTTGTCCATTGTAATGGACAATCGTCATGAATCTGTTGTTGCTCATTTTCTCTGCATGTTCAAAAACATAAATGGATTTTCAATCAGAATACACAAATAAAAATGAACATACTAAATCAAAATGAACATAATAAATTTTAAATTTCGTTATTAACATTGGGGATGAGTTCTTTTCAAATATATATTTTTAATAAATACACTAAATTAATTATTTTAAATATATTTTGAATATATTTTTCTAATATACTAAATCAAAATAAACATAATAATTTTTTCTAACATACTAAATCAACTTAAAAACAAAATTTTTAAAAAATTCGAATCTGCATACATAAAATTCGAACAAACTCAAATAAAACTACACACATAAAATTTAAATTATATCAAACATATAAAATAAAACGAACCCGCTCAAATAAAAACAAAACTTTAAAAAAATTCGAATCTACTTACAATATTTTCTCCACTAATTTTTTTCTTCTTTTTTTTCTTCTTCACTCAAAATTTTCCTTCCAACCTTAACTATTTAACACAAAATAAATTTTTTCCCATATACTACCTATATCCCTCCTTTAATAACACTTACACATTTTTAACCTCTACCCTATACATTTTAAAAACACCCTAAATTCATCCTTCATTCAAAAATCAAATCTGTCACCCTTCCCCAAAATTTAATCTGCCACCAGCCCATCACCAGCCTTTGACACGCAAAACCCTGGTCAAAGTCGAATATAGCATAGCCCGACTATGAACAATACATGATTGCCTGTGATGTTGCCACTTGGCAATACAACCACTATTCAAAGTCAAATTCTTCTGAACCGAATTTTACTTTTTTAAAACACTGTTTATAGTCAGATTCAATTGAATCTGACTTTTCTGATACTATAACTTTTGTTATATTTTAAGAATTAAAATAGTTAATATCATATTTTAGAAGAAAAAAGCTAAAGCAATATTGAGTAGAAAATTCCGAATAATTTTGCAGAAAATATCATCTTTTGTCCTAACTGAACTCATCTCAATCCTCCGGTTCTACTATAAAAACCCATGCCCTGCTCTTCTCTGCAACAAAAAACACGCTTCATTTCAAAACCTAATTTTCTTTCCCGACAACCAAACGCTTCCATCTTATTCCCGCATCTGATCACTTTCGATTTTATCAAGTCTATAAGCACTTATTTCCTCTTTCCTCAGACAGTTTCTAGTCAAATCCCGGTTTTAACTGTTTAATCTTCCTGCCTTTTCTTTTTGTTGAAAATTCAAAATATATTCTTCGATTCTACTACTGTTTTTGTTATCTAATTGGAGTGACTAGATAGAAATGGTGGGAGGAGGAAGCAGGAGAGACGAAGGATCGTTGGTGATCAACAGCACGAACGTGTTTGCGGCTCTGGAAACTCTCCGGAAGAAGAAGAAATCTGATAAGGACCGAGGTTCTTCTAAGAAATCTTCTTCCAAGTCTCAGCAGCCGCAGAAAGAAGCCGACCCGCAGGTGATTTGGGCTCCGGCACCGCTCAATGTTAAATCGTGGGCCGATGTTGATGACGACGATGATTATTATGCTACGACCGCTCCTCAGTCCGTTTGGGGATCCTCCGAGCCGTCTCAGAGTCATGAAGACAAGGACATCAATTTAGAGGTGAATTAACTTGTTCTTTCTAATTGATTGCCATAGTTTCTGCTAGTATTTATTTTTTTTAATTTCTTGATGGCTGGCGGTGATTTTGCGATGGGTTATTGTGGAATGGAAGCCTTATGTCAATCCTTGCAAATTGGATCTTTAGAAGCCAATAATTTTTTACCTGTGCTTTTGTGGCTGAAACTGATAGCATACTTGTCTGATGGATTTTGGCTTGAGATGGAGATGATGATTTAGGTTCCCATATATTCTAGATTGTGCCTTTTGTTTTCCACTTGTTCTTATTCAAGGTCGGAGCCCTTTCGGGTGTTAAATCATTAGGTATTTGTGGTAATAGACTGATAGCAGTGATGCACGAAAGGTCTCTATTAGATGTCATCCATGTTGCTAGATTCTCTTATAGAAATTCTTATGAAAATCTTCTTCTCAAGGTTGGGACTGCTCGACTCCAAAACTCTTCCACGGGAGGGTAGAGCAGGACTAACGTTAAAATAATCGGCAGGATTTCCCTTTAAGTAACATTAGTAATAGATACTACACATGTTTCTGTCTACTACCAATATTGTTAAAAGTATGGGGGTTCAGTGAAGGAAGGCTATGGGTATTTCCTAAGGTGCTATGGAAACTTTCTTCATCCAGGAACCTTGCTTTGAAAATGAAACTGGAGAGAAGATAAACTTACATTTGATACATGGAACTACTGTCTGCTGGAGCCAAAGTTAATATATATTAATATACATTTGATCTTTGACTCTGGATGAGGTGTTTTTCTTTATGTTTTATTGTGCTATTATAGAAATCAGGGGTGGCATTGATGTGTCTTGGTTTCGATTGTTTGTCTTTATATTAGCTGTAAATTTAATTTTAATAACCATTATGGTGCTCCCAGAACTTGGGGATCACTTTGTTATAAACTTGATTTTTTCTCCCTATGATATTGACTTTTTGTCCTCCCTCAGAAACATGGTCTACTTTAACACTCTTGCCTTATCTTTTGAAGCAGATTTTATGTTCTCTTTGTCTGTAGGATAGATGGAAATAACCATTTTGCTTTTCCTTCCTAGTTCCTAGTTAAAGAGGAAAAGGTCGGTGGAATATTGGTGGATCTTTTTCATTCCAGAAGTTGATTTTTGGAACATAAGATATATTCTTAGTCTTGTTGCGTTAGTAGCATAAATCCGTAAATTATCAGATTTTTTTACTTCTCTCTTGTTCTAAGTTGGAGTTTGTACTTTATTGTTTGCTTCGTGCAATTTAAGGTTGAAGGAGCAGGGAAACAAACAAGTGGAGTGAGTTTGACTTGTCTTGGTGAATGAGTGAATGACATATAAGATATAACAATCTGACTATAGTTACTGGCAGAGAGGCAGCCGGGTATTCTTTGTAGCAATCCCAAGGCTCAGGTCCATTTATGCTTTTCTTATTCTGCCAAAAGGATGAGTGATTTGTCCTGTATGATAGGATGGCTATAATTGATACTGAATGAATGATGGAAATAGGTTTGCTTTTTGACAAGCTGTGACTCTAATTTTTAATTGATCTGTGATTACAGGATAGTGAGAGTGAAGAAGATATTTTAGATGAAGGTGATGATGTGGAGGAAGATCTTGACCATGAACCAGAGATTCAAGTAGATCCAGAGCCTGTGCAAAAGAAGGCTCCTGAAGTTCCTGCACCACCAAAGGAGGCAGAAAGACAACTTTCAAAGAAAGAGAGGAAGAAAAAGGAACTTGCAGAGCTGGAGGCTCTTCTTGCTGATTTTGGAGTTACACAGAACAAAAGAAATGACCAGGATGAGTCACATGGTAATTTTAACCAACTTAGTGTCCTTTGTAATTGTTCGTTTGCTACATTGTCCCCTTAGGCCATGGTTTTGGTGGACAGTTGGTATTTTTGTTATTTATTCCTATTGTTGACATTAGGAAGCTGTAGAATTAATTTTAGATGATTTTTCTTACGACGAACATTTTGATAAGTGTAGTAGTCGAGTGCATAATGGCCTTGATTTGTTTGATGAGTCCTATTCTGAAAATCTGAAGTTCTTTCTCAAGCACATGCATGTATGCATCCTTTTATGTGTGCACATTATCCTTTCAAGGCTACTAGAATTTATCCCGCCCTTGGTGTTGGTGAAAATTTGCCTTTTTAAAGAAATATTTATATTTAAAATTTAGTTAAAACGTGAACATAAAAAAGTAGTATTGAAGTACGTAGTTATTTATAAACTATTAAAGGACTTAATACCCTTCACTCTATTTTTTCATTGTGATTTTAATTTAAACTTTGGGAAAGTGTTGTTGAGTTGTGAGCCTAAGCCTGCTTGTGCATTGCACTATAGCCTAAACTGCATTTGTCTGGCGAAAAGCATAAGGGTTCTATGCCTAGAATGCACCATATGCCCTTGACAACATTGTAATTTCACTTATTGAATTGGTGTTCAATTAACTTGTGACATCAATTCAATTAGTTCTTTTGTTACGGTATAAATGTGTTGTTTGCTTAGTCGCAGAGCAGCACTTACCTAAGTGAAGATGTTAGTTTTTTTCTAGTCCTAAACATTTTAAAGTCTCTTTTCAGCCTAGATCCTTGTGACTTTATCTCCTGTATCTGCAGACTTTGAGCAAGAAAAGAAAGATGGAGGAAAGAAGGAAAATCCTCTGGGAGAGTCTAAAAGTGCCAAGAAGAAGAAATTGAAGGAGAAATCAAAGGAGGGAAAAGAATCACAGGAACAGCCTACTAGCACAAACATTACCAATGGGCCAGATGAAGCTGCTGGGGTCGAGCAGACTGAGGATTATGCATCCACTGTTGACGTGAAAGAGCGGCTAAGGAAGATGGCATCTATGAAGAAGAAGAAATGTAATAAAGAGATGGATGCTGCTGCAAAAGCTGCTGCACAAGAGGCAGCTGCAAGGAATGCAAAGCTCGCTGCTGCAAAGAAGAAAGAAAAGAACCATTACAACCAGCAGCCAGTGCGGTAAAACATTTTGTTCGACATACCTATATATGAACCATGTACTTGTCGTTCATATGACAATCTGAAGACTGAAATCAATAGTGAGCTTTGCTCAATCGAAAATGACGTTCTAGTTGTATTTGAATGGATTAAAAGCACAGTTCGATCTTTGTTAGCGTTTTGGATCTTTTTGTTGTGCAGTTATCATAAGAACATGTTATGACAGTTTGCTAAAAAAATTATTCATTCGAATGCTCAACTTTTCTGTGTATTTCAAATTCTTGCTGCTAAGATAATTACTGATATTATAACTGTTTTTATTTGCCTCCGAGTTCTCAGTCTGTAGGGTTATAAATATTGATTTTTTTTTTGTTGCGCTCCTGGTTCCCAGGGTTTCGTCCTGACAAATGCAGACCGGTTCGCGAGTAAGTATACTAACGGAGATTTTCTGTATACATAAGGCCTCAATTTGAGACCTACTTAAATGATATTAAGCTGCTTACCACATGCATCAAGCTGCTGGTAGTAAATATTGAATTTTAAACCTGCTAAATGTAACAAATTTGCCATTCTAAGGGGAGATGAAAGAGAGACTTCCTTTCATACATAAAACTGCCGGTCTGCAGACAGAAAATACATTTTACGCATGTAAACATAAACTAGCTTCTTAACTATTTTATAATACATGTTTGGAACATAGGATACTGTTGTTTAATTAACCAGAGCTTAATTCAATTCAATCTCCAAATGTGGTCCGCAATAAGAAAAAAGGAAAAGGAAGAAGAGAAGAAACATGATAACAGAGTGTTGAAACCCTTAAAAATTTACACTTGTTATCAACGCCAAGGAGGACCCTAAACAAGAAAAATCAATGAAAACAAAAAGGAATAAAAGGGGTTGTCACCAAAATCTCCATGGATCCTTGTATGGAGGAACGTAATTATCTGTGGGAGGAAGAAGGCGAAATGATGCAACAGTCTGTTCCAAAAAGGGACCCATCTGTATTATGCAAATTTCAGTTAGTAAGTTTTGGATGAATGATACATATACATATATAAAGACTTTATAATGACGATCTAATACATGCATTGTTATTCTAGAGAAAGAGGGTGACCTTAGTCCACTCTTTGCTAAGAGTTGAAGCACTTAGAGAGTATAGATAACCTGCAATAGACATTTGCACGGTTGAATGACGAAAGAAGATGATATGCAGAAGCCCCATATATAGAAACATAAGCCGAATATGTACTGAAGTACTAAGAAGAGACTATCTCAAGTCTCATGCTTCGACTATGAAACCAGAGTAGCAAAGGATATTGTGCTAAAATGTACGAGGCATCTTTCTATATATTCTTCTTCGTCTTCACTATGTTGGAAATACTGGCAGATGAGTTTTGTTCCTAGGGCATCATGGTTCTACCAAGGAAGTTTCGAATTTGATTTCAGAACTAATGAGAAATTAGAACACAATCTGGGTTGCAAAGATTTTAATAGATTCATAAAACAACTACACCTTTGGAAAATGAGGAACAAAGAGATATTTTATGATTCTACCTTCTCGTTCAGCTGTTGAAGCAACATAATGTCGGTAAAGGTTTGCTTCTTGAGCCTGCAAGTATCCACTAAATGCATTAACATTCCACACAAAAAAAGGGAAGCTTGGCATATCTTTGCACTGGTTGTAACTGTTGAAAGGGAGCACTTACGGATTTTGTTGGTGATTTGCGAACAAGGTACTCATAGTACCAATATAGCTCACCATCAATCTGAGAAAAAGGAAAAGGAAATATATAAGACACTTTGATTCTAAAGCTTTACATATATATCACTTCAACTAAAATATAAACCATGACAAATGGCAATAAAAAATTAAAGCAAGGTCTTAAAAGCTTACTTCACTAGTATGCGCATCAAGAACAGAACTCTCACTCATTCGCTGGCTTGAGGTGACACGCTGTCAAACATGTAGAATGTCAAATGAGAATCAACTTAGTGGGGTTAAGTTTTCAGCAACTAAATCCAAGTTCCTTTCCAGAGAGTTCTATTTATTTATTCATTCATTTAAATGTCAAAACAGTAGAGGTTTTGTATTCTTTCAAGAACATATATATATAAAGAACTGATTGCATGGTTCAGACTCCATAAGACAGTTTTTAGTTCAAAGTAAAAAAATTTCAAACATGCACCTTGGAGACATTTTATTTGAAGTCTACAGTTTCTCTTGCAAATTTCCATGTCAGAAAGATTTCAATCTTAATTGAATATTTGGGCCAATATTTCAAAATGCAAGTTGTACATATGAACAATGCACTAGTTGGCAAGAAAAGAAATCATTTGAATTACCAGTGCAGACTTGTCAGACAATACAGAATCAGCAACATCTTTTGCTTCCCATGTCTTCTTATCCTTTGACTTCAAAAACTGAATATTTGGGGGACCTATCTGAATCAAAGGATGAAATAAAATTCAAAAAACACCAAATATTTAACTCATAGGTATCACATCCAAAAAAATGCAGTTCTATAAAATTACCGAAACAGAAATGATGAGATTATCAGCAATGTCCGCATGTTCATTCACAATGCGTAGACGTGCATCAGCTGCATTATATATAAATGATATAGTTAGTACATCATATAGTTTGTTTCCACAATCTAATCGTGTTTTATAATTATTGTAACAAAACTTGGAATTCACAAGTAATACCGATAAAAATTCTTTAGCAGGCAGAACTTTTTACTTTCAAGTGATGGGATTGAATAAGACTTACGAGACAATGGGGCAGCTGATGAATAGCGTTCCGGCTTTCTAGATTCCACCCTTCAGAAAAGTACAAAATTAGAAAGCTTCCAACAATTTCAGGCCACCAATAGATGATAATAAATAGAGAGAGTTGGTTTGCTCTTCCTTGAGTAAAATTGAAAGTGATACCAAAGGTGTATTAGACTCTCATAGAGAAAGAACTATAAGACGTCTTTAAAACAAAATATGTAATTTGAATCCACCAAAGATACCTGTTATTGTGTGTGTAAATCATACCACAAGGTCAATTCTCTGGATATATAGAGTCAATTGATCTAAAGCAAGTAAATGTGGGAATCTTTTTCCAATAGGAATGCGAATGGAAAGGGAGTCAACATGTTTTTTTAACAAATTCCTAAGTTATTATAACATAAAATGAAATAAAAAAGGCGGCAAGCCATATCACATAGACTTTTGATGCCGAAAACCAACCATTTAAAAATTTTCTTAGATGGCAGCTCCTCTGGGTATGAATAGGTATAAGAATTTATCTCATCAACTAATGAAGCCGTTCTTACATCTTCCGAAGCAAGACATCCTGCAATAAGCTCAACATAATACTCGGAGAAAATGGAAAAAGAAAAAGAGTACAGATATAGCAATTCTTGAAAAACTAGATACCAACCAATGCATCTTTAGCAATTCTTGAAGAAGTTGGAAGTTTCCAGTGGGGAATTGTCAAGGCTCATATATGAACAATAAGAAAAGAAAAGTTAAAAGTTCCCTTTGTGATCCTCTAGATAAACATTACATGGAAGGATCCAGTTGAATTTCTAGAAACAAAAAGTTATTTCATTGACCAAAGAAGAAGGCTTTACCAAAACAATTTGCTACAATGAAGAAATCACTATACATATATCAGTTTCTAAAACATGCTGTTTGGTCTTGGTCCAATTAGAAACTGCTTAAACTCAATCATGGTAGTTTCAAACTTCAAAATTCTTCAGACAACCTCAAGTCATAAACGAGATGCCCCGCCTAATATTTTGTGAATTCAACACTATAATGACTCTTTTGGGGTATATATTTGTTCTTTATAGTTAACCAATGTAATTAGCACTTTTGTCACAGGAGTGAACTCAAATCCATCAAAATCAAAACGAAAGGAGCATAATCTAATTATAGCCCATCGTGTGAATTTTCCATCACTAATGATAGAAAGGCACATGAGACAAGCATAACCAAGAAACATAGCATTTCAATTACTTAACAGCTTTAAATGTCTAATTTTTATCTTCTTCAGCATAAAACCAAGCTAAGCTAAGCCATGGATTCTTCACACTGTCATTTCATCATGCACAAGGTAAACTGGTCAAAGACCATTTTGGCCTCCAACAATTCATAAATGAAAGGTATACATATACACCTGAAGATGGAAAATATGTGGAGAGTGAAGAAGAAAGAGCAAAGAGCAACAAATCCCTTCTCCATAACACGTTTTGGGAAGTGGGTTTTGAAGCAAAACTGAAACACACTGTGATTTTCTCATGGAATCTTCCACTGTAACTACTATTCTTATGACTTAGCATTCCACTGCCATTACTACCTGGCTCATGCCTGAGAAAATCCCAGAAAAAAAAACAAGTTAAGAAAAAACAAAGCCAAAAAAAGTAAAGAGAACGAAGAAAGAAGAAAAAAGAAAAAACCTGAAGCAATGGAGAGTTGGGACCGAAAGAAGAGAGGGAGAGAGAACCACCATTTTAGCTTTTGCTGAGCTTAGCTCTCTCAGTTTGCTCTACTGTACAACTTTCCTTCTCAGCTTAACAGTTGGCTGGTTGGCTCAACTCATCCGCTTGGATTTTCTTTACCCTTTTTAAATGGGGTAATGTTCTCCTACAACTCAATGCTTCAGGCTAACCAATAGTATCCTGCCACGTAAAATGCTTGTTACTTTTATCTTGAGTAATTGCACACAGGTCCTCAAATTATAACATCACTTTAAATTGATCATTAAACTTTTAAGAGTTCTAATTTCAGCCCCAAATTATAGTTTTCATTCTAAATTGATCCTCAAACTTTTGAATATTATAATTTCTCCCCAAACTATGACTCTAATTTTATATTAGTTTCCAAACTTTTAAGCGTTCAAATTATATTCATAAATTATTATTTATGTCACATCATATTATTACATAATACACACCAGAATTTAACATTTAATATTTTTTATAACGACTTTATTAACATGAGATATAATTAGCATATATTGATACTTTGGAGATACAATTGAAATGTTAAAAAGTTCGGAGACTAATTTAGAATGAGAATTATAGTTTGTCTGATGAAATTGAACCGTTCAAAAGTTTGAGGATCAATTTAAAATTTGAGGATCAACTTAAAATTAGAGACGTAATTTGATGATGAAATTAAAATATTTAAAAGTTTGAGGATCAATTTAAAGTAGGGTTATAGTTTGGGAACCTATGGTGCAATTACCTTTAACATTCACACAAGGTTTCTATAAATTTCATTATTTCAAAATATCATTTTAATAATCAATTTTGAGCAGTTTGAATCTAATTTGTTTAAGAATATGATAATTTATTTAAATTTAAAATTAGATTAAATACTATTTTGTAATTAAATTAAAATGCTAAAAATATATTGATTTATATAGATTTAAAAATACAATCACATTAAATTTAAATTATTATTTAATTATAAAAAGAGATGAAATTTTGATTGAAACCATTCTTTAATTTAAAGAATCATTGTTATATTTTAAAGTTCGGAGACAATTTAAAATATAATCCTTAATTTAAAGATGATTGATGTAATGAATTATTATTATTTGTTTCTTTTGAAACAATTTTAAACAATCTCGACTTAAACGATAAATGTTAGGCCTGAGAAGAGACAGAATCATTAATTTTATGTCGGAAAAGAAAATGAAGGTCTTGGGTTATAAATACGATGGCGATGCACATCCTATTATACTCGTCTTTCGGGAAGATGATAATGGCCTCGTGACATAAATTATTCTTTAAATTATACATTTTTAATCGTTTTGATTTTTTCTAAAATTATTTAAAACGTTGTTTTTAAATATTTATTTTTTTTATTAATAAACGACCGAAAGAGATACCAATGTGATAAATAAATAAAATTTAATATCACTTCTTATAAAAGAAAGTTCAAGTATCAACTTCGAAAAGGGTAATTCAAGGGAGAAATTGAAATTTAAGTCCAACATTTATAAGCGGGTGGGTTAACTCGTTTCAAGAATATTCCCACCGAAGGATTCGTTATCCGACGTCCGAATGATGTTAAGTTGGTTTCCAAACAAGATTCGGACGTCACTGCCTTCAAGTGGCCTCCCTCCTTGTTAAAAAGCATTTTATTATTGCTCTCCATTTTAATCGCAGATCTCTTCAATCATCTCCTTTTCTTTTAATCTCATTTTATTTTCCCAGACGATCTTCAACTTCTCCGATTATTCAGGTAATTTCTCTTCCAATTTTCCTTCTTCTTCTCCGATCATATCAACAGGAAGTCTTTTGTTTTCCTCTAGCAGTATTTCTATCGATTCTTTTGCCTTTATTTATCTTTCAAATTTATGCTTAATCTTTGATTTTTTGATGTTTTAACCTTTCGTTCTGGTTGATCTTCGCGACGTTCTATATTCGATCTCATATGACGAGAGTTAGAAGCTTAAGGGAATTTTCGGTTACTTAGATTGCTTTCTTGATCAATTGTTTTTAATGTTCTACATAGTTTGTCTGATGATTATACATATTGTTGAATCCTAAGAGTTTGATCGAGATACCTGTTCTTTTTTGGATTTTACATCACACAAAAGCTTTGGTAAAAAAAATTATATGATCGAGCTGATTTAAATATATAGTGAGCAGAAGCTTGTTTATTTTAAAGGTTTATTTTCAATAAATTTGATTTTTGTTATGGTTAAAGTAATCTTGTTATTTGAAGAGCAGCATTCGCAATTCATGCCTGACATCTTGTAAATTGGAGTTTACTTTATATTAGTTATTTGAGAGCTTTTACATGCTGTTTGTTTTTAAGCTACAGATTGTTACTATTTTGTATAAACGGAGATTTCACCCAAATTCATTTTTTATTACAGCATGCAAACAATCTCGTTTTCGTTTTTAATTCTTTGGAGCTTTCAGTAGTCGTTTCCTGTAATTGTACTGCTTTGCTGATAGGTTGAACTCTTATTACACTTACCTCTTTGTGGGTTATTCTTTTGGAAACGGAATGATTGCCTCGTATTCTAACAGTGGTTCTTTTTGTGTTTTTTTTTCCAGTTGTTTTCCATGAAGACAATGAAGCCTGGAGTTTCTTCATTGAATCCCTATGCAGCATCATACATACCTCTTGCGAAAAGGGAGGCCAATGAGAATGCTTGGTTTGAACCTTCCTCACACTTTGCACATAAGACGCATTATAGAAATGCTTATCTCGACTCTGTAGCCCATGGCACTAAAAAGCATCAGGTTGCCGAAGGTTCTGCAGTGAAAAGCTACCCTGCTCTTGGTTCTTTGAAAAATACAGGTGAAGTGATTGAGAAGCAGTTTGTTGATGAAGAATTTGACATGGATTTGGAGTATCTTCGCATGACATTCCCTGGTTTATCCAATGAGTCTCTTATGGATGTCTACTTGGCTAATGGTGGGGACTTTGAAGCCACTGTTGACATGCTGAACCAACTTGAGGTAAATTTCGCCTAATGTTTATTTTGTAGTTATAATTATGATTGTCAGAGTGATGTTGGTGAATTATTTTCCTTCATTCCTTCTCAATTTGTGTTTTACATTTCCCTTTCTTTTCTTAAGCCATGGGAGGATGAATGTTTGAGCTCCACTCCTTCAAGCACAGCTCTGTTGATCCTCTATGAAGGGTGCTAATAGTGAAGTAATTGAATTTCTGAATATTTTTCTGATTTAGTGTCTAATGACATATTTAACCTGATTTTATATTTTTGGATTTGACTAATAATTGTTCGATCAAAGAGTTTAGGATCTTACTCCACTTTCTAGCCCATTGCGGCATAGCCTTTGTTTTCTTCTTCAGTTGCTTAAGTCTTTCTTTTGTGCAACTTCTGATCACATCATGGTGTTTTTCATTACTGAAAGTGAAGGAGATCTTTCCATCAGCTTTTGTATGATCTTAACATTGATTTATGTGATTGATTTTTTGCACAAATTTTTGGTTCTTACCATAAGTTTTTTAGTGTGTATTTGTTGTTTTTATTCACAACCACGTCACTGTTGGTTAAATATATCCAAAACGACGGTTGTATATTGGTTCATTTTTTTCAGTAAATTTGTTTATAACATTTCTTTACTCCATAACCCATTGATAATTTATGTTAATTGGTTGTATTGAGAGCGGTAGTGTTGGTCAGATTTTTAGTCGTTGTTTGGAAAATCAATTTTATGCAATCTGCTTTGGCTTATCTGTAGTTTACTGCGGGTTTTAGACCGAGTCAAATGTTTAATTTGTATATACCATTCACAGAAAGAAGTAAAAGAAAATGTGTGTTTCCTGAGGTGATTGATTTCGTTGGAAATAATTTCTGGAGTATATGCCATGTTTTATAGTTCTCTTGGTATTCATGACAGTGGATTGTGGTCTTGTCCAGATGAACACTCTAGAATCTTCTGAATATCTTCCCGACACTTTGGATATTGGCGATATCTCTGAATCCGGGTCTTCAGCAACCTTCAGCCCTCATAAACTGAAGAACATGATAGGCAAAACAAGTGCTTCTTCATCAGGCGCTGCAGAATCAGCTGTTGCGTCATGAACTCATGATTGAATTTCTCGAAGGATATTTTAGTGGGTGTTCTTTTGTCTGTAATGTGTTTGTGGAATAGAAGTATACACAAGTAGGGGGCTTTCTTGAAGGTTGAGAAATATGTTGTGTGAAGTGTTTCTGTTGTATAGTTGTATGCTGCTGCTGCTGCTTGCCTAAACTAATACTGCTGTTGTGAGCTTTTATTGTTTGGTGAAAAAGCTCCTTTTGCAGTTAACATTGCAAAATATAGTTTTCATCAGAAATGAAAATGATTCTTCAAGTTTGTTGTTGTTGACTTGTGGGTTTCCATTTACTCGTTTTTGAGCTCGATTTTAACAGTCTGATAACTCTAGCTGTGTAGTTGGCGAGGCTCAATCCTCCTCTGCTATTATTAGGATGAGAATGCATATTCTGGCTACTCAAATCTTTATCCCAATGTGATTTAGAGAGTTGCATATTCGTATTGTGTCATTAAGCCAACATTAGTTCTGCGAATGCACTTGGAAGTGTATTTCTCCTTTTTTTTTTGGTGGTGGAGAACCTCTCTAAAAGGTTAAGAGAAGAAATCTCACCCGTTCAATTAGACCTTGTAATGGGTTTTGTAGTTTAAAATTTATGGTATAATCCCAAAAAAATGCTCTTAACATTTGATTGAATAACTTATTTGGCTCATATTCTTTTTTTAACAATTTAACCCTCAATGTGTCATTTTAGGTCAAAATAGTCTCTCCAATGATGAAAATTGTTAGTTAACTGACATAAATGGCTTAAAATGACATGACAAACTTATATGGCAGTGCATGCTGATATAGCAGTTTATATAGACAAAAGTGTTTTGACTTGATGGAATGACATAATTTTATAAAAGTATATAAAATAAAAAATATATATTTTTATGATGACATATCATTCTGTCAAGTTAATTTAAGTTGTTTATTGTTAGTTGACTAATAATTTTTAGGGTAAACTACATCAGTAGTCACCGAACTATGGTTTCTTTCCTATTTTGGTCATATAACTATTTTTTTGGCAAAAACATCACTAACGTTATGTTTCCTTCCTATTTTGGTCACCAGCTGTTAAAAACTTAATGGTTTTGCTGACGTGGAATTTTATTTTATTTTTTTTAATTTTTCATGTCATTTCTTCTTTTTCCTTGTAAGCAATATATGTTATTCTATAATATTTTTATTCAAACTAACAGGATGGTGATACGTGTCACTACCTATTAGTGGAATAAAAGAATGAAAAATCAAGCCCCTTATGCAGCCAGAGAGATTCGACTAATAGGCAGTTATACGTGTCACCATCCTATTAGGCAGTTACACGTGTCACCATTTCTCTGGCTGCATAAGTGGCTTGATTTTTCATTCCTTTTATTCCACTAATAGACAGTGATACGTGTCACCATTCTGTTAGTTTGAATAAAAAATATTATAAAATAACATGTATTGCTTACGAGGAGGGAGAAGAAATGACATGGAAAATTAAAAAAATAAAATAAAATTCCACGTCAGCAAAACCGTTAAGTTTTTAACGGCCGGTGACCAAAATAGGAAGGAAACATAACGTTAGTGATGTTTTTGAGAAAAAAATAGTTATGTGACCAAAATAGAAAAGAAACCATATTTCAGTGACTGCTGGTGTAGTTCACCCTTTATCTACGAAGAAGTTGTTTTAACCCAAAATAAAACGTTATGTGTTTGCTTCAAAAAAATTATAAGCCAAAGTAGTTATCCAGTCAAATGTCAGGGCACTTTTTAACATGCCAAAATTTACTTTTAGCATCAAATACGAGACTTGATTATAACATAAAAATAATATTATAATTAATTTTAAAAATAATTTTAAATTGTTAAGTATACGGATTGAATTTGTTTGGATTATAAAATCCATTTTCAAGACTCAGGTCATTCTAGTAGTTTGAATTATGCATCGCATTTGATTGTATCTTCTAAAATGTTTACCTCTAAATACTTATTAAACGTAATTGTAATTTGCATCTCCTTTTCAAACTTCCACGTCTTCCAGTTGATCTCCTGCAGTAACTTATTCATGTAGACATTGCAGAAAGTTCCGTTTTTAAACGAGTTTCTCCGCTTCATACAGTAGATTACTTCAAAGAAGTCGATACTCGATACCCATTTGAGATTTGCAGCATCTTGAATGTGAAGTAGAGTACCTAATATATCATAATCATACACAATTACACATGCATATGTTGTTTTTATAGGTAAGTTGGAATTCAATGCCTATTTAAAGTCGAAATGTGTTCGGTTACAGCCCCAAGCGTAATCTTTCAATCTTGTCTAGGATTAACAATGGAGTGATCGATACGAGCATCGGGGTTAGGGGATCAAACTTGGACCGATGTCAACATGTGGTTCAATCTTATACATATCAACACATGAGCAGGCATCTAGCTGGTATGTAAAGCATATATTTTGTAGGGGAAAAGAAGCATTCTTGTCATAAGGAACATTTTCTAATCTTCAAGTCTCAAACTTGGAAAAGTCTTCAAAAATGGCGGATATATATATATATATATATATATATATATATATTCATTACATTAGCGTTTACGCGGCAACTTCATTGCCAAAATGCAAGCCACCATTTCCATTTTTTCAGGAATGGGGAGAAAAAGAAAAAGAAAAAAAACCAACTACCAAGTTTCAAATATATGCATAGTTATATATATACATTGTACTTAAAAGAGCAAACAGCAATCTTTAGTTTCGTTTTATATGGGCCGAAAGTCTCCCAACAAACGCGGTCTTCAACTATTAAACCAAAGAAATGCAAGCACATTGATTCCCCCAATAAAGAGAGGAATTTTTTTGAATCTGTGTAGCTTGTTTTGTGTCAATCTTGTCTGCAGATAAAATCTCCCATTTTTCATGTTCCAATCAATGGGACATTAAAAATTCATAGATTTTCTCATGCAGAATTTGGATTTTCCGACAGATTTGGGTCAGATTGTAAGGAAAGAATGGGGGTGGATTATTACAATGTGTTGAAAGTGGACCGGAATGCAACGGACGATGATCTGAAAAAGGCGTATAGGAAACTGGCAATGAAATGGCATCCTGATAAGAACCCTAACAATAAAAAGGAAGCTGAAGCCAATTTCAAGCAGATTTCGGAGGCATATGAGGCAAGCCTTTCCTTCATTTTGTTTCTCTTTTTATTTTTTGCCCTTCCGGATTCCCAGTTTGCCCTGACTAATCGGTTGCACACCTGACTTTGGTGGGTGAGTCTCCAGAGATATGTTCTGCATACATAAGGCCTCGAATACGAGACATACTTAAACATACCAAGCTGCTTATTATAGAAAAAGAAAATGATGGGATTTATTGTTTACATTTGATTATGGTATTTTCCTGGAAAGAAACACAATGATATTCTCTGTTTTGGCTGAGAAAAAGGGTCTAGAATGAAATTAATGTTAATAGAGGAAGGCTTGAAGAAATTAATGAATTTATCATAGCTGTTTAATTGTATTGGAGATTGCTTTCCTTGAAAGGGAATTAGGGATTAGAGTAAGAAAATGATGAATGGTAATAAAAAAGAGGTGTAAAATATGAATGCATCTATGTTACTCGACTCAGATGTGAGCACCGAATACGAGTGTGTATCACGGTATAGTTCGATATGAACATAAAGAAAATGAAAAGTCCGAGCAACTTAATAATGCATTGCATTTGCAGAAACCGATTTATGTGATAGGAAGACATAGCCAGCTTTTTAAGTTCTTTTGAGATTGCAATTTTCAGTATGTTTTACTTATAACGTTTTTACTTATAACGTTAGCTAAGAAATTACAATGCTAATTAGGCAGTTATTGAATGGGACAAATTAATGGGTTTAATGGTTGTCTTTAGACCCGACCCATGTTGCTATGTTGTTGCGACTCTTTATTTTTGCTGAAATAATCGTGTCTGACACGTGAATATGATAATGTTGACCTTCAGATTCCTCCAAATACTTACATATTTTTGTCATGTACATATCTAGAACAGGTTATGCTCACTGCAATATGGTTTTCTTGTTTATTTTGATGATTGACCAGACCTGCCATGTGCTTAATGATACACAAATACAATAGATTCGAACTTGTCTTCTTAGATTTCATATGGAGAATTTGTTAATTTTGTGATTCAGGTCTTGAGTGACCCTCAAAAGAGAGCAATTTACAATCAGCAAGGTGAAGAAGGGTTGAAAAACATACCTCCACCGGGCAGCGGCGGATCATCAAGAAATGGCTCCTGTGGGTCGACGAGTGGGTTCAATCCTAGGAATGCCGAGGATATATTTGCCGAGTTCTTTGGAAGTAGTCCTTTCGAATTCTGGTCAGCAGGACCTGGTAGGTCTTCAAGATTCCACTCTGATGGAGGGAGGTTTGGAGGATTTGGTTGCACCGACAACAATTTTCGAACTTACAACGATACAACTCCGCCTAGGAAACCACCCCCGGTTGAGAGCAAATTGCCTTGCACCCTTGAAGAGCTGTACACTGGATCAACAAGGAAGATGAAGATCTCGAGAACTGTTGTCAATGCAGGGTATGAATATTCATCTCATGCATGATCCTCTATTGCATTTTCTTGACTAAAGTTTCACTTCGATAAGCTTACGATATATCTTTTAGTTCCTGCAATTTGACACTCTAAGCATGCATTTTCTATCTTTGATCCTGCTGATCGGACAATAATCCGGATCCTTATAGGCTGCAGACACGGGAATCGGAAATATTAACCATTGACGTGAAGCCAGGGTGGAAGAAAGGAACAAAGATCACTTTCCCAGATAAAGGAAATGAGCAGCCAAATCAGCTTCCAGCAGACCTTGTATTTGTAATCGACGAGAAACCGCATGATCTTTACCAAAGGGATGGCAACGATCTCATTGTCAACAGAAAGGTGTCACTAGCAGAGGCACTTGGGGGAACAACAGTAAATCTAACTACTCTCGATAGCCGTAACTTGTCGTTGCCCGTAACCGACATTATCCACCCGGGTTATGATCTTGTTGTTGCTATGGAAGGAATGCCAATTGCAAAGGAGCCTGGAAATAGGGGTGATCTCAGGATCAAATTTGATGTAAAGTTCCCTACAAATTTGACACCAGAGCAACGAGCCGGACTCAAACATGCTCTAGGGGGTTGAAGCAGGAAACCATTCCCTGTCTCACCGGCACCGGTATTCGGCACCACCGAAAATGTCAAATGTCGTCTGATATAGTCATCGACTGGCATCTTGGTTCTTGAATCAGGTAGAGAGTTGGCTTGCCTGTGTATCATAGTTGAACTGCCTCATCATTTTTGGTGCATTGTGGTACTTTGCCTGAATCAAATATATTTGTCAATGCCCTAAACCCATGTAACCTATAATTGCCTTCATCTTCCATCATTGTTTTCTTTCCAATTTATAGTGTGTAATTCTTATGAGATAAAGGGTTGATTTTTTTTGTCCCATTTTTGTTTTTTATTCTTTATTTTGTAATTTGGCATCTCTCTATGCAAGTTTATATATGTTGGCAGAGCCACGTATATGCTTGGGTGCTCCTGTTCTCATTTTGAATTTTTCAAAATTTATGTATTTAACTTTAATTTTTTATTTTTTTTAATTAGCCCTTAAATTTTATAATTTGTACCCGCCCTAAAATTTTAAAATTTTTATGATTTGTGCCTACCTTCAAAAATATTTTAATTTATGCCCACCCTCAAAAAACATTATGGATCCACCACTGGCAACAAATATATATACAGATCAATATATACATATAATCAGAATCAATTTGTATAATTTTTAAACAAATTAATCGATGATCAAAATATATCTCAACTTAATAAATCACATTGTAGTTGTACCTTGCATTTTGTGACTCCATATTTTGACCTCCTGTTAGAACGTAGTCACAAAATGATGACCACCTTCATAAAAAGGTCCTTGTAATAGAGGGGAAAATCGGCCTATAGAGTATATCCATCAAGCACGTGCACTTCAATCTAATATCATACTACGTACTAGATATATCCCGTACTAGAGATATGCTGGGTACGATTTGGGTACTCCTTAGTGTTTTATCTCTTTAACTTTTCTTATTCTTTTATTATCCCACAATTTTTCTGTCCTTTTTTTGTTTCTTTTCGATACTATTTTGCTCACATGAATCAACTATATAAATAATTGTGATGTCATGCTCACATGATTTTCGTATGACTTTTTATTTTTATATTTTTTTAAAATATAAAAATTATTTTATATTTGATGTATTCGTATCTTATAATTTTAAAAATTATTATTTCCGTCTCTATTTTCGTACCCCTATCTGAATCCATATCGGTGCAACATAGAAGTACATTAGTGTTCCAACATTCAAAAGCCTGGTTATGAAATCGATAGCTCGATAACATTCGAAGGTGATCCGTCACATGTGTTTACAAGTAATGTCGTCATAGACGAATCTGAGACAACCCGACAAATGGTTCTACGAATATAGTGAGGCTGAACTCTGTTTACTGTATTAACCGGAGGGGCTATAACACAGTTACATCACTTCAGTGGCGGAACATAAGCATGATTAGAGGGACTATGACTCCCTCAATTTTAAAAAATTATTAAAATGTCCTTGAATTTTTAATTATGTTTTATTTGATCCCTTAAAATTTTTAAAAATTTATATTAAGTTTTAAGTTTTTAAATATTTTTAATTAAATCTTCTTTCATAATTTTTAAAAATTCTTATTAAATCTCTTAAAATTATTAAAAAATTTAGTTTAAACCTCTATTAAAAAAATAATAAGTTGGCCCCTCCTGAACTCTTAGCTCAAGTTTACCGCTGGATCACTTCTTTTTATCCATAAGACACTAACTATAGTGACGGAAAACTCCTGGTAGCTAAAAGATCCTTATAGTGACTTAAATTTTATCCATCACTATTTATCCAAAAAAAAAATTATCCATCACTAAAAGTACTAAGAATTTTGACGGAAGATTTACTGGTTGCTAAGAACTGGGTGTAAAACTATAAATACTGTCATGACCTAAACGGAGGAATTGAGAGCGAAGATCGAGCATTGGATATTGTTCTGAGTTCATTAGAAGGGGAAAAAGAAAATGGCTCGTTGTATTATGTGAGGAGAAGGCTAAAGCTGATGTTCTTAACGGGTCAATACCACTTGTTGAAGACAAACTCAATATCATGATTAAAGATAATCATCTAGGTGTTTTTTTAGTTTATTTCTATCAATTGGATTTTGTTACCCTTACAATGCAAGTGAACGAAATTTCGGGATAATCATCAATGATCGTTGACATCTTAATTTCAAATCTTGTCATTTGTATGCACTCGTCTCCAAGCTAATAAGGTGGCTTATGCTCTAGCACGAACAGCCTTATCTTATGTGGACCACATGGATTGAGACAGACTTCCTAGTAATCTCCCATCTATTGTTCGGAATGATATTTCTCATGATTCTTTTAGTAATAGTAGAGGACACTAGGTTCGGGTTTAGGGTCTCTCGGTTTAGTAGTTTAACTAGTGTTCTTTTATAATTGATTTAGACAAAAAATATCATTATAATAATATTAGATGTCTTTAAAAAAAACTCAAATGGTGAAAAAAAATAAAACCAATGAAAATTAAAATAAGGATAATTAGATATCATTAGAAGAAGAAGAAATCTTGTTTCTTGGGGGGCTTGGATTACAAAGGAAGGGAGTTTATTCTTGGGGAAAAAAAACTCTAAAATGGACTGTGTAAAACGTGACACTGACAAATTACAATGTTATAGCGAAGTTGGTAAGGAACTGGAAGAACCAGGAGCCCGTTGAACCAAAAATGCTACTACAACTTACAACAAGATTGAATTGAAGGGACAATTTAAAAGAATTTTTTAAAAAATATATAGCTAAAAGCTGTAGGAATAAAGGGTTATTGTTTTACGTTTTTTAGAAGGTCTTTCCTTTTCATCTTCTTGAGAACACAGATACAACTCTTTCTGGGGAACTCATTGTCGCCACGCATTTGAACTGTCATTTGTAACATCAACCAAACAGAAGGAGAAAAATCATTTTATAAGAAACTTAAATTTATATATATATATAGAAAATGTACCTTCTGTTGTCTGTACTTGTCGCGAATGGCATTGAGGGAGCAGCCGTTAGTGTTGAGTTGTAAGTCCTCCAATGCAAGTACAGTAGCTTTCAGCTGGGATGCCTTGTAACCAGTATAATGCTCCAACGTTGGATTCTGCTAAAAAATAAACCAAAAAATGGGAAATGTGTTCTTCAGACAGTGGTTCCAATTGTAAGAAAGAACAGAAGAAAAGCTAGAGAACATAACAAGGATGAATAGACAGACCCATGGATGGACTGATTGATTGAGGGTCCATCTGGCGAGGAAAACAGCGGATGCAGCGATGAGTGAAGGTAAGAACTTTAAGAAGCTGTACTCAACAAGGCTCAGCTCTGCTAAATAGTTTGCTAAGAACTCTAGTTCTATACAAGGAACCTGTACTCCAACACAATTGAAGTGCAAATTAGTTTTCTTTACTCGGATTATACTGAATTTTATAGAAAATGATGTGGATAATAAGAATTCCATGATACGATACTTTGTAAGTTGACTGTGCTGCTTGAATGAATCTCCTGAGAAAAATGGAAATTAGGAGACAGATTAGTATTTTTTGTTTGGGATGATTGAATCCATGCTAGCGGGAATCCACCTCCGAAGGGACGCAAGCGAACCATTTGGGCTAAACCCGAAGTTCGTCTTAGATTATCACTACGTGAGAGATGAGACCATGTTGATGGCATTTAGTGGAGTTTGAAGATGGTGTCATTACCTGAGAAATGTTTTTGTGGTTGGAACAGATAACTGAAAATACAAGAAATTCAGAACTTTTCTCTCCATTTTCAGCACCTGCCGTGTAGTCACAGTCAACAGACATGTTACAAACATTACTGCCTAAAAGGGGACTTTTTCATGATTTTATCAAATGCCTTAAAATGTAACTTGATCTAAACTATTGACCAATACTTGGCTTTGGTTCTTTTTTTAAGTGCTGCTAGACTCATGAATGCTATGCATAAGTAGCTGAAAACCCATACCTCTCCTCTTGTGTAGGTATTATCAGTGATGAGGCAGAATTCTTCCACTCTTGGTGCGCAGATCTCTTCATACTTTCTTCAAATCGGAAAAGTAAAGCACTTAGAATCCTTAATAACACAGACTAAGACAGACAGATGATAACGACCAATGTTACAAATAGAAGTTTAGTGCATATTTTAGCCTGGACAAATATGACTACTTCATTCATATTTATCAGCAATGCCAAAAAAAGAGTAGATTCCTCTATCACACGTGCATATGCGACTTGAGGATCCATTAATTTTTTTAGCATCGTCACGGTCGACAGTTACTACTCTCAGAAGAGATGTATGGTTCTATGGAACATAACTCTTAATTGCCTGGAAATAAATTAAAGAACTAACGATGCAATTAGCATGCAAGTAACACCAAGTAGCTGGAGTCTTTGTTTTTCTATAAAATTGTGGGAGAGAAACCGATCAATGAGGCTCACTGTGAGATACAGCGTGTCCGGGACTAACTTATATTCTTCAGAAACCTGAAACATTAGGAAAAACTCTAAATAGCAGCAAGCACACCAAATAGCCTAAAATTTAGCTCATACTAACAAAAAAGTATGACAAACTAACTCTTTACACACTTCAAGAACAAACAGAATATCCTTTTATTCAGAAGTTGATAAATATGTGATTCTTTCGAGTGAGGAGAATAACAAACAGTAGACCTTGTCTCTGCTTATGAGAAAAAAGTTCTGGTAAACAAGAAAAATAGAACAGCGTCATAATATCTCGTACTAGGCAGAAATTTGCAGCTTTTTTGAGTTCTTATCCTATACTCAAGCAGGTGGAGATGCACGTAACTATTTGGTTATAAATTAACTACATTGACTTACCTCCAATAGCCAGTCAATCAAAATTCCTCGCATGCTTGGGGTAATATCCCGCTGCAACTGCTCCATATAATTGGTTGAAGGTCTTCGGTTAAGCTGCAGAAGGTAATCTGATGAAATAAGTATCAACAAGTTGCCGATAGAGCAAAACTTGCAAGCTAAGAGACGTCCTTCAGCAAAGCAAAAATAACAATTGCATTGCCAACAAGAGTTAGAGATATCACATCTGAATCCAGATACTAGTGTGCACAAAGAGTCACTTTCACTAGATAATGCACTTTGTAAAAATGTAAAAAAGAGAAAAAGTAGCAGCAGCATCAAATAAATTTACAGAATAATGAGAAACATAAGTGTTCAGTGTGAAACTGGAGAGAACCTATGGAAAATATGACAATCATATATTGGCATTTAGTGAATGAAATTGCAGCACCAACCTCAGTAGCCCGTATATTGTCGTATATGTCTGGGGCATACAAGCTACATACAAGAGGATCTTTTCGGTTTGAATCAATATCCACAACATCTTTCAAGCCTCCTAGTTTATTGCAAACCCCATCTTCTTCTGCAGTATGACACGTAGACTCCACTACTCTTTCTTCCAGTTTTACTGGTAAAGTATTTTCTTGTGCCTCCATCATCCTTATTTTTGATAAATCTTCAGCTAACTTCGCATTCACATCTTCTTCAACTGATGGAATCCCCATGAAGATATCTTCAACCATTTCTTTGTTCTTCTCCCTAGGATCTCTAATGGTCTGCTTGGAGGTCTGTCAAGCAGTAAGAATAACAGAAACTTGGATTATTTAGTAAGTACAGATTACTTTGCCACTAGAAGAATAAAGAGAAGCAAAAGTCATCCCTGCATTTCAGATTCTCATTTGTTTATTAGGGCAGTAGTAGAGTAAACCAGCTCAAAGTTCCTAAATAAATGTTATTAGTATGCATAGGAAATTTTCCGACTGAACCCCAGGACGAAATCAAAATTCAAAAGATGTCTTCACCTGAATTTTGTTTGCATTTAAGCATTCCATGTGCATACTATCAGCAGATTCAGCACCGACATTCGTTACATCTTTAAGCACTGCCCTTCTTTTCGGCTTAAGACCAACAGTGGAAGTCATAGAAGCCTTGTTTTCATCTGAAGATGCACGTTTGGAGTTTACTCGAAGAACACATTTTTTATCCTGTTTCAAGGATGGTTTTGAGGCTGCTCCCCCCAGTGCTTTAGCCCGTGCTCGAGTAATTCTTCGTGTAGGCTCTTCAAGTTTTTCAATAGGTTCATTTTGTTTATTCATACTTGCTTGCCTTTGGGAAGAGAAATTCATGTCTTTCAATTTGAAAAAATTATTGAACCTGCATTTCTAACACCGAATCAATATAACATGATGCGAACAATGAACGCGTTAAACTACAACTTTCTAGAGAAATTAAAAAAAATCTTACGATTTCAATCAATTCTCAAACTGTATAAGCTCTGCAACAATATAACAAATTTATTGACTCAGGTAACTTTAGCCTTATGCATACAATACGATTTATTTTCCGAGAAAATGGATTTTGGATTTTTTTACTAAAGCTATAGCATCTCTGCAATACTTCCGCATTAGCAATAGCAGCTTTATAACACACCGATAGGAGGTTGAATCTCTCCATAACTCTAAATTAGAAATCGATGCGCTATTTAAAAATGCTCACTCTCAATGCGCGGTTACAAAAAACTGAATTCATTTTACGGTTTCTTTTAAATCGATCCCTATCCGGATTCCGAGCTATCAAGTAAATAACGATAAAGAAAGACTAACAGTCCAAATCTCCGAAATCCGAATCCATTATAATTTCTCAGGAAAAACTACAGATTCATAAGAAAAACGCGATGCGCTTGAATGTGTGGATAAATTTCAATATTAAATTAAAAAAACAAAACACAGCTTGATAAACTTAACAAAAAAGCTCCGTCATAGATCTAAAAGTTGAAATTCTTGAACTCTATCAATCAGAAAACCAGCACGATTAACTATAGTAATTCAAATGCAAAAACCTATAGCTACCGCTAAAAAGATTTTTCAAAAAAGAAGCTTACTGTGCTTCGGGAAGCTCCGCGGGACTGCAAATGAAGAACTCTGGAGAGGTTTACTCTACTTCTTTTCTGCTTTTTTATTTTTGGCTTTTCCGCCTTTTTTCTCTCAATTTTCTAGAGAATGTGAAAAAGCGAAAGCGATGGACAGTGAGCTGAGGCTTCCGAGAGCGTTTGTTTGTTTGTCTGATATAAGCAGAGAGGAGCGTGGCGTAGCTTCCTGGGCGGGAGGCTGCTACAGTTTAAACTTATTTTAAAAATAGGGGGTAAAACAATATCTAATCCTTCAACTTATTAACTTTTCTTAATTTGATCCTTAAAATTCTTTTTCCATATTACTCCTGAATTTGGTTTTTTTTTCGATTTTAGTCCTTTTGACATATGGTACAATCTTCAAGTGTCATATCATTAAAATGAGTGAAAATAGAAGAAAATACTTACCAAATTCAGGGTCAACGTGGACAAATAAAACAAGGACTAAGTTATGAAAAGTTAACAACTTGGAGGACTAAAGTTGCTTTATTCCTATAAATAAATAAATAAAACAAATTGTTTTTTATTAATTAGCAGTGATTACCCACCGATTTTGCTTCTTCCACACCCATGCTTTCATTTATTTGACTTGTTTTAGTTGACCCGTGAAATTTGATTTTGTGCCCAATCACATTGCGCCACCAATTTTAAAAATAAAAGTAGATCACCAAAGTTTTAATATATATGATACTTTTTCTCAAGTTAATACTTAAATAATTTTTACTCTTTAGTCTGTACTTAAACTACGTATCTTTTTTTTTAAGTTGGTACTTAAAGAATTTTTGTCCTTAATTTAATAATTGAAATTTAATTTCATCTACTAATTTAGTGTCTTTATTAATGATATTAATTTTTGATGACGTGACAACATAATATTGTATCACGTGTCCCTGTTGATATTATGTGTTTTTTTTAAAAAATTGTACAAATTAATTAAAAGTACCGAGACATTGGATGAAACTAAAGTTCGACTACCAAGTTTAATGCAAAAATAAATCGGTATCAATTTGGAAGAAGGTATCTAATTCAAATACTAACTTAGGAGAAAAAATTCTTTAAGTACTAACTTAAAAGAAAATACGTAATTCATGAACCAAATATATATTTAACCATTACAAAATTATTTTCTTACACTATTTTTCTTATTTGACAACTATAATATATATTGGACAAAATATTTTAAAAAATAGTTATAAAAAATTGTGATCAAATTTAAAATAATTCTTATAAAATGTTTTCATAAATAAACATTAATTTAAAAAACTCATGCTATCAATTTTTAAAGAATATCTTTTATCTTTATATAGTTATTATTAGTATACACAGTTTGTATATCAAATTTTTCTCTTATTATTAATCCAAATGAACTATCATATTTTTATTTATTTTCAAATAAATCTTCATCATAAATAAAAGATCCATTTACATTAAAAAGCTTATTTGATGACAAATTAAAGTTTAATTTGAATTCAAAAATAAATTTAATTACTTGTTTAATTATATTAAAAACAATGGATTTTCTGGTTAGAAGGATATAATAAAAAAAACTTTTTTTAAAAAAATAGTTGTTCCACATCTAGCACGGGAAATTTGGTAAATATTGTTGTTTAAGAAAAAAAATGAGAAAATAGGGTATGTTGGGAAAGTTTTAGGAATCTATGGTAATTTCTACGGTGCCTGGGGAGAACGTCTCTTGCATGAGGCGTTTTTGTTCCAAAAAATATAGAGAACGCCTCCTCCAGGAGGGTTCTCAACCGACACTGTAGAAAATGCCGTAGATTCCCAAATATCTCTTAACATACCCTAAATTCTAAAAATTCATCCTAAACACCATGTATATCCAACGGAGCCCATCCTAACAAGTATAGCTAGCTAACTCAATCAATATAATGCACAAACGACAAATGAATAGAATGAATTTTTAATAGTATTGATGTAACAGCCTATATGGTAACATATACTTCATGATGACATGACATAGTTTTTCTAATACTTTAGGTCAATAAATAATTTGAAAATGATAAAAAAAAATTAATATGAAGTATATGTATAGTGTCATGCAACTTATCCTGTTAGCGTTATTAAAAAATATTGTAGTAGTTTAATATTCTTGTTAGAAAAAGAGTTGTTCAACTTTTTTTTAAATATGAGGGTCAAATTTAACTAAAAGAAAAATAAAAGGTAAATTGAAAAAATTTGTAAACATCAAGAACTGAATTTATCATTATACCAAAACATCTTATTTGCATTACGTGTAAAAGAAAAATAAATATTTTCCAAATACAATTTTCCATGTAAGGTAAATTTCAAGTGTAGGAATTCATGTACCAAAAACCAAATCCAAACATGGGAAATGCCAATTGTTGGCATGGAATTGGAAGCTTCATCAGCACCAACACAAACAGATCCAGAATGTACCAACCAGCAGGATTTCAAGTAAGGGTGTAAATTATCATGAAACTATATTAAAAATGTAGGGGTGCAAAATTACAAGAGTTTAGGGGTGTAGAATTAGATTATCAATAGAAAATATAAAGAAAATATATAAAATATAGAGAACTTTAAATTTTTAGGGGGTGTGGTTGCCTCCCAACAGCCCCTAGGTCCGTCCTTGGCCATTTCGTCAACAATCTCTAAAGCAAGTGGTTAAAGCTCTCAGTTGGCATCCTCCTCTTCTTTTAGGTTGTGGGTTCAAGACCCAGTAGGAGTAAAATTCCCTTAAGTTGTAAGTTCAAGACCCTATAAGAACAAAATTTCTCTTCCCCTAAGTAGAATTTGTTCAAAAAAATTACCCATTTCATATAACCATCCAATGTACATTAAACGTACCAAAATCTTGAATACGAATACATCGAATGTCGCAAATTATAATCAAATACAGAGTTATTTTTTTGCTGTACTAAAATTCGAATTTCAAATTTATTGAAAAATAAGTTTCTAAAGAATAAACCCAAGTCCTTGTATTAATGGTTTATGCATTGAGCCCCCAAAGTGCATAACACAGTGGTATTGTTTGCTGAGTAAAATTAAGGCAATAGGGGCCACCAACAAGCCGACAGGCCAGCATGCATGCATGCACTCTGCTGTACAGTTTTTTCTGTTTAGAAATTCACTGCCAGATGGGACTAATTCATTAGATCGATTCAAATTTTAACTAACAAAGTAATGGTATTAAAGTTGGAACATGAAATAGGTTGCTTGTGGTATTGAATAGGGGGAGTAAAACTCAATTTCAAAATGTTGATTTTTCGATTCGACATCACTTGACTCAAATCGTAATTTTATAAATTCGATTTGATTAAAAAAATATAAATAAAATTTGAGTTATAAAATAAAACTCAAATAACTCAGAACTTTAGTAATTAGTGGATCGATTTTTAAGTTTGAGTAGAGTCTCTCAACTATATCTGATATATATCACATATGAACTATGAAGAAATATATATGAATATCGTACATGGTTATAAAAATTTGTTTAAATTGGAATTAATTAGTACCCTAACATAATAAATATTTACAATTAAATTTAAACATAAATTCAAACAACTCAGCTCAACTCGAAATAATTTCGAATAAAATTTAAGTTATAAATTAGGACTAGTCAATTCGATTAACTCAAAAAAAAATCACTCAAATATTAATCCCTAATATTGAAGAAGCCAAGAGTTGGTGTCGGAAAGAGAGTAGCATAGAAGGCCAATACTTGGGTAGTTGGGTAATATGAAGTCTCTACATAAAATATCTAAAGATTCTAAGAACGCATATAAATGAATCAATGGGACAATTTTTCGTTAAAATATTTTTTTAGGTCTCTTTCAATCTTAAAATTAGAAAAGCAAACCCTTTTAAAAAGGGGTAAATTACTCAAATAACCACTTAACTATAGAGTTGGTGTCGATATGACCACTATATTTTAAATTTTGGCAATTTACCACCTAACTATTTAAATAGTTTCAATCAAGCCACAAACCGTTAAAGCATCACATAGAAGTTGACTGGCTATTAAATAAAAGTGATGTAATTACACATTTGGTTCATGTTATTTACATATTCTATCAATTTGGTCTTAAATTGAATTTAATTTAATAAATTTAATCTCTAGTCAGATAGTGACATGTGTCATCACATGATTGGTGGAATATTTTTCTTAATTTTATTTTACTAATATTTTCTCATCCAATCAAATGGTGACACGTGTCACAATAAAATTGGATGAAAAATTTTGAACCCAAAACTTTAGCTCAAAAAGATTTGGTCCTAGGTCAAGAGCATAAAGTGAGGCAGACCAAACCATTAAACCAAGTGATGATATTTATACAACAATTACAACTTGTTTTTATTTAATGGCTTAACTACAAAATAAGTGTCCAAACTATGCCTCTTTTTTGCAATAGGTGCCTAAAGTATTTTTTGGCTGAAATAGGTGCCTAAACTTTCATTTTTGGTTGAAATAGGTGTTGGGTTTCATAGGAAATTAACTGATCTAATCAGGCATATAAACGCAGTGGAAAAAATCCTATGAAGAATTTCCAGAATCTCATGATATCATATTAATGTACGAAGAGGAAATCAAGAATTACCTTAATTCTTGATTCAGGAATCCGGTTGAGTTAAGGTGTTGCCTTTCTGAAAGACAACCGTCCTCTATAAGTATCCACACGCGAATGGACGAAGAACGACTATCAGAATGCTAGTTCCAATCAAGATTTCGAAAATCTAGTTTTGTAGTTTGGTGGATATTTCGAAAAACACTCTTAAAACCCCTTGGCATGCATACATATATATATATATATATATATAACTTGATTAGGATTAGATTGAGTTCACTTATTATAATTTAATTAAAACTCTTTTAAATATTTTAATTAAATTATAAAATAAATACATTTATCTGATAAGGAATTCAAGTTCAACAAAAATCTAGATTATGTGATTTATTTAATAATATTATTTATTTAAAATAAATAAATAATATATTAAAAAAATTTCATTATCCAATAAGGAATTTAAATCCAATCAAATCTAGATAATGAGACTATTTAATATTATTTTTCTGGAAAAATAATAAAATAAATAAAATATTCTATCTCAATAATACGAATTTAACTTATTTAAATTCGAATAAATAATCTATCTCAATATAATTTAAAATAATCACATTATCTTAAATTTATTATTGGGAGTAATAACCACAACCATTCTTAGTGTGCGACCCTATAGGTTCAATTAACGTTGGCAGTAGATAAAATCACATTTTATTCTACAAGTCATAAGCGGCCTCTAGCAAGACATTATGACTACCCAAGTTAAATGAAAAGCTCATAATCCGAGACAACCTTAATTCAGTTTATGTCATAATCCTTTTATCTCATGATATCTTGATAGATTATAAGACATGGAAAATGTTAACCTTATATCGTTCCATCTTTAGTTTCTCGATTTCCAATTGAACTGATTAAACAAATGACATTGATCTCTATCAACTCATTTGAGCACGACCACGCATTTCTCAGTCTCAATCATCGAGGGGTCCAAAGATATCTCTCTTATGTTAAGAGGGATAAATTCCATCTTAATTACTCACATCTCACTGCATGATTCCTTATTATGTCAAGCATAACCTTTATAATCGTCCGATTAAAAACGATGTTTGACTATGTCAAAACATAATAGTTATCATGTTGAGAACCGTAGCAATTTAAGGTCTAAGGATTTAATGTCACAACTATTTGAAGATTAATATATAACTTTAATCCATGTATTAATCTCGAGACGAGTCGATCCTAATATTTGTTCTCAACAAATATATATATATATATATGAATTTGATTTGAATCTCATTCACATATTCATCTTATGAATATCTATCAAACTTCATACTAATCTTATCTTATTATTGTTCCCACAATAATATCTGATTAGGGATATTTAGAATAATAATATTCAATGATACAAAAGCATGCAAATTTATCATAACAATAAATTCAATAATCAAAATATCACGGCCATACAATAGGCCTTAGGGCATTATAGCTAACAATAGGTGCCCAAGAAAGTGCCAAAATTGACTTTAAAACAAGTCAAAAATGAAAGTTTAGGCACCTATTTCAGCCAAAAAATAGTTTAGGCACCTATTTCAGCCAAAATGAAAGTTTAGGCACTTATTTCAAACAAAAAATACTTTAGGCACTTATTACAAAAAAAAGACATAATTTAGGCACTTATTTTATAGTTTAGCCTATTTAATGTATCAATTGCTTTAAAATCTCTCAATTTTGTCTTTGCTTGAACGAGTCTATTGACCGACTCTGAAACTATCCAGTTCCTTTTTCTTTTCTTTTTTCTCCATTTAAGTCATTAGGATTTGAGAAGTATTGGGTATTTTAGATCTGGGTTTTTCATTTTGTGCAAGATTTGGGTTGAAGAAGGAACTTTTTGATGAATTTTGTGATATGCTCTTGAAATTTTATCTAGATTGAAATTCTGGGTTTTGATGCTTTGATTGAATAAAGTGCAAAAGATTAGAAAGTTGAAGGAGTTTTATTGATATGGGGAAGCCATTAATTTATGAGATATTGGAGAAACCAGCTGCAAGTTGTATAATAGGCATTTGTAGTGCAATTTGGTTTTACATGCAAAAGAAGAATATTGGTTATCAGCATGCCGGCTTAAGTTATGAAACAGCCGTCGAAGGCCATCATTACTTCTACTTTCTCGCATATAAGAGTTATTCATCTTGTTTTCAACATGAGTGCAGTTTGGAGTCTTGGTGTAACAAGGGGGCATTTGCGTCTTGGAGTTGCTTATTAAGTTATTATCTTCATTATACGCTTGTTTTGGTCGTATTGTCCAGTTTGCTCGTGTTGGGACTTGGGAACGTACCGTGTGTTGATTCAACGGTTTAAGATGAGTATTTCCGGCGAGTGACCGCCGTTGGGCATTGTTGTGTTGTTTTCGACTGGATGACGATTTTGTCCGTTAAGCAACCTTCATCGAAGTTGGATTCGTTTCACTTCCTATTAGTTTTTCACCTTTCGAATCGTTACCGATCCTTCATTGCCTTCTGTCTGGTTTTACTGAAAATGGTAGAACATTGCAGAGCACAGCTCCACTCGCAGGCAATGGTTGTCTTCTTCGTTTTCCCTTTAATTAATACCCAAAGAAGAACTTTAAATATATAAAGTTTTAAAGTTTTACAAATATCATCGTGTGGCTCAGTGGTTTTGTTTACCTCACATTATGCCCCTATCCCAGGATCGAGTCCTGGTGAGCTTAAAATTTTTGTGTTCAAAATTTTCCATCCAATTTGATTGGGATACGTATCACTATGGGAAATATTAGTTAAAAATTAAGAAAAATATTCTACCAATTAGTACTAAATTGATAGAATACCTAAGTAATAGGGACTAAATGTATGATTATATTAATTTTGTTTAACAACCACTTTAACCACTATGTTATATTTTAACGGTTAGTAGCTTGATTGAAACCACTCAAATAGTTAAATAGGAAAATTATCAAAACTAAAAATATAATGGTCATATTGATACTAACCCCATAATTAAGTGACCATTTGAGTAGTTTACCTTTAAAAAATGAGTAATATAGTCACGATCAATTTCCATAGCGAACAATTAATTTTTGATTTTAGTGTTTTCTGTCAGTTTTATCAGTTTTTAATTACCATAATAACAATCTTATCCCTCAACACATATATTATCTCAATTTGATCATGATTCTACCAGAGCGACTATAAGGGGAGTACTCTGAGCCACCGTTCAGGACCCCCAACCAGCTTAGGGCCCCCAATTAGTCTAAGGCTCCTAAAATTCTATTCTTTCAACAACAAAAAAACTCTTAAAATTCTATTATTTATATTTTTTAATTTATCAAATAAATATATTAATTTAATGGTAAAAATTAATTTTTTTAAATGAATTAATTAATCTAACAATAAAAATAATGTGTTTAAAATATTAAATTAATTGTTCAAAGTAATGAGATGAATAAAAAAAATTTGTCCCTTTTCGGTTCCTATTTCTATGCCCAACATTAAAAATTAAATTATAAGCTTTAACCATAATTTTTAAATACTAAATTCTAAACTATGCACCCAATAACTTAAACCTCAATCCTAAATCATAACTTTAAACCCTAAACTCTAAATATATATTTTTTACTGTTGGGGCCTAAATATGGGTAAAAAATTTATATTCGTAATGAGATATGCTTTCTTTATATAAAGGTTCAATTTTGTTTTTCGCTCAGGGTCCAAAAAATCTCTGAGACAGCCCTGAATTCTACTAAATTGATCATATTTTTAACACATCTTAAAATGTTGAGGGTTAAAACTGTTATTACATCAACAGAATTATATAAACTTAAAAAAAAAGCGTTAACACCTTAATTAATTGTACTTCATTGTACAATTTTTCAAAATTAATAGAAATTAATTGCTCCTCCATTTTAAAATGATTAACTTACCCGAATTCAAAATGGTATAGCTTTTACCAATGTTTTCGGTTGGTAACAACTTGGTTTGGAGTCGGGTGGATCCATGGTTCATGATCCATATGGAAACGAACGCTTGTTCACTTAATTTAACGTTTGTCTATAATTAAAAAATTCAAATTTTATCTAAACGGGTGGGCGCGGCAATACCGAACGTAGCCTAAGATAGGCATGTGGTCATTTCAAACTACAATTTCCATTGTGATTCGGCCGCAAAAGTGTCGGGTCATTTTCAACACTGTAATCACTTCAGCATCGGCGCTCCCTTTTGTCTTTTCAGTCCATTCCTTGGAGCCTTATCCCACGCTCATTCAAGTAAATACGTAAAATTTTGATGTAAAATTTTCAAACTACATTGACCTTCAACATTACTCTACTAAGTAAAATTTTAATTTTGATGCAAATACGTAAATCCTAAATTATAGTAATCGCGAACGTTAAATCTATTTTAATTTTGATGTAAATACGTAAATCTCAAATTTTAATTTTATTTTTTAATATATTTTCTATTAAAAATATTTTTTCATTCCTTCAAATTTTATAAATTCGCCTTTATTATCTTATAGGTTCGCCCCCTAACCTAAAATTATGCGCTCAACTTTGAATTCAAATCTCATACGGTGGAGTAAGGCTGTAAATGAACCGAACGTTTAGTGGGAAGTTCGTTTATTTATTAAACGAACGAACTTGAACAAAATTTTCTATTTGTTTAATTAAGTGAACGAACACGAATAAGGGTTCGTTCGTTCATTTACGTTCGTGAATGTTGAGTAATCCGTTATGTTGTTTAGATTTAAAAAGATTGTTTTGCCAAACAAATTAACTTTAAGACTATTATTTTCATGTAGCTTATTTACAATTTATGCATTTTTTATGTACTAAAACAAATTATCTCTGAAGTTGCAATGTGTATTAATGAATTTTATGTGGTTATTGATGTTGTGGTTTTATGTCTGTTTGTGTTTATTTATTATTTTAACGAACGAACACAAACAAGCTACATTCTTTAACGAACGAATATGAACAAAAAATTTTATTTGTTTAGTTGTTCATGTTTGTTCGTTTATTCGAGTAAAGTTAAATAAACGAACATGAACATATCTCGTTCGTGTTCATTCATTCATATTAGTTAAGAGAATGTAATATTGTTGCAAAGAAGGAAACGGATTACACATGGCGCAGTGGTGTACCTAAGTTTGATGTTCCAATTAATAAAAAGAATGCTGAAGATACGGATAAAACTTTGATACACAAGCTGGGTAAAATTAATTTTACACAAGCATGTGTATTTACACTATAAAAACTTAAATCTTAAATTCATAACCCTAATCCTAAAAAACTAAATTCTAAACCTTAAATCTTATTCACTAAATTCTAACACTAACCTTAAATTCTAAATCACACAACCTAAACCCCTAAACCCTAACCCTTAAAACTAAAAGGCACGTGTAAACTAAAGTTTATACGGCTTGTGTATCAATTTTTTTCCCGGAGATACTAGGATTAGTATTAGCAGTATTTACATTTACTTGTGTCTATAAAATGTAAGTTTTTTTTTAATCGTAATACGAATAAGAACAATTACATTAACTGTCAAACACAGTCAATTCAAGTCGAGATCTACTTAAGCGATATTAACTTGTTTACCACTTGGACCGACATGTTGGTGGATTAATTTAAGAGGAACTCATGCCAATGTAACAGGAAACATGTCTCTTCCGAGGCATAAACTGAACTGGTTCTTGCAACTGTTACTGTTCATTAAAAATCCTGTTGAAACTGGGCTTACGGATTTCTCCTTCTTTGGGCCTTCACACGACAATAAAAACGACCGGAAAAATCCGACTAAAACCTCTGAAACTCTTCTAATATCAAAGAAAAATGATGATCTCTCGCTTCCAACTGCAGCGCCGTTTCCTCCTTCAGAACAACATTCATCGCCTCCAAAAGCTCTTCTTCTCTGATCAACCATGGCTTCCCAAGAAGGAAAATACTCCTGGTTTCTCCCAAGACAAATTTTCCATCATTTCCAATCTCTTAAAAAACGCAACCATTACCTCCGGTTCATCTCTCGTGTCAGCTCTGGACCAAACGGGGGTAAACCCAGATACCGGTCTTGTCCAAGCAATATTCGAACACTTTGATTCTTCTCCAAAACTGTTGCGCAATTTATTCCTCTGGGCTGAAGAAACCTGGGTTTGAATCCTCTGCAACGCTGTTCGACTCGATGATCAATATTCTTGGTAAAGCTGGGGAATTTGAGGACGCGTGGAGTTTGGTTCTTGATCGAATCGGTGATGGAAAAAAGGATTCCACTTTGGTTTCTGCTAATACATTCGCAATCTTGATCAGACGGTACGCTCGCGCTGGTAATTTCATAATATTGAATTGGTTTGCAGCTTAAGTGGGAAAAAAAAAGCTTTGATTTTAGTGTTCTTTTGGAACTACTGATGTTTATGCAGTGTAAATTCATGCAGGTATGCCTAAACCTGCAATCCGTACATTTGAATTCGCATGCAGTTTAGATTACATTTTGCAATTCCGATTCTAAAACTAATCTGTTTGTGATAATGCTGGATTCCCTTTGTAAGGAAGGGGATGTTAGTGTTGCATTCGAATATTTCTTTAGAAGGAAGGAAACAGATCTTGGTTGTGTTCCATCAATCAAGGTTTATAACATACTGTTAAATGGATGGTTTCGATCTAGAAATCTCGAAAATGCAGAGGGGTTTTGGTTGGATATGAAGAAGGCTGGTATATCACCTAGTGTTGTAACATATAGTATTCTTATAGAAGGATACTGCACGATGCATCGAGTCGATAGGGTGATGGAATTGATTGATGAAATGAAGGGAGTCGGTTTTAAGCTGAATGCGAGAGTATATAGTCCGATTATTGATGCATTGGGGGAAGCTGGTAGGTTAAAGGAGTCATCAGGGATGATGGAAAGGGTGTTGTTGTGTGAATCAGGCCCTGATATTTCCATTTATAATTCTTTAATGAAAGGTTATTGTAAGGCTGGGGATCTAGTAGGGGCTACAAAAATACTCAAGACGATGATTAGCAGGGGTTTCATCCCAACCGCTACAACCTACAATTGTTTATTTAGGTACTTCTCGCGATTAGGGAAAGTTGAGGAAGCAATGAATCTTTATACAAAGATGATTCGGTCCGGTCACAGCCCAGACCAGCTTACGTACCGCCTTTTGTTGAAGATGTTGTGTGAGGGGAGGAGATGTTGGACTTGGCAATTCAGGTTAGCAAAGAAATGAGAGTGAGGGGATATGATGGGGACTTGGCTACTAGTACCATGTTGATTCATTTGTTATGCGAAATGCAAAGGTTTGAAGATGCTTTTGCAGAGTTTGAGGACATGATAGGAAGGGGTATGGCTCCACGATACCTTACTTTCCAGGGAATGAATGATGAGTTAAAGAAAAATGGAATGGCTGAGATGGCAAGGAACTTATGTGATATGATGAGTTTGATCCATTCTTCCAAAAAATATCCGATGCCTATGTTGGAGACGAGGACTCATCTCGAGCAAGGAGGAAATTGATAATTCAGAAAGCTGAAGCAATGTCTGATATGTTAAAGACATGTAAAAATTCAAGGGAACTTGTTAAGCATAGAACTTTATCCGAAAATGCTGTATCAAGAACAGGCCGGTTGATTGAGGTTATCAAAAAAGAGCTAAGGGAACAAATTTGAATAGTTAAGGCCTAAGACCAAGGGAAATGAGCAGGCCAGGATTGTCTGGTTGTTTGGGGTGTTTCATTTGGCGTTTTGGCCATGTTTCTAAGAGCTGGTCTAACAAAGCATCGTCGATCGTTGAGCATATGTTGTGGATATAAGCGAGATGTTTTCGGCACGTGGGACAAGGAAGAATCACTCTAGCATATGGTCACCTTCACTTTTAGATGTGTTTCCTGTATGGTGTTTCTGTCCCTTGTATCCTTTGGTGTTTGTTTTGCCTGTAAAGTTTATTTCAATTAATAAGATCTGTTGGTTTAGATGTTTATATATATGGGTTACAGTGGGATAGATGAGAAGAATCACTCTAACATTTACTTTTTTTTTTCTTCAAGTGATAAACTTTACATAACTCATTTTTAATTTCAATCATCCATTTCACTTATATAACAATCTAAAAAAACTGTCCCTTCTCTGTTGGTGTTTGTTTTGCCTGTATGGTTTATTTCTTTTAATAAGATATAAAACTTTAGCAACTTTTTTTAGAAAGTGGTAAAAGTATTAAATGATTAAAATTATTTTTTGATTTTTTCCAAGTGAACATATTTTTTTGTTAGTCTGAAACAAAGTTTGGTTTTTACCAAGACAAGGCAATCCAAGACGGGTGTTTGTTTTTAAACCAGAAATGAGAAACAAATTAATGAGACGTCAGGGAACTGGTTGTAAGGAAATGTCAACAACAACAAAAGTTGTACATGAAACAATGTTTGGTAAACATGAGAAACAATCAGTAATCATAATGTCAACAACAGACAAGGTTACATATCATGCAATGTTTTAACAAAGACAAGAAACTGGGACAAACCACAACATGGACACAGAACAACCACAACAGCTATAAACTAACGATTGTTGCAGATTAAAAAGAAAATTAAAGAAAAAACAGAACTAATGTATATTTTATCAGGTGTTAACTTCAAATTCTGTTAACAATTGTACGACTTCCACAATTTAACAAACTTGTCATGACTTGCGGAAGAAACCAGTCCCGTCACGGGTGAGACCGCCAATGCAGCTATTAGTCCTTCATGAGCTGACAATGTCTTTGTCTGATTCTCCTTCATATTCCAAAGCTCCAAAGACTGCCGTAAATGATCATAATAATTGCTAAGTACTTGGATCCAAATTATGATAAAAGGAAATTGAAAACCAAGAGTGACATGATTAGAGCCAAATGAGAAAGATTTGAAAACATTTTCCAAATGT